>JARHVA010002905.1:1127500-1722500 GCA_037957365.1 Torreya grandis
TCACCCAAGGGGAGAAGGAATAGATGAAACTCAATTACCTCCCTGAGGTGAGAGAATAAAAGTAGCTTAACTACCTCCCTGAGGTAGGAGAAAATATCACAACATCCTCCATATACCTCTTAAAAGAGTAATATGATTACCTGCCATAGGTAATAAAATAAGACTCAACTACCTCCCAAAAGTAAGAGAAACAAGAATAACAATAATCCTCCCTATGCCTCTTGGTAACAAGTGCTAATATAAATGTGTATAAATAAACCAAGTGTGAATCTCATGCTTGACATCTAGTGCCAAAGTACCTCATAAAATCTACCAACTATCCCAAAGTCTTTGAATCAACTAATATACAAGTCTCTCATAAAATAATAAGCCATTTTCAATTGTTGCACTTAACTTAAATGATTTTATGGAAAACACTATGTTGAATCCTAACTATCTTATTATAAATTAAAGTAATGTTATGTGTTGATAAATCTCATGTAAAATCAATAATCTAAAGATCTTGGTAGTTGCACTATCATAATTGATTAACAAGGATTAATCACTATTGAATCTCAATTAACATGTCCAGAGCAATCATATATATTACAAAAAACTATTTTCACACTGACAACACTATTCCATGATAAAATAAACACCCAAGTGAACCATAATTACAACACAAATGGTCATCTTAAGAGAAAACTAAATAAATTACTAATTCTCTCACAGGTAGAAAAAGTACATTCATTCTTTATAATGAAGAGGGGGACACAAAATTAATTTATCATGACCCTACCCACACACTTAATCTTGAATCACTTGTGGTTACACACAAGGTTCAAATTGCATAACCTAAAGACAAGATTAGAACTTACAACACTCTTATTCAAACCTTAAGCATCCAAATCATATGAGGTACTATCTAGTTATATAACAACCAACATACACAAGGTTAACATTAGACTAAGGTTAGTTAAATTCCATAACTAAAACATAATAGAACAAGGCCCCTTTATAACCTCATGGCTTACACTTAACCAAGACAAGAAATGAAACACTAACTAGAGCATACTAACTTAGAGCTACTACTATTAATAGTTTGTTCTAAAATAATCAATTTTATATTGGGAACTATATAAACATGCTGTTATTAGATTCATATTCACTCAATGCACTAATACATAATCATTAAGAGTATATATAAAATTTATTAAAATATGTAGTTACCATGCACAAACATACATACATATTGATTTTCTATATATATATATATCTAATTTATACCAAGTAGTAGCAAAATTTATCAACATAAATAAATATTAATGAGACATGAGAGAAATACAATCAACAAGAAAAGTTCATAGTTTCATATTTTTATTCATTTTAGGGTCCAATGATCCAAGGTGGCTAGATACTCCACCACAATAGCACATAAATACCAAGTGAATTTTATCTAAAAGGATGCTCTTACTCACCAATAAAAAGAATATTAGAACCAAAATTTAGTGTTTCCCATTGTAGTCAATATCTGGAACTATGTCCACTCTCACCATGTCATTCCACTTATACACACATGAGTAAAAGTTATATAATACATGTAGCAAAACACTAACACTCCAAAGCTCCTAGTGTTTAATTATGATCTGATACAAAAAAATAAATGCCCAAAATTTACATCTTAGGCACACATAAAACTACACCAATTTTTTTTTGACACTTCACTCAAACACACTACCACTAACAAATACATAAAAATTAACAATCACATATGGTTACAAAAGGGACAATAACTAGTAAACAACACTTACTACAAATGAGTTTAAATTCTAAAACACTTTTCAATCACAACACACTAGAGCTGTACTTTAAATTATTGTGACAAAGATAACACACTAAAAGACAAAACACATGTCTAAATATATTTAATAACTACAAACCAACACTGGAGGTCCATAATTCAGACTCCATAATAAGGAAGATTATTTAAACTTGGTTAACCTAGATTATGCTCTTCACAAGTCCAATAGTTAAAAATTGAAACTACTATCATAAATTAGATATATTAACATGATAGTCAACATAGAATGAGATCACAAAAATAGAAATAAAAAAGGGTTATGGGTTAATTAAGTGAAGAGTGTAATGCTGAAAACCACAAAAACACATACATACTATGACTCACAAAGCAATTTTGGATAAAATATCCCCAAAATATTAAAATATAAACCAAAGTTTTAAATAAATTATTTAAACTAAGGACAACTCATATGAATTATAAAATAGACCTAATGTAATAACAACATGGAATTAAATGTCTAAACCAAATTGGAATTAATAACAAAAATCTATTTTTTCTAAAAAAGTGATAATGAACAGGGTTCAAGGAAGACTCACTAAAAATACCAAATGGGACTGAAAAGGAAATATGAAAGGTTATATGTGAACATAAAACTCAAATAAAAATGTTACAACTTTCATGTTTAGAAATGTTAAATTGGATGATAATGATAACACCCTTTTCAGAGTAACCTCATAGATTAAAATCAGAAATATAAATAATTGAATGAGTTTTGATTTAGAAAGAGATTACTAGAAATAGAAAATAGACATAAAGTATAAAACTAAAGCTCGCATATAAATATAAAGGTAAAAAGAATCACTATCAAACTCTAGTTTCTCTTTAAGACCCTTCTAGCTATTTTTGACAACTCAATTTTGAATCTACTTTACAAGTTGAGGAAGGAAATTAGGTGAAAAAAATTGTCAATTGTCCCTAGAATTGAATCCACCAAAAATTATCAGAATGAGGTAGAAAAATAATGGTTAAAGTAATTGATTCACATATGATAAGTTTAGAGATTATAGTTTCTATTTTAGTAAATCTCAAGTTTGAATATTAATTTTGAACCCATTTTGGTTAATTTCTAAACATAAAACTCTTAGTATAAACTTACACTCAGTCTGATAAAAGTACATGTAATCATCCAATCATCAACAAATGATCATAGATGATGATATATCTATGTGTTTTTCAAGATAAGAATTAAATTTCAAATTTATTTATACTCCACTAACAAGATTTCAAAGGGTACCTCAAGACCCACCACAATTGATATATTTAATTTGGGTTCTACAATGATTAAGCTACGAGGACCATAATATTTATGTCAAGGCACTCAATAATAATTTGGGTTAATATTTATTAACTTTATTTATTACTTTCACTGTATATGTTTGACCCAAAGTTAATTATATAACTAGTAATACATATTAAGATTAATCCATTATTTTAATATGCTACGGTAAGTTAAACTCATTATATTTAATATCTAGTTATTCTACTCAACAAGGCTCTTGACTCATAGATAAAATAGTTTCTAAATCATTACTAGAAGTAATTCTATTAGTCAAGCACTAGTCTACATGTATTTTCAATGCATTACATATTCAAGATAAATTGTTGAAAAATTAGATTAGGGAATGCCATTGTACATTGATATCCTTGAATAATACAAAAACCATTAAATCTATTTGGTACATAAGCCCCAACATTTAACTTTACAATGATAAGTCAACTCAGGTTAACGACAAACTCCAAGAATAAAACTTTATTAATGTTCCAATTGGACAACAAACATATAATCATTATTTATTTAAAACACAAGTCAAATAACATACAAGACATTACTTATTTCAACATAAAATATTATATCTCTATGCTTTATCTACCACTGGTAATTTGCCAACCTACACTACAAAAATAGTCAATAAAAGAGATCAAATTATGCTTAGAAAGATATTTCTACCCCTTAAATACTTTATTTTTATAAAATAATAAACAAATTAGATAAATATTAAATACATGTATAAACTATAAAATAAAACATATTGTGATAACTACATACTAAACAACAAGAAGAGTTGATCTTACCAAGACAAAGACTATCTGATTGGTATCCAAGTTCATCTTTAATATAATAATAACATAATATTCTAATAGAAATGCTAAACCATTGAATCACATAATCTTGAACACTAATAGTATTGAAAAATGACTGTACAAACATTAAAAAAAACATTAAATTTTTGAGCTCCTTTCTAAGTGTGAACAAGAAAATAGATTCAATCTCTTCATTTGTTTCCATTCATAAATTTCTCTAATTACAAGGTAAAGAAGCTAATTCACTACATACCCGTTAAGGTGAGACCTACTCTTAACATCATTCCCAAGGTACCCTCAACTGAACTAAAATATCAAAACCTAAAACTAAGGTATTGTTACTAAAATTTATGTATTTATATAGTTAACAATCAGAATGAAACTTCTAAATTCCTCATGAGTTAAATCTATTCTCAATGGTAATAAAGGAATAACCAATCTCAATTCTTTACACAATGTGGATAGGTGTTTCAATTCCATAATATGATGTCATATCAAAATAAATATTCACCATTATATAAATATAGGCGTGCTTCCACAATTAAATTTTCACTCTAGATCAAAAATTTTACTACTTTAATTATACATTTATATACACTTTCAAATCTAATTATGATAATATTAAAGAAAAAGAATTGACAACATAACCATAAGTATAAGTTTATCGAGTGTCACAAAATTATGAATATATATATATATATATATATATATTGTTAAGAATTAATTTTTTTAAAATCAGATTTAATAAAACCATAAATAAGATCTAACTTATACAATAACATGCATCATAAAAACATTCCTCAAATCACAGATATAATGAAAGTATTAAAATAGAGAGAACAAGAATAAATCACACAACACAGATCTAACTTGGTTCACCCAATGTGGGCTACATCCACCAAGAAAGTTTTCAATATACACTGTAATCAAAACACAAAACTATAATGAACTCTCACAGAGATAGAAAAATCTCCTGCAGAAAATGCTACACAAAATGTTGCCCTTTCACCTACACCTGCACAATACTATATCTCACAAGTTGCTAAATGACACCCTATAATGAACACTTATAATTTGCAAAATACTTGCACTTTGACTTTGATCCTTAAAGCCACACCCTACAAATAAACCATCAACCTCTAAAGGCCACACCACACCTTGTATATATAGCAAATGAAGAAAAATCCACAAAAAAGGAGAAATGTGCAATGCTTATCTAAGATAAGTATTATCCAACATGTGTCAACCCTCCTCCACCTAAGCAAACTCATTTAAAAGCTCATCCATAAAGGAACATGCCAAGATTGGGTCTCTACCTTTCAAGGGCACATTTACCAACACCATGTGATCACAACCAACTCCTTGCAATAAGGAAGTCATCCTCTTTTCCAAAAAACAACTAGCTCCCTAAGATTAAGGAAGTCAACATGGGAAAAGGCATCTAAAAACTAACTCCACAAAATATGGAAACATAGAAATTAGAAAATATAAGGAATATTTCACTCACATGTGGAACAAGGTTCTATAAAAGGTGGAGTAGGGAAAATTATAATCCCTACATCCTTAGAAATCTCTAGGCCCCCAAAATTTATTCCTATGGTCATGTGATAGCCCCAAAGGGATCCACACTCAATAATCTTCCACTTGGAGATTGTTTCTCCTAAACAAAATATATCACTGCTCTATTACCACTAAGGTTAACCAAATCTGAACATAGTCTCAATTTGTCTAATGTGACCACATTAGTCATCATATCCACCAGATTTTGACTGGTATGAATCTTCTCCAGCTTCACCAAGTTCTCTTCCAAAGCTATCCTAATGAAGTGATAACACAACTAAATATGTTTCATCATTATGTGGAAAGTGGAGTTTTTTGCCAAATGAATAACACTCTGACTATCACTGTGTAGTCTCCAAAATTATTGATCATACCCCAACTCTTGAAACAACTCTTGTAACCAAATCATCTCCTTTCTAGCCTCTGTGGTAGCAACATACTCTACCTCTATAGTTGATAAAGTCACAATCTTCTGTAGCCTAGAAATCTAACTAACCATTCTATCTCTAATAATAAATATATAACCTATCATACTCCTCTTTCTATCAATATCCCCTACCATTTTCAAGTCCACTAACCACACAAAGTGGTATCTAATTCACCATAACATAATATAAAATCCATGGTTCCTCTCAAATACATAATAATCTATTTCACTACTTGCCAATACTCATAACATAGATCACTCATATACTTGCTCACAACTCCCACTACTTAGGAAATATCTATCCTAGTACAAACTATGGCATACATCAAGCTTCCAATACTGATGAGTAAGGTATCTTCGACATCCTAAGCTTTTTAGCTTCCATCTTGGGACACAACTCCTTTGATAATCTAAAGTGGCCTACCAAAAGAGTACCAATAGATTTAACATCCAACATGATAAACCTTTCCAAGACTTTCTTCACATACTTTGATTGGGATAAAACTAACTTCCTCTCCTTTCTATCACGAGTAATCCTCATACCAAGGATTTAATGTGTAGCACCCCAATATTTCATAAAAAATGAGTCACTAAGCTATTTCTTGAGCATATGAATATGCTATATATTCTTTCCTACAACTAACATGTCATTGACATACAAGCATAATATAATAAAGGAACCATCATAAAAATGTTTGATGTACATGCAATGGTTAGAATGACAACTTTGATATTCTTGTTCCAACATAAAATAATCAAAATTCTTGTACCATTGCCATGGAGCTTATTTTAGGCCATACAAGCTCTACTTTAGTATGTACACATAGTTCTCTTTCCCTTTGACCTAATATCCCTATGGTTGATTCATATATAACTCCATCTAAATCACCATGAAGAAAAATAGTTTTCACATCTAACTATTCTAAGTGTAAATCCTCAACTACAACTAAACTAAGAACAATCTTAATAGAAGTCATTTTTACAATAAGAGAGAAAATCTCATCAAAATCAATACCTAATTTTTGTGCAAACCCCTTGACCACCATCCTAGCCTTATACATTTTTATCCATTCATCCTTTTCTTTTATCTTAAAGATACACTTGTTTGGTAATGCACTCTTACCCTTGGGTAGCCTTACCAAATCCCACGTTTGGTTCTCCATAAGAGATCTATGCTCTTCATCCAAGGCTTGCTCCCACTTCAACTTGGCATCTACCTGTATTGCTTCTTCATAACACTCTAGTTATCCATTATCAGTGAGTAATAAATAATTCAAAGAAGGAAAAAAACATTCGAGATCTCTTCTTACCCTAGAAGACCTTCTTATCATAGGAGTTTGGGTTCCTTGTGTAGAAGGTTATTGAACTAAATCATTGGATACTCTGCCATTCATAATGTCATTCAATACTATGTACTCTTTCTATTCCTATTATTGTTCCTATAATTGATCCTTATACATGAATTTTTCATTAAAGAACATCTCTAGACTGAAATATTTTCTTATCTTTAATGCTCCATAAACAGAAACCAAAGTCATATTCACCATAACCAACAAATGTGCATTTTTTTGATTTAGCCTCTAACTTAGTTTTATCCTCTTTCTTAATGAGAGGAAAAGCCTCACATCTAAAGACTCTAAGAAAAGAATAATCAACATTCTTACCAGACCAAGCTTGTTTAGGAATGCCTCTATCTAAAGGTATAAAAGGTTCTCTGTTAATCATATATACTACCATGCTAACTACTTCTTCTTAAAACTATAAAGGCAACCCTGCATATAACCTCATGCTCATAACATGTTCCATTATTATTATATTCATCCTTTCAGATATCCCATTTTGCTGTAGAGTTCCTAAAACCATTCTTTGCCTATGGATTCTATTGTTAGAACTATAATCAAAGAAAATGTTACTATAATACTCACCTCCATTATCTGATCTAAAACATTTAAATTTGAGACCTATTTCATTCTCAATTAAGGATTTACATTTCTTAAAAGTGTCAAATACATCAGATTTATTTTTAATGTAATAAACCCAAACTTTCCTAGTTGCATCATCAATAAAAGTAACATAATAATTAGATCCACCAATAGAAGATATATGACTTGGTCCCCATACATCTAAGTGTACCAACTCTAAATTGTAATTTTCTTGTGGGTCTAAGCTTCAAGAACTTAACCCACCTTTTGTTTATCATACACATAATTCTCATAAAAGTCTAGATCTAGATATTTCAATCTAGGCAACTTATCTTTTAAGATCTACATGCCCTTATGGCTTATATGACTGAGCTTGTAGTGCGACATAGTTACATCTCCATCTATAGCAACTAAATCAATAGAATAAAAAATACTAGTCAAATATAAAGTACCAACTTTTTTACCTCTCAAGATCACAAGAGCACCTATGGTAACTTTCTAATAATCTATAGCAAATAATACTGAACATCCCTCACTACCCAATTGCCCCACTAAAACCAAATTTCATCTCAACATAGGCACATGTCTAACATCCTTAAGGATCCATGTGTTCCCATTCTACATTTTAACCTGAACATAACCTTTCCCTACTATATCACATGGTTCATCATCACCAAGATAAACATGTTCTAGATTTTTTTGAGCATAATCATTAAAATAATGCTAATTTGGGATGGCATGAAAAGAAGCCCTTAAATCTAATACCCAAGACTTAGAAAAACTATCCATAGAAATAATTAAGGCATCTTGACATGATTTACCTGCTGTCACATTTACCTCATTAATTTCCTTCTTATTGTCATTCTTATCCTGAAGTGACTAACAATCCTTCTTTGAGTGTCCACTCTTCCCATAATGCCAACATATCATCATGGATCTAAATATGGACTTAGATCTACCTTTTGACTTTCCTTGGTTGCCTTTACTCTTGTCTTTTTTCCTCCATCTAGTATCAATGGGTAAAGAATTAATTGAAGATGATTCACCTATGTTTTTACTTCACATCTTCTTGCTAATAATCACACCTCCAACATCCTCAAAATTCAAGCTTCCCTCAGTAGGGACTGCATTACTCACAACCATAACCAAACTATCCAAACTATCATGAAAAGAACATAAGATTAGAAAAGCTCTAACTTCATTATCAAACTTAATTCCAATTGAAGTGAGCATACTTACAACCATATTAAAATCATTTAGATGATTAGCTATTGAACCATTATCAGACATTTTCATGTTAAATAATCTTTTCATAAGAAAATTTTTATTAAAAGAAAAGAGTTTCTCATATAAATTTCCAAATTTATCCATGAGATATTTTGTGGTTTTCTGATTAGAAAAATTAAATGCAACAAAATATACAAGGCATAATCGAATGGATCCCAATGCCTTCCTGTCAAGCAATGACCAATCTGCATCACTCATACTTACATGTTCTCCTTTCCCCTTCAAGGGGAAATGTATCTCCTTCTGATATAGGTAATCCTCCATCTACATTTTCCATAAACCAAAATGTTTACCATCAAACTTCTCAACTCTGAATCTGATCTCTTCTCCTATAGCTCCCACTCAAGCTAATAGCCTTTCTTATGATTCACTAATTTAGCAAATGCAACCAAAGCTCTGATACCAATTGTTAAAAATTAATTTCTTTTTAAAACTTGATTTAATATAACCATAAATTAGATCTAACTTATGCAATAACATGCATAAAAAAAACATTCCTCAAATCATAGATATAATGAAAGCATTAAAATGGAGAGAACAAGAATCAATCACACAACACATATCTAACATGGTTTACCAAATGTGGGTTACATCTACCAAGAAAGTTCTCAATATAAACTATAATTAAAACACAAGACTAAAATGAACTCTCATAGAGATATACAAATCTCTTGTAGAAAATGCTACACAAAATATTGTACTTTCACCTATACCTGCACAATGCTATATCTCACAAGTTACTAAACGACACCCTATCATGAACACTTACACTTTAAAAAATACTTAGACTTTTACTTTGATCCTCAAAGCCACATGCTACAAATAAAACATTAACCTCTAAAGGCCACACCACACCCTGTATATATAGAAAATGATAGAAAATCCATAAAAAGAGGAGAAATGTGTAATGCTTATCCAAGATAAGAATTATCTAACATGTGACAACCCTCCTCCACCTAATCAAGATCATTCAAAAGCTCATCCATGAAGGAACATGCCAAGATTAGGTCTCTACTTTTCAAGGGCACATTTACCAACACCATGTGATCACAACCAACTCCTTGCAATAAGGAAGGCATCCTCTTTTCTTAAAAACAACTAGCTCCCTAAGATAAAGGAAGTCAACATGGGAAAATTCATCTAACAACTAACTCCAAAAAATATGAAAACATAGAAATTAGAAAATATAGGGAATATTCCACTCACATATGGAGCAAGGTTCCACAAAAGGTGGAGTAGGGAAAACTGTGCTCCCCACATCTTTGGAGCTCTTTAGGCCCCTAAAATTTATTTCAATGGTCATGTAGAGATCTCTAATTTGTTTCCATTCACAAATTTCTCTAATTACAAGATAAAGAAGCTAACTCACTACATATCCATTAAGGTGAAACCTAGTCTTAACATCATTTGCAAGGTACCCTTAATCGAACTAAACTATCAAAACCTAAAACTAAGATATTGTTACTAAAATTTATGTATTTGTATAGTTAACAATTAGAATGAAACTTATAAATTCCTCATGAGTTAAATCCGTTCTCAATGGTAATAAAGGAAGAACCAATCTCAATTCTTTACACAACTATTCACCATTATATATATATATATATATAGGAATGCTTCCATAATTAAATTTCCACTCCACATCAAAAATCTTACTACTTTAATTATACGTTTATATACACTTTCAAATCTAAAATTTGATAATATTAATGAAAAAGAATTGGTGACATAACCATAAGTATAAGTTTATCAAGTATCACAAAATTATATATATATATATTTGATAATGAATATATACCCAACCAATAAAAAATATTATTTCTTTTATATATATATTTATAAATATACATAACCTCATAATTTATCCATAGTTAATATTAAATGTACCATTAACAAGGTATGAAATAATATTATTTATATATGCATATTTTATATTAAATATGTTATTAATGAAACATGATATATAATATTATTTTATTACTGATTCATTTAATTATTTATTCATTTTTATTTTATTTATTTATATATATATATTTTTCATCCTTTTTTGTTTACAAAATAGAAATATACATTCTATAGTATTATTATTTTTAATCCCCACAGCATAACCCTATCTAGGGTTTGTGGCCCATGATCGGTGGTTGGGGCCTAAGGCCTGGGCTGTGGCCATGACTATTAGTCGGGCCATGCTAAGGGGTTGGGGGTTGGTTGGCTGACCCATCCCCCACCCCTCCCTATTATGGGAGGGGACTAGGATGGCACAAGCTACCTCTCCCTCCCGTCCCCATAAATTATATTAAAATATATAAACATATAATTAATATATATATATGTATATGTGTGTAAATATATATATATATATATATATATATATTTATTTTATTTTATTTTTTATTTCTTTTCTAAAACAAGGAATCCATCATTCCTGATTTAGGGGTAATGTGGAAATAAATCAAGGGATTATTAGAAATATTAGGTTTGAATATATATATATATATATTTCCACATATAGATTCAAAAACAATACCCAAAAGTAAATACCTAGAAAGAAATATAGCTTCCATCCCAGTAACAAATTCTCCCAAGCAATAACTATATTTCTTGAAAAAAACATAATTGAAACACAACCTAGGGTTTCATCCAATATTTAATATATTAATTAATTTGGAAAAACTCAAAGATTTAAAATGAGAAGAAATCCCTTACTTGAATTATTGAAGCTTCATTCTCCTTCACTACTCCTTCCTCCATCTTTATTCTTCCTCCACTTGTTTTCCTCCCTTTGCCAAACTTTCAAAATGGCTCCTCTCCCTTTTAAGTTAACTTGTTATTGGAAGGAAATCCTTATATTATTTTATTTTTTTAAGATTAAGGTTTCACTCATTTATTTTAATTCCTTAATGAGTTTGTCATTGGTTTCATTTATTATTTTGATTAGATTAATTATTACCTTAAGAACATCTAGTAACTGAATATATTAAGTTTATTACCAATCCAATAATACTACTTAACTAATATAATACACACACACACACACACACACACACACACACACACACACACACACACACACACACACACACACACACACACACACACACACACACACACACACACACACACACACACACACACACACACACACACACACACACACACAAACACACACACACACACACACACACACACACACACACACACACACACACACACACACACACACACACAGAGACACAGACACAGACACACACACACACACACACACACACACACACACACACACACACACACACACACACACACACACAGAGACACAGACACACACACACACACACACACACACACACACACACACACACACACACACACACACACACACACACACACACACACACACACACACACACACACACACACATGTTTACCCAATAAATACGTACAAATACTAGAATGATAATATTTAAAACTATTTACTCATTTATTTAAAATTATGAGTAAATAAGCACATTTATTTATTTAATTTGCTCATTTATAAAAATACCATGTTAATTTACATGTATTTATTGTCACGTCCCCACAAAATAACACCATTATGTAACCATATTGATGAGGTACGATGGTATAATTATCTAGATCAGGGTCAAGATGAGACCCATCCTTTTAACTTGAATCTAGTCATTGGATTACACACACACACACACACACACACACACACACACACACACACACACACACACACACACACACACACACACACACACATATTGAACATATAAATATATGTCCATATAAATATATTCATGACTTAAGAGATCTATTTAAGTTTTACACACACACACACACAAACACACACACACACACACACACACACACACACACACACACACACACACACACACACACACACACACACACACACACACACACACACACACACACACACACACACACACACACACACACACACACACAGAAGTAATCTAATTAGAGAATTTTAATTAGTGAATTTATTTTTTATTATTTGATATGGCATTGTTAAAAAGTTTCAATGGCTTATTTTTTTGTTGGCATTGGCTTGAGGGGGGTCTTGGAATTCCTATACAAGAAAGGCAATTTAAAACAAATTAAATCATTTTTTTAATCTTTATCCTCCATCCATGGTCAATGTGGATGCCCATATACATGGGTTTTGGAAAGACTTAGTAAATGTATATTTTATATCATTTTGTTATTGTGGCACTTTGGCTTAGAGTGTCATTGTATATTTGTGAGGGAGAGTTTTAAAGAAAATAATTAAATAATATATTCCCCTAACCGCGACCCATGTGAGTTAATCACTGTGTGACTCGGGCTTGGGAGGAAGAGTAAATAAATGAATGATGTTACGCTTCCTCTTTAATGCAAAAATCCTAGTGGGTGAAACTTTAATTATTTTTTTTCCTTTTTCTTCCTTGGCCATGGATTTTTTTGATCCATAATTTTTTATTTTTGTTTCTTTGAAGCATCAACCCCTTTTTTGAGATAATAGCATTGGGGTTATAGAGAAAGGGAAAAATTGAGTGTGAGGAGTTTGGGGAAGAACAGGGGATGTCAAATCTACATAAGCCATCAAGCTAAAAGGAGGGTTTGAGAGAAACTATAAGATTCTTAGATATATGTTTTTAGCTGCCACCTAAGAATAGATGGTGAAGAAAATAAAAGTTACTGGCCACATTTTGAGCTGCCAAAAGTGGGCGAGTTGAGGAAAAAATTAGTAAATCAATGCCATGGAATAAAGAATGGAGTTACTGCTTGTATGGTGGCACCAGGAGAGAAAACCAGAATAAAACCCCTACATATTTTTTAATCTAGGCATGTGTTCTCTTTTTTCCTTTCAAGTTTAATTTTTGGGTTTAGATTCTATTTTAATAATTTACAAGTAATTTAAAAAGCCTATTGGGTATATTATTTTGTGATAATTTTGGTTATTCTCACCTAAGCATATGCCATGGCCAGATGTGCATATGGGTTTTGTGTGGAATTTATTGTTTATTTATGCTTTTATGAAAATAGAATATATTTTTGGATTACACCTGGTTCTTTTGATTTAATGGTTACCTTTAGAATTTATTAAACCATGTTAGTAGGCTTCGTATTTAACTGTAATGAGAAGGGTTTTGCATGATTTTGAAAACATTTTTATGGCCTCTCTTGCTTGCTGATAAATGGAATATAAAAAATAATGTATATTTTATTTTGGTTGATGATGGTAATTTCCCCTACATTTTACATTATCTTGATATAAAAATTCTAATGTTAGTAAACAATTGTGGTATGCAACCCATATTTTTACATTCCCATTGGGCATTAAAAACAACTAAAACATCCTACACTTGACCCATATTGCTTCCCTGATTAAACATGGTCATAGTTTTTAACATAATGAGAATTCTGTGCATGACATCTCTTGTTGATTGTGGTCATATTGGCCTAGATTGCCACTTGTGGTGAAATGGTAATATTTTGATAAAAATTATAGAACTGCATTTATTCTTATATGACATAGATTTAAATTTAGTTGATAAATCATGAAAGTTATCTTTAAGAGTTGATCTCTTAGATTGAGTAACTAATTATGCATGCATAACTTGGTTTATTTTGTTTAATACATGATGTTTTCCTATTAAAGTTAGTACTTTCTCATCTTGTTATGATTACGAATTTCATGATTAGGTATGCAAGAAATGGAATAAAGAGTTTAGTGCACAATTATTTAGTTTGATGTTTATTTATGGTAAATGTCATTGATTATGCGAAGGAAAGTAAAACTTATTATATTTTATGTTAATAGAGAATGTTTGATTTTAGTTTTAACTTTGTGCATAAATTATGGTGAGAGATTGTCCTCTTAATGAAAGTCAATACTATTGATATTAGACTCACTCACATATATTCTATTTTAGCATTAATTTTTCTTAATGATGGTTAAAAATTCGTGTGATCTTATGATTAGGAGAGAGGTATTTGATCTACCATAGGTATTCATTTATGTTATTTAATTAATTGATAATGCCCACTTGAGAGAAATGATTTGGTTAAAGAAATAAAATGGTTATAATTTGATAAGAGTTGGGAACTCTTAGCTGTAGTGGATTATATTATTTGTTTTTATAACATTGTGATCTTATCCCAAATGAGTTATTTGGGTGTGTACTACATTTTAGTTTGAAGGTTCATGTTTGATTGCTCTTTTGTAAAGAGGTTAATTATAGAGGTAAGTAAATTTTAAGCTACTTACTTTTCTTTAGGTGAAATTAAATTAACTTGGTTGTTCCTTTACGATGCTTATTTTATTATGATATAATTTGATTCTTAGAACATTTAATTGAAAGAAGAACACATTTACAGCTCTATGCTGACACATGATTACAACCTTTTCAGTGTAAGAGTTCTCCATTTAGTTGGTTTTTATTTCATTGGGATGGTTCCTTGTTTAACTAATTTCTTGTTGAAGGTTGTGTACATCCTTGTTAACCCATAGAGAGTGTTGGAGTGATTTAGTTGCCAATGGAGCTTATTTTGTTGCTAAATCATTGTTGTTGGCATATATTTTAATGATTTATTGATTCAAACATTTGTACTTCTTAGTAGCATAATGGGTTTCTTATGCCTATGCCCTCAATCTTGTATTTGTATTCATATGTTAAAGCTATCAATATTTGTATTATCTAGTGTTTGGTTGTATTTATGAACAATATCCTTGTTTAACGATTGATTATACTATATTACAACTACGTATTTGAGAAATTCAACCTTAATCATGACTAAATGTAAGTTATTAGAATCTCTGATGTTTAGAAGAGTCATCCAGGTTGTTGGGTAATGAAAGGCTATGGTAACCATGGATGGAATAATTATGTAAATGAGTGATGTTATTTAAATCACCATAAATATTAAATTATGTGTGTGAAATGACTATTTTATTTACTTCCCCATTGGTCAATTATGGGGTGATGGAAGCATTCTAATTATATATAATAACAAATCTAGTCTTGGGAACACATATTGATTAAGGAATTAAGTGTCCAAATTCATTTCATATATGTATTCATGTATGTTGTAATAAGGCCACATAATTTTTTTAAGTTCTAGAAATTATATTACAAATGCACTGTGTGGCCTTGTGGAAAATTATTATGACACTATTTTTTAGAAGGTTATATTTCCACATCAACTTGTGGAAACAACTAAATGGATGACCTTGTAATTTTAATACTACTCTTGTTAGTTTGGAATATTAATTCAAGTATATTCCATTTTTAATAGCATTATGTCAAGCTTAGGCAAAATTCAAATTAATGTATCAAATATTATCTTTCAAGGGTGTAAATTCAGCCATGATAAACAATCATGAATATGCCTTATGGGTAATACAAGCATGAAATCATAATTAACCAACAAGTTGATTGTAGGATTATTTTTAAATTTAGATTAATTAAAATCAACCATAATAAATATTTATTTAATAAATTATGATTAATTCTCCATTATTCAACGTATTCTAATCTAGTACATTGCTCTTGACATGCTTAGTTGGCCATGTGCAAGCAATGCTTTTGTGGCAACTAATTATTCATTAGTATAACCATGGTTGGTCTAAGTTATGACATGGTAATTAGCCTAATGTCAAAAATTTAAATTCTAATAAATCATTGCTCTTTTGGTCAAATCATTCTTTGTTACTGAGTTATGGAGTTGGAAGGAACTGTTAATGTGATGACCCTTGGTTGGGAATTCTTTAACATAATTCTGATAGGGTATCATAATTAATTTTTGGTACACCTTAACATCTGGTGGTCATCTTGTACCTGTTAACAACTGATTGATTATATTCATGCTTGAATATGGGTACTATTAAGGATGTTATGACCTCTTTATACATATGCACTATAACTTGGTGGATGTCGAGCATTCCTGTTGGCATTTAAGAATTTGGGATATCTCATGCCATGATAATTATTTTCCACCCGTTGGACCCTATGTGGTGAGATGGCATTCATGAAATGATGGAGTAAGGGTGAAATAACCCATAAAATATTCAATCATGGCATCATAGTTTTATGGTATAAAACTTGAACCTATCCTCAATTATGAGAACATAAGGTTCTATGTTCATGATTTTATGATGGGTCACCTCGGTGGTGGATCGATGTATCTACTCATAGACCCTTGAGTGTTATAAGTTTTTCTAAGCCAAAGATTGGATTTTTGGTACCTTGGTCCTCATATTTTCGACCCATTATACCTACTTATTACCAAGATTAATTATTTAATTATAATCAGTGAGATAACACGCTATTATGCTGAATCTCACCCTATGACATTATCCTTGTTAAGGATACCTATGGGCCTAAGTGAATCTTATTTCCAAATGAGTTTCCAAATAATAAATGTATAGGGTCATTAGGTTCTTGTATTGGGCTAAGAATCCCTAGGTGGTTTGGTGGGGAAACTGAGTGCCTTCTAAAGGGTTGAAGTTTATTAGTGTGGACCCACATACTAATACCCCTCGAATGGTGTTTTGCCTTTTAGGTAATCCCCTTTCCATATGGAATGATATGGTGATGGTCATCCCAACATAAGTAACTCAATGAATATATCCATTTTTAAGTTGTTTATTCATTTGGTGTAAGGCCATGCTAATGTATCGTGCTTGGTAGAGTGGTGTAATGGATTCTACATGTGGTTATGTTATGTACTTTGATAATAATTCCCAATTTTTTGGAGTCATTTCATCTGGTATTAGAGCTTGTGATTTGAGTATTTTTAAAGATAATATGTATTTTATCACACTTCTTGGAAGTCAAAATAATGTTAATACATTTTAAAATTGAATCAGGATGTCCTTGCTATTGGGTTACTACCAATTGCTACTCCAAGTGAGGTTTTTAAAAGACAATTTACTTGGAAGGTTATTCTATGATTTACAAATTGAGGATAGGTTAGATCAGATGGTTATCATGTTAAGAAAATTTGAGGACTATGTGGCTTGAAAAGTAGAAAGTACTCTTTAGGGTTGAATAGTCTTTGAAGACATTCAAGGCATGATTAGGAACACAAGAACATGTGATGAGTAATGTTGAGGATGTTTCCTAATGTTTTGTCAGTCTGAGTTGGGTTATGTACATGGTATGGACTACATGTAAAGGTGTTGATTTTGGTTGACCATGCATTAATGAGCTTAAGAGATTTCCACCACCTACTTATATGGATGTAAAAGCTGTTGATACAACTGATGCATGAATGTGTGTATACATGAGTATATCTACCTGTAAGGTGTGATAATTTTTGTGTTTGAGTTGGTATTGTTTGTATGACATTAAGTTAATAGGATTTTGATTTTCTTCAATGACCATGCTCTCTACCTTTAACTTGGTTGGGTTAACCCTTCCTAATTTTTATTACAATTAGACAAGCCTCACTTGTTGACCATTGACTTATATGGGTGGGTCAATGGGAGAAATGGTAAACGATTATCTCTTAGAATAAAAGGGAATAGTGTTTGATGTCTTTTGATGGGTTGTATGCGTATCCCATCACTAGATTATTGGAACATTATGACCCTGGGAGGACCAAGTGTTTGACTCTAACTTGGAGGGTTAGATTGGGTATTTGTCAACATGGAAAAATTAGTTGAGCTTGCACTTTCCTCTTATCAGGGGAATTTCTTGAACCTTAGGGAGATGTAAAGCATAAATGGTGGTAATAACCATTGCTATACTCTAGGTAAGATTGATGTAATTTATTGTCTAGTTATTTGATTATCCAATTGAGCTGTTAAAAAGAGTTCAACGGTGCTAAAACTAAAGAACTAATATGCCCTTGTAAGTTATATGAATGTAAGTAGAGTAAGGCTATCTCCAAGAATTTGAGTTACTCCTGATAGGGTAGGGATTATCACAAGCAAGTTGACCTTTTTGGGGAGCCATGATGGTAAACCTTGGCAAAAGTATGCTGAACTATTGTGTGTATGCAATTATTTTATTCATAGTTGTATACTTATGTCAGTTGGTTGATTGATTTTTCCATGTTAGATATCTGTAAGTGTAAATAGCCTTGTAAGGCATTGCTAGATTCTCTATGGTTTGGAAAGAACATCATCAGGGCTACTCCTTTCTTTTTTCTCTTATTTTATTAGCACTCATCATGGACATGTTGTGGTTATCTATCCATAATTATTGATAGTTAAGGTAAGTATTTGTAAGTTATTATTTGGCTTGTTTATGTTACTACACTTGATGAGTTGTAATAAGCAAAAGAATTGCTAAGGGTTGTGTTTAAATTCTTGAGAGCATTGTTTTGTTCTAAGTGATGGACTTATAAGCTTGATCTAGACCAAGTTTTGGGTTGAAAACTCAGCTATGGTTGGCCTATTTGTGACCATGGTAACCTAGAAGCAAAAAAGTATTATGCATCATAATACTAAGGTGTTGAAAATATATGTATTCATTTAAATTTTTGCTTAGTTTGATTTATGCTTTTGGCCCTTCAAATTTGTATGAAGGATCTTGCATTTTTGTCACTCAAAAGGCTAGAGGTTATTGAGTGTGTAGATATGTATTTTGATTCCATGATGTGATTATTTGATCATGAGTATGTATTAATCCCATCAAGAGGCTATGATACCCCTAGTCATGTTTCATGACTATGTGATGATTATATAATTTTTGGATTGAGTTTTGGCATCCATGAGGCTGTCATGATACTCATGAATATATACATATATTTTACATCTAAGAGGATGTCTTTTATGATTACATATATATTATGGTTGTGGAAATTACGATTTCCATGATTGATGAGGAATATTCATCTGGACCCTTGTCTAAGTGCATCGTTTCCCCAAGATTATGTTGTATTAAAGCAAACATTGCTAGTCGACATTTAACTTGTTGACACAAGTCAATTAGAAGTATAGTGATAAAGCTTGTTAATAGAATCATAAAACCATATCCAATGATCATAGGTGGCTTGTATGGGTAGGCCATTTTATGATGATTGAGTTATAATACTCTTGGGAGGTCTAAAGATGAATCTCAAGCTTGGAGGGCCTAGTGGGTGATTATGACTTACTTATTATGCAAGTAAGGAGATTTTGGGGATCTCTTGTTGTTAGTAGATAACGTGAGCCATATAATTCATGAGATATGAACTTGGTTGGTAACATTATATGATTCATAGATGTAGATTTATGGGCTATGTTGGAATGCACTCTTCATTTGAAGAAGGTGTTGATGGATTTGAGATTTCTAAAATTGAGCATGATGTTACATGTTAGATATTTTATATCATCTTGGATGACCTTAGGATATCAGATAGATCGATGAGGATCATGGGCCTTGGTACTTCAATTTATAGTGTGTTTAAGTATTTTGGTATGAAATACCTTGACATAATTTACCAAACCTCTAGACCCACATGTGTGTCATTGTATTGTGTTACCTTTAGTGCATGTAAACTATTGTGTGTGTGGACACATTTTACAATTGTTGATTTTTTTAATCTTGTAAACTTGTAACTTATTATTTTGTATGAATGTATTTAGTTTTTAAACCCTATATTACCTTAAATATTTGTATTATTTTGTATATCATTGGGTGTTGTGATGGGATCATGTACCATCTTATGATGTAAGTTTCCTTCCTAAATCAACCTCTTTTATTGGAAACCTTCCAAGGTATAATAATTATGTTGTTTAGTGTCATCCCACATCATTTCTCTAGAATTAAGTTTTGATGCAATTAGGAGGTTTAAGGTGAAGAGAACACTATATCTAAGATGATTAGACTGGATTCATGCAAGGGAGTGGAATCTCATATACGTTGAAAACCCACTTTTCCCTTTCGCAGGAAGTAGCTACCTAATTTTTTTGGGTTGTGTACCATGAGTGCCACAGGATGGTGTTAAAATATTTGTGCATAATGGTTGCCTCTTAGATTGAGTGTTCCTTCAATTGCCTCTTTGAGGTTGTTGTATAAACAACCTTTTGAAATTTATCTATGTAACCTTGTAAAAGCACTAATTGGTCCTAAAATTTGGACTTTTATGGAAAATTAGAAAGACTAAATTACTTAATTACAAGTACATATTGACTTGTAAAGTCAAGCATGCTATTTATATGGTAATGGTTGAATTACTTGAAAGGAATGTTCTGGTATGAATATTTTAAGTTTGATGACATGTGTTGACTGGTAAGTGAAACTATGTTGTATATAAAGTATTGTTGTATATACTTGACATTATTTTTGGAAATATATATATTTTTGATTGTTTAAGCATGGCTGAAATACATGTTGATTTTATGCTTAGGAGGAGCAATGTTAAGTCTTGATTAGGTAGATTTTATTATTTTTATGTATTTTTTTATGCTGCCATGAGGTAAGTGTAGTGTGAACTCATTAATTTGTGGAGAATATGCTAAAAAACTTGGAGTTGCATGTGAATGCTTGGTGTGGCTTCTCCAATGTTTAACGTTGTTGGTGTGAGAAGCTGCACTAACCCACAAATGGTAAATGGTGAAAGATAAGTAACCATAGTTTGATGGATCTATGTTCTTGTTAACATTCTATGACGAATGTTACCAAGGAGGTATACACACACCACACATGTGGTGGGGACCATAGTAGTATGGTCATTTTTTATTTTCATTTTGTAATGAATGGAATAGGTATGCATGAAGCATACTTTAGGCTATGACAATGCCACACACATGTAGGAATCCTATGTTTTTCCACATTATATAGAATGATATATAATTATGAGTATACACCTATATATACATACATATATATAACTTAAATGTTATAAGATGACAACACCATAAATCTAAGGATCTTTTGAAAATTTGTTGAATTGTTTTTGGGCAACTGCTATTGAAATTGCTGATTTTGTGATAATGATTCCTCATAGTGAGGAAGATTCTGTTAAAAAGTATTTTCCATAAAAATTATAGTCATGTGTTAGTGACTATGATGGAATTAATACATATGTATTTATTTTGTTTTGGTGAATAACCATGTAGTTATGATTTAAAGAGTACTGAAAAACTCTTCTATTGTTAAATTTTGAATTATATTTGATAATTGTAGCCTATGATGCATGTTATTGCATGAGTTGATTGATTGTATAACCACATAAGTGGTTGAAAATTAAGTAAATTTTAATGGTACTGCATTGAGAGCAATGGTTTTTTGACAAGCTTGCTAAGAAAAGGTCAAGATTAACTTAAATAAAAACTCATTACTTTAAGTGTTAATGTTCCTGAATGGAACTGTGGCCTTGTGAGGCACAAAACTCTAGATTTATACGTTATCCTAGTTGCATTTTTTAGAGTTTCATGGATGGTATAGGTGTGTGTAGCACCTCATTTTGTTCATCTTGGCTTTATAAAAAGGAAACCTAGTTAAAATGGGGCAATTTTCTAGCCTAGTTAAATGAAGGACATGGTTGTCTTGGAGATAGCTTATGAATTTCATCAAGGTAAGCATGTGTATTTATTTACAGTGTGAGTTGGTTGAGTCTAGTGGTTATACCAATAAGGTAAGCATATGAAAATATTTCTTATTTTGGTGTTAGACTTTGCGAGTGCATAGTAAACATGACTATTTTATTGATAATGATTGCTAAATTTTAGAAATCTAGTTATTTCTCTTATTTAGTTATTTGTTGAATTCTTGTTAAGAGTAAACATTATGTAAAAATAGTTTTAATTTCTCTTTTCAGTATATCATGATTCTTAGTTACAATTTTGTCAGCAGGATGACTCCTCTTCAAGGAGGGGAGGATGTCACATCCCCACCAAATAACACCATTGTGTAAGCATTTTGATGATGTACAATGGTATAATTATATAGATCAGGGTTAGGATGAGACCCATCCTTTTAATTCAAATCTAATGATTGTCTTACATATATATATATATGTCTATACAAATGTATATATAAATATATCCATGACTCAATAGATCTATTTACATATATATATATATATATATATATATATATATATATATATATATATATATTGGATATGTATATATGTATTTAAAATATATATGTAATCTAATTAGAGAATTTTAATAAGTGAACTTATTTATTATTATTTAATATGATATTGTTAAAAATTTTTAGTGGCTTATTTTGTTGTTGGCATTGGCTTGAGGAGGGTTCTTGGAACACCTATGTAAGTCAATTTAAAAAAAATCAAATCAAATTTTGTATCTTTATCCCCTATCCTTGGTCAGCATGGATGCCTATATACATGAGTTTTAGAAAGAATTAGTAAATTTATGTTTTATATCATTTTGTTATTGTAGTTTTTTGGCTTAAAGTTTTGTTTTATATCTGTGAGGGAGAGTTTTAAAGAAAATAATTAAATATTGTATTCCCCTAAGCATGACCCATGTGGGTTAACTACCATGTGACTCAGGATTAGAAAGGAAGATTAAACATGTGAAGGAAGCTATGCTTCTTATTTAATGCAAAAATCATGTTGGGTGAAATTTCAATTAATTTCTTTCCTTTTTCCTCCCTGGCTGTAGATTTGGCTAGGCCATTATTTTTTATTTTTGTTTCTTTGAAACATCGACCTCCTTTTTGAGAAAATGGCATTAGGGGTTTGGAGAAAAGGCAACACTGGGTGTGAGGATCCTAGGGAAAAATAGGGGATGTTATATTTACATAGGATGCCAAGCTAAGAGGAGGGTTTGAGAGAAAATAATAAGATTCTTAGATCTATGTTTTTAGCTGTCACTTGAGAATAGATGGTGGAGAAAATAGAAGTTGTAGGCCACATTTTGAGCTACCAAGAGGGGGTGAGTTGGGGAAAAATTTAGTAAATCATTGCCATGGAATAAAGAATGGAGATGCTACTTGTATGGATCTACCAAGAGAGAAAACTAGAATGAAACCCCTGCATATTTTTTTGTCCAGACATGTGTTCTCTTTTTTCCTTTTTGGGTTTAGATTTTATTTTAATAATTTATAATTCATTTTAAAGCCCTATTAGGTATATTATTTTATGAGAATTTTGGTTATTCCCACCCAAGCATATGCCACAACTAGGTGTGCATATGGGTTTTGTGTGGAATTTACTATTTATTTATGTTTTTATGAACATAGGGTATATTTTTGGATTACACTTGGTTTTATTGATTTAATGGCTACCTTTGGAATTTATTAAACCATGTTAGTAGGTTTAGTATTTGACTGTAATGAAAAGGATTTTGCATGATTTTAGAAATTATTGTTATGGCCTCTCTTGCTTGTTGATAAATAGAATATGAAAAATAATGTGTATTTTATTTTGGCTGATGATGGCAATTTCCCCTACATTTAACATTATTTTAATATGAAAACTCCACTATTAGTAAAAAAATGTGGTGTGCAACCTACTTATTTAAATTTCCATTAGACATTAAAAATAGCTAAAACATCCTACACTTGACCCATCTTACTTACCCAATTAAACATGGCTGTAGTTGTTAACATAATTAGAATTTTGTGCATGACATCTCCTGTTGATTGTGGTCATATTGGCCTAGATTTCCACTTATGACAAAATGGTAATATTTGGGTAATAATTATGAAACTACATTTATTCTTATATGACATAGATTTGAATTTAGTTGATAAATGATGAAAGTTATCTTTAAGATTTGATCTCTTGGGTTGAGTAACCCATTATGCATGCATAAATTTTATTTGGTTTAATACATGATGCTTTCCTATTAAAGCTAGTACTTGCTAATCCTAGTATGATTATGAATTGCATGGTTTGGTATGCAAGAAATGGAATAGAGAGTTTAGAGTACAATTATTTGGTTTGGTGTTTATTTGTGGTAAATATCATTAATTATGTGAAGGAAGGTAAATGTTGTTCTATTATATGTTAGTAGAGAATGTTTGATTTTATTTTTAACTTTGTGCATAAATCATGGTGAGAGATTGTCCTCTTAATGAAAGGCAATACTATTGATATTAGACTCACTCACATATATTCTATTTTAGCATTACTTTTCCTTAATGATGGTTAGAAATACTTGTAATCATATGATTTAGAAAGAGGTATTTGAGCTCCCATAGGTATTCATTTATGTTAATTAATTCATTGATAGCACTCACTTGAAAGAAATGATTTGGTTAAAGAAATAGAATGGTTATAATTGGATAAGAGTTGGGAAATCTTGGCTGTAGTGGATTATATTACTTCTTTTTATAACATTGTGATCTTGTCCCACATGAGTTATTTTGGTGTGTACTACCTTGTTTTTTGAAGGTTCATGTATTGATTCATTTTTGATTGCTCTTTCGTAAAAAGGTTAATTATAGTGATAAGGAAAATTTGGGTTGCTTACTTTTCTTTAGGTGAAATTAAATTAGCTTGGTTGTTCCTTTTTAGGTCTTGTTTTATTATGATAGAATTTGATTCTCAGAAGGTTTAATTGAAGGAAGAAAACATTTCTAGCTCTATGCCGACACATGATTACACCCTTTTTAGTATAAAAGTTTTCTATTTAGTTTGTTTTTCCTTTGTTGGGATGGTTCCCTATTTAATTTGTTTTATTGAAGCCTGTGTATGTCCTTGTTAACCCATGGAGGGTGTGGGAGTGATTTAGTTTCTAGTGGAGCTTATTTTTTTGTTAAATAATTTTAGTTGGCATATGTTTTAGTCATTTCCTAATTCAAACATTTATACTTGTTAGTACCATAATGGGTTTCTTGTGCCTATGCCCTTGGGCTTGTATTTGTATTCATATGTTAAAGATGTCAATCTTTATATTCTCTAGTGCTTAGTTGTAATTATGAACAATATCCTTGTTTAATGATTGATTATATTATATTATAGCTATATATTTGAACACTTAAACCTTAAGCATGACTAAATGTAATTTATTGGAATTATTTGGTGTTTGGAAGAGTCATCTAGGTGGTTGGGTAATGAAAGTATTTGGTATCCATGTATGGAATAATTATGCAAAGGTGTCATGTTATTTAAATTTTCATAACTATTAAATTATGTGTGTGAAATGAATATTTTATTTACTTATTTGTTGGTCAATTTTGGGGTGCTAGAAACATTCCAATTATATATAATAACAAATCTAATCTTGAGAACACTTATTGCTTAAGCAATTAAGTATCTAGATTCATTTCGTATATGTATTCATGCATGTTTTAATAAGGCCACATCATGTTTGTAGGTGATATGAATTATAATACAAATGTACTATGTGTGTCCTTCTATAAAATTTTTATGACACTATTTTTTAACAAGTTTTATTTCCACATCAACTTGTGAAAACAACTAAATGGATGCCCTTGTAATTTTAATACTACTCCTAGTTTGGAATATTAATTCAGTCATATTCCATTTTTAATAACATTATGTCAAGCTCAGGTAACAATAAAATCAATGTATCAAATATTTACTTTCAAGGGTGTAAATTCATCCATGACAAATAATCAAGAATAGGCCTTATGGGTAGTACAAACATGAAATCATAGTTAACTGACAAGTTGATTGTTGGGTTATTATTAACTTGGGATTAAATGAAATAAACCATAATAAATTATTGTTTACTAAATTGTGGTTGATGCTCCATTGTTCAACATATTCTAATCTAATACATTGATCTTGGTATGCTTGGTTGGCCATGTGCGAGCAATGTTTTTTTGGCAATTGACTATTCATTAATATAACCATGGATGGTTTAAATTTATGACATGGTAATTATACTAATGTCATCAATTGACATTCCAATAAGTCATTGTTATTTTGGTCAAATAAGTTTTTATTCCTAAGTTATGGAGTTGGAAAGAATTGTTAGTGTGAGGACCCTTGGTTGGGAATTCTTTAACATAATTTTGATTGGGTAGCATAACTAACTATTGGTACACCTTAACATCTAGTGTCGATCTTTCACTGGTTAACAATTTCTTGGTTGTATTCATAATTGCATAAGGGTAATATTAGGGATGCTATGACCTCCTTATGCATATGCACTATAAATTGGTAGACATCAAAGATTCCTATTGGAATTTAGGAATTTGGGATCTCTCATGCCATAATAGTTATTTACCACCTATTGGACCATATATGGTGGGATGGGATTCATCAAGTGATGGATTATGGGTGTAATAACCCATAACATATTCAATCATGGCATCATATTTTATGGGATAAAAATTGAACCTATCCTCAATTATGAGAACATAAGGTTATATGGTCATGAGTTTATTATGGGTCACCTTGGTGGTATATCAATGTAGCTACTCATAGAACCTTGAGTGTTGTAAGGTTGGCTAAGCCAAAACTTGGCTTATTGATACCTTGGTCCCCCTCTTTTAGATCCATTGTACCTATTATAGTACTTGCTTGTTACCAAGATTAATTATTTAATTATAATCAATGAGATAACATGCTATTATGCTAAATCTCACCCTATGACATTATCCTTGTTAAGGATACCCATGCACTTGAGTGAATCTTCTTTCCTAGTGAGTTACCAAATCATAACCATATATGGTCATTAGATGTTTATATTAGGTTGAGGATACCTAGGTGGTTTGGTGGGAAAACTAAGTGCCTTCTAAAGGGTCAAAGTTTATTTATATGGGCCCACACATTAATACCCATTGAATGGTGTTTCATCCTTTAGGTAACCCCCTTTCCATATGGAATCCTCTAGTGATGGTAATCTTGACATAAGTATCTCATTGACTAGATCCATTTTTAGGTTGTCTACTCATCCAATGTAAGGTCATGTTGATGCATCTTGCTTGGTAGAGTGATGTAATAGATTCTACATGTGGTTATATTGTGTACTTTGATAACAATTCCCAAAATTATTTTTGGGGTTGTTTTATCAAAATGTATAGATATATGTCGACACAAATGTATAGATAAGTATGTAAGACAATCACTAGATTCAAATTAAAAGGATGGGTCTCATCCTGACGCTAATATAGATAATTATACCATCATACCTCATCATAATGGTTATGTAATGGTGCTATTTATTGGGGATGTTACATTTATATAATTATATATTGATATAAAATCTTATATACACCCATTATTAAATGTTACCTAGGCTTGGTCACAAACACAACTATGTTATTATTCCCATTTAAAAACTAGATATTATTGCAAAACACCAAAAAGGACATAATTTAATTAATCAAAATCAATTTAACATAACACAACCACTTGATGGGTTCAAGCAAGCTACTAGAATAAATGTAAATTTGGTCTTAATACGATAAGCCTATAAAAAGTAACACATTGACATGGAAACCCCTAGATTGCATAAGCAACATAATAAACAATAATACAAATTTGTGTTAGCATTATACACACACCTCAAGGTGGTTCTACATGAGTTGCAAATAACCTAGCTCCAAGTCACCACAATAAAGTAACCAAAATCAAGACTAATAATTAGTCACAAGACATCTTGTTCATACATCATACACATGGGCACTCTCAACACACCAGTAGTCTAAAAGATATCACATCATCATTAAATCATTGTAGAGATTGAGAATGGTATTATAATGTCTTTGGATAATAGGATATTTATGTGTATATACCCAAATTTAATCAAACAAATAAAATTACTATCTTTTGTAGCTTTTATATCTAAAATCTCTTAATGTTAAATCAAATTATTAATTACATGTATCACCTTGGTATTTTATCTCTTTTGTCACTCTTTCATGCTTATATTTATCTCTTCTCATAGTCTTAGTTATTTCATGTCAGTCTTGGACAGAGTCATAGGGGTCCCTAGCCATTCTTTTATGTTATTCCTATGTTTTCTTCATTTTAGATGGGAGTATTACATTGTACATGAGTGCACTACTCAAGTGTCATTCCCAAATTTTTTATCTGATGCATGTTTCATAGAGTTTTTTTGGGTCTTTTTTCTTTTGGGTCTTTTCTTATGACCATTTTAACCATTTTTGAATTGTCGAATAAGTTTTTGCGAATAAGTTTTTCAAATTTAGAATTATGAATTTTTTATTTAAAGGTTTTTTAAATCATTTTACATCTAACAATTATATTTTGGCACTAGATAATAAATGAATCTCAATACATAACAAGTTCAATCTATGAATATTTTTTGAAGTATTTACATACCACACCTAGATTGCATATTTAGACTAAGAGGAGGGCCTAGGTCAATAAAATTTTAGATACACATCGTGTTTGGTTGATTATTCACATTCCATAAGGGAGAGCTACATTAACCTAAGGCACCAATCATTGGGGATATGTAGGAAATGCTTAGGATAATAGGGGTTTTGAGGATACCTTGGCCATATCCAACTTCCCCATTTTACACCCTTTTTCATTTAATATTCATGTGATTATTGTGTGTAGGAATCTATTATGGTTTTGAGGAGGAGGTTAAATACATGTATAATCTTAAAAAAAAAATCTATGATAGAAGATACCACAACTATATATGGTTTTATTTGGTTTTTAGATCTCAAATTAAGTTCAAAAAATCAATGGATAAGAGCACTAGGAAGGAGAAGAATACACCTCTGTAGTGTCCAAATCTAAAATGACAAGTAAAAAGTTATATCTGATAGTGGAGAAATCATCCTATAGGTCAAACACAATAAAATACAACTCCTAATATCCATAAAAAATAAGCTTTTCTTCCTTTTACATACTTTCATCTCAAACCCTAGTTATCAATATCAGTTTGTATGAAAGTGAAATGTATGGTTAAATATTGATTTGATTAACCATTTCTCTTTACTCAATGTTTATTTGATTAGGGTTAATTACATTTAATCACAAAATAAATAAAAATATATGGAATAATCAAAATTTTAATCACCTTTTTAGCTATATATATACTTCACATATCAATGGATCAAATATTGTATTACAATATCTTATGTATCCATGGAAATATTAGTAGCAAATTGAATGCTCAAGTATTGGGAAAAAACAAGAACCAAGTAAAAAATAATGTATGTCCTACCATAAGTGGTAACACAATACTCTTAAGATGGTTTTGTATCTTTCCATCAAATCTTTTCACTATCTTTGTTGTACCAATCAAATCCTCATATGTGTACCCAATACTAGTAAGAAAAGTCATAGTGAAAATGTTTTCACTTGACCCATTATCTACAATGACATTGTTTATAAGATGTGAGTCGATGTAGGTGTTCACAAATAAAGATGCATTAATATAATCATCATCAAAAATATCATGCTCATCAAATGTGATAGAAGGTCATTGTATATATTTGATTATAAGTGTACTAAAAATACCATCTATAGGATGTTCCTCTTCAATATTATAAGCATAAGAAGTGGGAAGATGATATTTTTTGTAAGTAATATGCACCTTAAGATTATATTTGGTCTCTTTTTCTACATGATTTGGAAAGGGATCATAAAATATTTTTAAACTTCACATTTGCTTAAGGTTGTGTCATTGAATCATTTATATGTGTATTAAAATCATTGACCTCAATAACATTATTCTCAGTTATGTCTTAACACAAAACATCTATTCATAAAGTGTCTCACACATCTATGCCAATAATATTATGCATTGACATCAAATCCATTATATTGTGAACTATTCATATCAAACTCCTTTTAATGAGGGAAAGATATGAGATCTATCTCAAGTATATTATATAATATATTATGAAGAAGTTCGGGTAACTGTGTAAATTGGCTTCTTTGTGCAACCAATAAGACAAGAAAATTAATAGGTTGTGAAACTATGTTAGATGTTACTTTTTACTCATTCTTATATCATTTGATTTAGATTTTAAAGTTATTTTTTCTAATTTTTTTCACCAGAAGATGTTTTAGGATTATACCCATACTTTAGCTTATTCATATCAAAGAACTTAACTTCATGGTATTTAATAGTATCACACAAGTCATCCAAATATTAGAAACATTTGAACATAATATATTCATATAGTAGGGCAAGCAATATTTGTTTGAATATGTCTTACAAATCAATATAAACTATAAGATTTATCATATTAGAGAGCATAGTATTTTTATAAGGTACACAAACAATGATGGGTTCATTAGGTCCTTGCTTAAGTTTTATAATTTGAACATAAGAAAAAATATCATTGATGTTGATAGAAAATTTCACTAAAAATTGAATAGCTAGAGAATTGAAGGCATGCATTGATTGGAAAGGGAGGTCATAGAAACATCACAGATAATAGTCCTTAAGACTCCTTGGAAAAAACTTGGTCAACAAATTATCATTGGATACATAATAAAAGAATGCTATGCAAAATGCTCTAAGATGTTGTTATGGATCAATTTTACAATCATATAGTGTAAGATTAGGTGAAAAAATTCCCTTAGATAAGGGATAATTATAAATCTCTAGGGCTAATGGGTTGTGTAATAATTGTTTTAGTCAAATGGACCACTATAGAAGAGTCTTGTTCCAATTATAAAAACTTATCTTGAATATCAAAGATTATTTAGATGAGGGTTTCAGTAGGAGGCATAGAAAATTTATGTAGAAAGAGATGATGTCACATGAGTAATAACCCTAGAAGGCACAAAAAGGTTTTTTGTAGGAAAAGCCATATAAATTTGAGGTTTAACCTATGTTTCCCCACACCATGGGTGGGCATCACATGTGTAAACATAGGTGTAGACATATAAATAATTAATAGTAGGAGTAGTGATCTAAACACCTATTATAGAATCCATGCCTCTAAAAATTAAATCAATATCATTAAAAAGTCTATCATGTGGTTCTCAGCTATGCCTAGCTTAGAATTTTTTGAGTTTTTAGGCTCTAATATTAATTTCAAAATATTATCTAAATCATAAGTTTGCTTACTAATTTAACCTAAAGAATTTATAATTTTTATAACATGTGTAGGATATACTCATTAAATTCATCATGATATAATCTATTATGATATTCATTATTATGTTTCTTATCATCTTCATAAGTATTTTAAAGTTCAAACATATCATCATTAATAAAATTTTTATCTAATTTTAGATGTTCATTATTAGCATTTGCATTAATAGAATAATAACACATGGTTGGACCAAATAAATTTGATTATATTCAATTTTAACACCACTTAACCTCACACTTAACATTTCATGTACAATAGATCTAGGCTTATTAGAATGGCATATGAGATACATATGAAAACATAAAGAAAGATAGAGAAAGGATGCAAATATTACTACCTAATAAGGTTAGCTAAATTTTTTGAGGTGAAGCCATAATTAAAAATAAATATGAAACCCTAAGAAGTTGGATGAAATAATAAGGGAAGAACTAAGGTCTTTCTATACTCAAAAGAATGATCAGGTTCATTATAATTTTTTAACTTATTTTGAATTTAGTGATCTAAACAAGTTAAAAAATGTTTAAGTTTAGATTATATAAGATATATCCAACCACAAAAATATTTTTTTCATAGAGATTGATTGAACTTATAAAATATTTAAATGACCAAAGGAGAAGGAAATTAGTTGATATGCTATTTCATTTTTCTCATTGCATATGTAAAATCATATGAAATAATTTGTGTAAGCTCTACCAGTCTTCAAATTAAGATATTGACTGTCAAAGTCTACATGGATGTTGTTGAGAAACGCTCAGACACTTATGGTAACTAGGTATATACACAATCTATTAGAACTATTATTGTGTAATTTTCTAGTCTGTTCTACCATAGATCACTGTACCTGTATGTCAAGATGATTTTTGAGTGATTTTTGATCCTTAGTTTTCTAAAAAGAATCTAGTTTTGTTTCCTTTGTATTAAAATACTAACTCCACTTTTTACATTTAGTTTAATTAAAAATAGGGCTTAGAAAGATGGGTTGAACAATCCCAATCAGACCCCACTGAGTAGTTGAGCATTACCTATGTTACAATACTTTGAATAGGGTTCAAACCACACATATTTCTCCCACCTATGTGCATGTGTGCTCAATAATTCTCCACTAGAATGCAATGTGACTCTTTGTCTTTTAATACTTGACAACATGAAACTTTGATCTTGCATTAGTGTTTAGAATTAGCTTTGAGACTATTCCTTTGAGGGGGGTTTAGATTTGGATGTTTTTTGATAATACCTCAAAAATGTGCAAATGAAATTCTCAAGCTTTTCCAAGATAAGTGCTAGATGCTATGTGATTACTAGATAAGAATGACCTTATGATTGATGTGTATATATAAATGACTCTTTAGGTAATTTATGTCTATAAATGATATGTGAAATGTGGAGGTCAACCCAAGGGAGTGATTTTAATATGAAAAATATCCATTTGAGGATTCTATGACACTGCCAGTGAAAGCAAATGCTAATGAAACATCTAGAAAAGGAAAAAAATGATTTGAAGTATGCTGAAAGTGTGCTTTAGATAATAAAGAATTATAACATATACTAGGAAAATATTGAATATGAATGATGAAAAATTAGGTTGACCAAGTCCATATATAGATAAGTGGATATGAGAAAATGTGAACAAGAGTAAAATGTGTACACACAAGTCATGTATGTCGAATATAAGTCAAAATTGATCTTTCAAAGTGTTTAATACCAAATTTAGGCATGTAAAACAATATGTAATCTATGTCAATGGGCATACAAATATTAATTTTGAGTAAATATATCAATTAATCACATACTATTAAGAAATAAAAGAGATGAATGATAACAATAATGACATCACACATAATAGAAGTATGCATGATAGAAATCATGACACCAAGATCAACATTAATCATATATGTAACTATTTTTAATTTAAGAGATTTTAATACACTTACTAAATGATGCAGAAAAAATAGGCCAACCTTACATAGGCCACAAATTTTACATGCCAAAACAACTGTCTCAAAAAGTTAGTAGCTTCCCTAAGTCATGCTTTCTACTTAGTTATGTTTTAAATTTTTTTAGAATCTATATTTGATCATTTGAGGGTTCAAAATTAGAGTTTAATAATTTTTATAAGATTTTTGTATTTTTAAAAATTGTATATTTTTAGGACCAAGCATCAAATTTAGTTGAAATTCATCCCATAGGTTAATTTTAGAATTTAGAGTATTCTGGGAGATTTTTAGAGCTGTTTTTACTTTCATGCAAAACTTATGAAAAATAGCAGTTGTTAAAAATAGAAGGTTTTTCTAGATTTTAATTTTTTTGCTTTTTTTGCATGTCAACTCTAATTTTGAGTTGAGGCTTATTTAAGCATGTTTAGGTTGTAATTATTTCAAGTCATTCAATATGAATCAATACAAATTATTTTTTTCATAAGCTTTTCCTATTATTAATTTATTGTCTTCATAATTTTCAAGTTCATTATTTGGTATTAGATCAAGTTTAGAGCAAGTTCAAATCTTGGAGGAGTAAGACATGATGAGAGGATGAGTAGGTATTGCACAAATGAACTAGACTATACAAGAGCTTTAGAGGCAATTGGAATAATTAACTGAGGTTATCACCAATCAAAGAAGAAGAGAAGGTGGTGATGAGGAGGACATAGATCATGATGAAGTTTAGAAAAAAGAAGGACAAAAAGAGCAATCACCATCAATCGAAGAGAGGATGGTTTGGGATTTAGATGGAAGAAATGAAGGAATTAAATTTGATGTTCTAGTTTATAGAGGTAGTTTAAATTTAGAGGAGTTGATAGATTAGATGAATAGTATGGAAAATTCTTTGAGTGGAAGACTATGAGAGAAGATAAGAAGGTAAAGTTTGCATGTATAAAATTGAAAGGTCATGCAATGATTTGGTGGGATCACCTACAGAAAGAGAGATATAAAAAAGGTAAAGAGAAGATTAATTCATGAAAAAAGATGGAGAAAAAACTAAGGGAGAAATTTCTTCCTATGGATTATGCATAAAACCTATACAAAAGATTTTAGAATTTGAGGCAAAAAGATCACAGAATACAAAAGCATACAAATGAGTTTTATAATCTTTCTATATGAGTGAAGCATGATGAAATAGAAGAGTAGATGACTGCAAGGTATGTAAATACTTTGATATTTACTATTTAAGATAAATAAAGCATGCATATAATACTTTGCATGGAGGAGGCTTATCAATTAGCTTTGAAGGAAAAAGAAAAAGAAAATAGACAAAATTTTAGAAGAACATCTCTTGGTCCAAGAAGAGGTGGATCCAATCCAATAAGGGGACGATGTGGGTTTACTAGACCAAAGGTGGGTTTAATACCAATAAAGGTAAATCATCATGTGGTGCAAAAAAATAAGATGAGAACATGCAAGGAAATTATAATAGGTATTTGGTATAGTGAGAAGGATTGAAATAATAAGACAACACTTGGATTATAGAATGAGAGTTGAAGAATGCTTACAAATAAAAATAGAAGCAATACAATCAGGGCAACTCACAAGAGCTGAGTTATTTTCAACTAGAGGAGAATGATGTAGAAAAATAGGCCAACCTTATAAATGCCATAAATTTTGACTTGTAGCTTTGTTTGAGATCTTTCACATGCCAAAATGATCATCTCAAAAATTTCCTTGCTGATCTAAGCCATGATTTCTACTTAGTTATATTTTTAATATTTTTTGGAGGCCATACGTGATCATCCAGGATCCAAAATTAGTGTTTAATGATTTTTATAGGATTTTTGTATTTTTATAAATTGTATATTTTTAGGATCAGATGTTAACTTCAGTTGAAATTCATCTCATAGGATAATCTTAAAATTTAGAATATTTTAGGAGATTTTTAGAGCTTCATGTGCTTACATGTGAAACTTACTAAAAATAGTAGTTGCTAAAAATAAAAGTTTTTTTTAGATTTTAATTTTTTTTGAATTTTTACATGTCAACTCTAATTCTGAGTTGAGGCTTATTTAAGCATGGTTTGGATTGTAATTATTTTAATTCATTCAATATGAATCAATATAATTTATTATTTTCAAAAGTTTTACCTATTGATAATTTATTGTCTTGATAGTTTTCAAGTTCATTATTTGGTATTAGATAAAGTTTAGATAAAGTTCAAATCTTGGAGGAGTAAGACATGGTGAGAGGATAAGGGGGTATTGCAAAAATAAATTAGACTATACAAGATCTGTAGAGGCAAGTGGAATAATTAATTAAGGTTATCACCAATCATAGAATAAGATAAGGTGGTGATGAGGAGGACATAAATCATGATGAAGAAGTTAAGTAAGAACAAGGATGACAAGAGCAACCACCATCAATGGAAGAGAGGATGGTTTAAGATTTAGATGGAAGAAATGAAGGAATCAAAGTTGATGTTCCATATTATGGAGGAATTTTGAAACTAGAGGAGTTGATAGATTAGATTAATAACATGGAAAAGTTCTTCGAGTGGAAGACTATGAGAGAAGACAAGAAGGTAATGTTTGCATGCACAAAATTAAAATTTCACGAAAAGGTATGTTGAGATCACCTACAGAAAGAGAGATAGAGAAAAGATAAAGAGAAGATTAATTCATGGAAAAATATGGAGAAGAAGTTGAGGGATAAATTTATTCCTTTGGATTCTGTACAAACCATATACATAAGGTTTCAAAATTTAAGGCAAAAAGACCACAATATATAAGAGTATACATATTAGTTTTATAAGATTTATATATGAGTGGAGCATGATGATGGATACAAGGTATGTAATTGGTTTGATAATTACTATTCAAGATGAATTAAGCACGCATAAAATACTTTTCATGGAGGAGGCTTATTAATTAGCTTTAAAGGTAGAAGAAAAACAAAATAGATAGAATTTCAGAAGAACATCTCTTGGTCCAAAAAGAGGTGGATACCCTCCAATAAGGGAAGAAGGTGGGTTTATCACCACTAGAGGAGGGTTTAATACCAATAAAGGTGAATCATCATGTGGTACAGAAAGGCAAAATGAGAATAGGCAAGGGAATTATAACAAGTATTTAGTATAGTGGAAAGGATTGCAGCAAGAAGACAAAACTTGGATTATAGAATGGGATTTGAAGAAGATTGATTAAGAAAAATGGTAGCAGTATAATTAGGAAAAGTCATAGGAGTTGAGTTGTTTTCAACTAGAGGAGAATGATGCAAAAAAAATAGGCCAACCTTTAGGAGGCCATAAATTTTGACCTATAACTCCATTTGAGCTCTTTCACATGCCAAAATGACTATCAAAAAGTTTATTACTGACCTAAAATTGAACTTTCTACTTATATTTGGTTTTAATATTTTTTAGAGACCATACATGATCATCTGAGGGTCCAAAATTAGAGTTTAATAATTTTTACAAGATTTTTGTACTTTTAGAAATTATATATTTTTAGGACCAGACATTAAATTCAATTGAAATTCATCCCATAGGCTAATTTTAACATTTAAAGTATTTTGAGATATTTTTAGAGTTGTGCATGCTTGCATGTAAAACTTAATAAAAATAACAACTATTAAAAATAGAAGTTTTTTTTTGAATTTTTGCATATCAACTCTAATTCTGAGTTGAGGCTTATTTAAGAATGGTTTGGGTTGTAATTATTTCAAGTCATTCAATATGAATCAATACAAGTTATTATTTTTAGAAGATTTGCCTATAGATAATTTATTATCTAGATAGTTTTTGGGTTCATCATCTGGTATCAGAGCAAGTTTAGAGCAAGTTCAAATCTTGGAGGAGTAAAACATGGTGAGAGGATGAGGAGGTATTGCTGAGATGAATTAGACTATAAAAGAGCTATAGAGGCAAGTGGAATAATCAACTGAGGTTATCACCAATTAGAGAAGAAGACAAGGTGGTGATGAGGAGGACACAAATTGTGATGAAGAAGTTTAGCAAGAAGGACAATAAGAACAACCACCATCGATGGAAGAGAGGATGGTTTAGGTTTTAGATAGAAGAAATAAAGGAATCAAAGTTGATTTTATAGATTATATAGGTAGTTTAAAACCATAGGAGTTGATAGATTGGATGAATAGCATGGAAAATTTCTTCAAGTGGAAGACTATGAGAGAAGACAAGAACGTAAAGTTTGCAGGCATGAAATTGAAAGATCATGCAATGATTTGGTGGGATCACCTATAGAAATAGAGATAAAGAAAAGGTAAAGAGAAGATTAATTCATGGAAACATATGGAGAATAAGTCGAGGGAGAATTTTTTTCATGTGGATTATGCACAAACTATATATATATATATATATATATATATATATATATATATAAATATAAGATTTTAGAATTTGAGGCAAAAAGATCATAGTATACAAGAGTATACAGATGAGTTTTATAAGCTTTTTATATGAGTGGAACATGATGAAATAGAAGAGTATATGACTATAAAGTATGTAAATGGTTTGAGATTTACTATTCATGATGAATTAAGCATGCATAAAATACTTTTCATGGAGGAGGCTTATCAATTAGCTTTGAAGGTAGAAGAAAAAAAAAATAAACAAAATTTTAGAGGAACATCTCTTGGTCTAAGAAGAGGTGGATCCCATCCAATAAGGGGATGAGGTGGGTTTACTACCACATGAAGTGTGTTTAATACCAATAAAGGTGAATCATCACATGGTGAAAAAAGGCAAGATGAGAATAAACAAGGGAATTATGACAGGTATTTGGTATAATGGGAAGGATTGCATCATAGTTGAGGCTTATTTAAGCATGGTTTAGATTGTAATTATTTAAAGTTATTCAATACGAATAAATACAAGTTATTATTTTAAGAAGCATTGCCTATTGATAATTTATTGTCTTGATAGTTTTTTAGTTCATTATTTGGTATTAGAGAAATTTCAAATCTTGGAGGAGTAAGACATGATAAGAGGATGAGGAGGTATTGCACAAATGAATCATAATATAAAAGAGCTATAGAGGCAAGTGTAATAATTAACTAAGGTTATCACCAATCAGAGAAGAAGATAAGGTGGTGATGAGGAGGACACAAATCATGATGAATAAGTTCAACAAGAAGGACATCAAGAGAAACCACTATTAATGAAAGAGAGGATGGTTCAGGTTTTAGATAGAATAAATGAAGGAATAAAAGTTGATGTTCTAGATTATGGAGTCAGTTTAAAGCCAAAGGAGTTTATATATTGGATGAATAGCATAGAAAATTTCTTTGAGTGAAAGACTATGAAAGAAGACACGAAGGTAAAGTTTGCATGCACAAAATTGAAAGGTCATGCAATGCTTTGGTGGGATCACCTATAGAAAGAAAGATAGAGAAAAGGTAAAAAGAAGATTATTTTGTGGAAAAAGATGGAAAATAAGTTGAGGGAGAAATTTATTCCAATGGATTATGCACAAACCCTATACAAAAGATTTTAGAATTTGAGGCAGAAAGATCATAGTATATAGGAGTATACAAATGAGTTTTATAAGCTTTCTATATAAGTGAATCATGATGAAATAGAAGATAAGATGTCTATAATTAATGTAAATGGTTTGATATTTACCATTCAAGATGAATTAAACATGCATAAAATACTTGGCATGTAGGAGGCTTATCAATTAGCTTTGAAGGCACAAGAAAAACAAAAGAGCTATAATTTTAGAAGAATGTCTCTTGGTCCAAGAAGATGTGGATCCCATCTAATAAGGGGATGATGTGTGTTTACTACCACCAGAGGTGGTTTAATACCAATAAAGGTGAATCATCACATGGTGCAAAAAGACAATATGAGAATAGGCAAAGGAATTATAACATGTATTTGATATAGTGGAAAGGATTGCAATAAGAAGACAACATGTGGATCATAGAATGGGAGCTGAAGAATATTGACAAATAAAAATGACAACAATACAATTAGGTTAACTTGTAGGAGCTAAGATATTTTCAACTAGAGAAGAATGATGTAGAAAAAATAGGCCAACCTTCTGGAGGCCATAGATTTTGACTTGTATCTCTATTTGAGATCTTTCACATACTAAAATGACCATCTCAAAAAGTTCACTGCTGCCTTAAGTCACACTTTTCACTTTGTTGTATTTTCAATATTTTTTAGAGGCCATACATGATCATCTGAGGGTCTAAAATTAGAGTTTAATGATTTTTATAGGATTTTTATTTTTTAGAAATTTTATATTTTTAGGACCAGATGTTAAATTTAGTTGAAAATTTTCCCATAGACTAATTTTAACATTTAGAGCATTTCAAGAGTTTTTTTAGAATTTCATGTCCTTGCATGCAAAACTTAATAAAAATAGAAGCTGCTAAAAATATAAGTTTTTTTAAAATTTTAGATTTTTTTGAATTTTTGCATATCAATTCTAATTTAGAGTTGAGGCTTATTCAAGCATGGTTTGGGTTGTAATTATTTTAAGTCATTTAATACAAATCAATAAAAATTATTATTGTTAGAAGCTTTACCTATTGATAATTTATTGTCTTGATAGTTTTGGGTTCATTATATTGTATTAGATCAAGTTTAGAGTAAGTTTGAATCTTGGAGGAGTAAGACATGGTGAGAGGATGAGGAGGTATTGCATAGATGAATTGAACTATACAAGAGATATATAGGTAAGTGGAAAAATTAATTTAGGTTATCACCAATTAGGGAAGAAGATAAGGCGGTGATGAGGAGGACATAGATCATGATGAAGAAGTTCAACAAGAAGAAGGACAAAAAGAATAGTCACCATCAATGGAAGAGAGGATGGTTCAATATTTATATGGAATAACTTAAGGAATCAAAGTTGATGTTCTAAATTATGGAGGCAGTTTAAAACTAGAGGAGTTGATAGAGTGGATGAATAGCATGGAAAAGTTTTTTGAGTGGAATACTATGAGAGAAGACAAGAAGGTAAAGTTTGCATGCACAAAATTGAAAGGTCATGCAATAATTTGGTGGGATCACCTGCAGAAAGAGAGATAGAGAAAAGGTAAAGAGAAGATTAATTCATGAAAAAAGATGGCAAAGAAGCTGAGGGATAAATTTATTCCTGTGTATTATGCATAAAACCTATATAAAAGACTTCAAAATTTGAGGCAAAAATATTACAATATACAAGATTATACAAATGAGTTTTATAAGCTTTTTATACGAGTGGAGCATGATGATGCAAAAGAGCATATGACTATAAGGTATGTAAATGGTTTGATATTTACTATTCAAAATTAATTAAGCATGCATAAGATACTTTACATGGAGGAGGTTCATCAATTAGTTTTGAAGGCAGAAGAAAAACAAAATAGATAGAATTTCAGAAGAACATCTCTTTATCCAAGAAGAGGTGGATCACCTCCAATAAGGGGATGAGGTGGGTTTACTACCACCATAGGTGAGTTTAATACCAATAAAGGTAAATCATCATGTGGTGTAGAAAGATAAGATGAGAATAGGCAAGGGAATTATAATATGTCTTTGGTATAGTGGGAAGACTGCAATAAGAAGATAACACTTAAATTATAGAATGGGAGCTAAAGAAATTTGACAAAGAAAAATGGTATTAGTACAATTAGGGCAACTCTCAAGAGCTGAGTTGTTTTCAATTAGAGGAAAATGATGTAGAAAAAATAGGCCAACCTTACAAAGTCCATAAATTTTGATCTATAACTCCATTTGAGCTCTTTCACATGCCAAAACGATCATCTTAAAAAGATCATTGCTAATCTAAGCCATTTTTTCTACTTAGTTTTATTTTTAATATTTTTTTGTGGCCATATGTGATCATTTGAGGGTCCAAAATTAGAGTTTAATGACATTTATAGGATTTTTATATTTTAATAAATTGCATATTTTTAGGACCAGACGTAAATTTTAGGAGAAATTCATCCCATAGGCTAATTTCATCATTTAAAGTATTTTGGAAGATATTTAGAGCTACTCGTGCTTGCATGTGAAACTTACTAAAAGTAACAGCTACTATTTTTTTTTAGATTTTAGTTTTTTTTTGCATTTTTTTCATGTCAACTCTAATTTAGAGTTGAAGATTATTTAAGTATGGTTTGGGTTGTAATTATTTCAAGTCATTCAATGTGAATCAATAAAAGTTATTATTTTTAGAAGCTTTGCTTATTGATAATTTATTGTATTGATAGTTTTTGGGTTCATTATTTGGTATTAGATCAAGTTTAGATCAAGTTAGAATCTTGGAGGAGTAAGACATGGTGAGAGGATGAGGTGGTATTGCATAGATGAACCAAAATATACAAGAGATAAAAAGGCAAGTGGAATAATTAACTATGGTTATCACTAATCAAGGAAGAAGACAAGGTGGTGATGAGGAGACACAGATTGTGATGAAGAAGTTCAATGAGAAGAAGGATAACAAGAGCAACCACCATTGATGGAAGAGAGGATGGTTATGGATTTAGATGTAAGAAATAAAGGAATCAAAGTTGATATTCTAGATTATGGAGGTAGTTTAAAACTAGAGGAGTTGATGGATTGGATGAATAGCATGGAAAAGTTCTTTGAGTGGAAGACTATGAGAGAAGATAAGAAGTTAATGTTTGCATGGATGAAATTTAAAGGTCATGAAATGATTTGGTGGGATAACCTATAGAAAGAGAGATAAAGAAAAAGGTAAAGAGAAGATTAATTTATGGAAAATATGGAGAAGAAGCTGAGGGAGAAATTTCTTCCTATAGATTATGCACAAACCCTATACAAAAGATTTCAAAATTTAAGGCAAAAAGATCACATTATACAAGAGTATATAGATGAGTTTTATAAGCTTTAGATATGAGTGGAACATGATGAAATATAATAATAGATGCTTGTAAGGTATGTAAATGGTTTGAGATTTACTATTCAAGATGAATTAAGCATGCATTGAATACTTTACATGGAGGAGGCTTATCAATTAGCTTCAAAGGTAGAAGAAAAACTAAATAGATAGAATTTTAAAAGAACATCTCTTGGTCCAAGAAGAGGTAGATCCCCTCAAATAAGGGGATGAGGTGGGTCTTCTACCACTAGAGGTGGGTTTAATACCAATAAAGGTGAATCATCACGTGGTGTAGAAAGGAAAGATGAGAATAGGAAAGGGAATTATAATAGGTATTTGGTATAGTGGGAAGGATTACAACAAGAAGACAAAACTTGGATTATAAAATGGGAGCTAAAGAATATTTAAAAATAAAAATGGGAGTAGTATAATTAGGGCAACTCATACAAGATGAGTTGTTTTCAACTAGAGTAGAATGATGTAGAAAAAATAGGCCAACCTTTGGGAGGCCATACATTTTGACCCATAGCTCCATTTTATTCTCTTTCACACACTTAAATGACCATCTTAAAAAGTTCATTTATGTGTTAATCCACTCTTTTTTTCTTAGTTGTGTTTTCAATAATTTTTGAAAGCCATACGTGATTATTCAAGGGTCTAAAATTAAAATTAGAAATTGTATATTTTTAGGATCAGACATTAACTTTAGTTGAAATTCATCTCATATGCTAAGTTTAACATTTAGAGTATTTCAAGAGATTTTTAGATCTGCACACACTTTCATGTGAAACTTTCTAAAAATAACAACTACTAAAAATAAAAGTTTTTTTTTAGATTTTAATTTTTTTTTTAAATTTTTGCATGTCAACTCTAATTCTAAGTTGAGGCTTATTTAAACATGGTTTGGGTTTTAATTATTTCAAGTCATTCAATATAAATAAATATAATTTATTTTTTTCACAAGCTTTGCCTATAGATAATTTATTCTCTTGATAGCTTTTTGGGTTCATTACTAAATATATAGATGACCAATAGATAAGACACTTAACTGATATTCTATTATGTGCTATTCATTTCTTGTTTAAATTCACATGAAATACTCTAAATATACCCTATATCTACTCATTTTAGGACACTGATTATCAAAATCTACTATGACATTGACAATGAACGTTTAAACACCTATGATAATTCAATATGTCTAATATCTGTTAGAAATGTCCCTATTATTTTTTAGTTTATTCTGACATAGATGGCCATGCATGAATTTATAGATGAATTCCATGTAATTTTTAACCTTGGTCTAGGTTATATATCTTAATTTTTTCCTCATTTTCCTTGAAACTTTAGTCCAAATTTTTATAATCCTTTAACATAAAAAGAGGGAGGTAAAAGAGTGGTTGATAACCCTAACCAATCCCCATTAAGTGGTTGAGCGTTTCCTACATTTTAATGATCTAAAGAGGGTTTAAACCACATGTAGTTCTCTCAATTATGTATATGTGTGTTCAATAGTGTTTCAATAGAATGCAATGCAACTCTTTGGATTTAGACACTTAAAAGATACAACTTTTACCTTTTATTAGTATTCAGACATGGTTTTAGGGCTATTCCTTTGAGGGATTTTAAAGTTTGGATACTTATGGATAATGCCTCAGGGATGTATAATAGATTTATAAATGTCCAAGTGGGTTTTAATGTGATATAAAAGTAGTGATGAAGTGAGGAATACCTTAGGCCTGTATTGTATATAGATATGAATATTTATAATTTCTACTAGTAATTGACATATGAAACGTGCATATGCCAACCCAAGGGAGAGGTTTAAATTTTAAAATTATCCACTATAATTTTTGAGACACTTTCTATGGAGGAAAAAAATATCGGTAATTGATAGCTTTTGAATATTTATGACATTATCTATAGAGGAAAAAATAGTAATATGGAACATGGAGATAGTCTACTTAGGATTTTAGAGCATTATGGTACATACTAGGGATATCTTTGAGTAGGAATGATAGTACATTGGTTTTTTCAAGCCAATAGATAGATAAATGAATAGGATATAATGTGATAAAGAGTAAAATGTGTATGGAAGAGTCATATATGTAAAATATCAGTCAAAACTAATGTTTCCAAGTTTCTAATACAAAATTTTGGTGTCTACAAAATCCCCCCTTTTAGTCTAGTATTGAACATGATAGATTAAAAGGATAAAAAAACAAATTTGATATATGTATAATCACACTTGGTATTATAGGTATGCCCAAAATATCCAACTCAATCCATGCAAAATTTGGAAGAAAACATGTAGAAATCAATGTCCACTCATGATAAAAAATCTAAAATATATTAAATTATTGAACCATTAAATATTCAAGGAAAGAATATGCCTATGGGTATGAAAATGAAGCTAATATTTGTTGAAATAATTTTAAGAATTCCATGGGGTGATAATGTCACAAGGATATGCCACTTTTAAAACCATGGGTTGAAAATAAAAAATGCCTCAACCCCCATTAGAGATCTAGAAGTGATAGAATTTGAGAAATGTGGTAACCTTAAACCACACTACTCAAAATATCATTATAAATTATTTTGGTGGAAAATTGAACCATGTTCATATATAAAAGGTGAAACCTAAAAAAAATTTGTAATTAAATTTTAAGCTATGAATAAATTATTGCAAACTATTTTACCCTAGTTTGTTTTGTAAAACCCTTATTAAGATAAAAATTATATATATTATTCAAATTAAAATACATGAAAATTAAGCATGATTATAAATGTAAATATAAAAATTGATTTGACAAGTGGTATGTGATAAATATATGAGATACTAAAGAGATAAATGTACTTCACTTTTTGGGTTCGTTTATTGACTAAGACTAAAATTTGATCATGGAAAAGGGCTAGAAGTATGCCTAATTATCACTCAAATTTTGAAATGATTGTCTATACATGTAGGGTCACTAATGCCAGGCTAGGATAGATATATTGACACTAGTGGTTGAGGATATATTTTTTTTATCTTGGGCTGCTTTGGATCTTTCTAACCATATAGTCAACTAAGGTTACTTGTAATACCTCTATGTGTGTGATATTACTGCTTGACTATGTGAATAATCCATGAATCAATATCCTCCTCAAAACCTTAGGTTCACTTATGAATGATATAAACCTATAAAACTTGGGAAATGTAATGGGATAAGCTATCCCAATCGACCTCATTAAAGATTGACTCATGCCTCTATATCCAATACTTTGAATAAGGAATTTAAGTCACACGTAGTTCTTTCCCTTAATGTGAATGTGAAATTATGCTTCTTTACTATATGAATGAACCTAGAATATAACTTTTATAATTGAAAATATTAACTCTTGACCTAGATTGTTGTGCTTCAGACTTGGATCATGATTTCTCCTAGTGATTTATTTGAAATTTGGGAAGAATAGGGTATATTTTCTCAATGTGCAATAGTTTATACATGCTTTATAGATAAGTATAAAGTGGGTATAAAGTATAGTTTTGATTTTTATTTATGAGTCCATTTTGGTAATTTATCATGGAAATGACATTCTAAGAAAATATGTTGACCCACATGAGTAATTTTATTTAAAAAAATAAATGTTTCTAGGTGGGGCAATAATGTCACCCTGAGGACAATTTCATCAATGAAATTACCTGTACTTGATGTTAGTGTCTAGGAGATAGGAACACATATTTTATGATCTAGAAATGTTTGAGTAAGATGTTTAGGTGGTTTTCCAGAGAACAAGAGGTTTATTTAGGTTATTTAAATCAACATGGGATATTTAGAATCATAAAAAGCATGTGGATGTGAGAAAATGAATTATGAGAGGCATACATGTGTGCACAAGTTATGTATGGTGAAGGTAGGTCAAAAGTAAAAATTTGAAGTATCTAATACCATATATTATTATCTATAAATTTTCCCCTTTTATTTTAGTATTAAAATAAAATAAAAATACTATAGTAAAGGATAAATTATTCCTTTGTATCTATAACACACTTTTTATTTGGGAAATGTCTCTAAATGTACAACTTTTCTCCATGAAAACCTAAAATTAAAGTGTAGTATTAATTGTTTATATGTGAGATATAAATTTTGAAATTGAAATTTTTTTAGGAGAAAGGAAAGAGTACACCTATATGTGAGTCAATGATGTTTATATATAATATTTTGGAGATGCTTCATTATTAAATCATTGGATAACTATGCTTCTTTGTTGAAGTACATGGAGTGTTGGGGTGTGCCCTGAATTTGTGTAAATTTGCAAGCCCTTAGGTTGGGAAGATAAATTCCCCAACCCTCAAGAATGTGGAGTAGTGACAAGATAGTTGATCATATTTTAACTTCAATTGCACTAACTCAAATAAATAATCTATATCTAATCTTTAACTTCAATATGGTAAGGTGGGATCTAAATAGTGGGTTCACTATGGGTAATGTCATGGCCATTGAGCATTGATGAATCTCAAATTAAATTAAATCAACAAACATGAATCAAATTCTGCAAATATAATTATAGATTCAATTTTTTTCACTATCCAATGCCATTGAATTATGTTTTTCAAACAAACAACTAAACAATGCTCACTAAAAAATGTGTAAATGTGCATGAATAATATCATGGCCCACTGGATCTATGCCAACTATAAACTATCCTAGTATATGTTGAAATGAGTGCTATGCACACCACACAATTTAATGGAATTAAACCATCTCTTTTTAAGATTATCAAAGATAATCCAAGGTACAATTTATAGTATTAGACTCTCATATATAGTCTATTACGAATAGTTTAGTAAACAATGGATGCGTTACCACACTTAGAGAAATCACTCATGCATCCACGTTACACCTCATCTTAAAAAATTTCTAATCTTACCCAAAATGTATATTCAAGATGCCTAAATATTAAGTGAGAATTATATAAAATAAACATAATAGGGATAGAAAAATAAGCATATAAGAATTTTTCTACATTTTACTGAGATACTTTTTCTTGAATGAGTTGTATTCTAAACTCAATTATAATTTACCTATATCTGTATAGCTTAGCCTTTTTTAAATCTAAAAAAATATGATAAAGAGTCTAAGGAAATGTTCATGATGAATTTAATCTCCATAACATAAATTTTGTATGATAAATCACTACAAAAAATTGTTAATAAAAATGAATTTATCAATAGTGATTTGATTAACAGTTAATTAAAGAAACTAATCAAGTTAGTAATTTAATCAACGTAACTAAATTCACAAAAAATAATTATAATTCATAAAATAAACATGAAATTTCAAGCATCTCCAATAGAATTACTTAAATTTGTGTAAGCATAAAAATAATACTAATGAACATCTAAAGGATTTTGAAGCTATCAATGTTTTTATTAAAATTTTGCTCACAATGTTTAAAACAAATGATTATATACAAATCATGGGCATAAAAAAAGACTAAGTTTGTTACAAAAAATATGATCCTTGAAAGAACATAAATAATTATAAGAGAAAGGGAAGTAAAACTAATAGCACAATGGGTTCTCATTCAGGACCACATAAATATGAGCCATATCCACTGTATTGGGAATCAATGGGGAATATTTTCAACTTACCATTTTTTCTATTTATTGATCCTTCATCTTACCTTCTAATAGGCATACACCAAAATATTCTGATCATTAGATGGACCCTACTTCATCTTGATTTGGTAGTACATACAAAAATTTATAAAAACATCTATAAATACAAGAAAAAGTTACAAGTTCATGAAAATTATAATGTCTAAAATAATAATAAAAAAAGAATAATCAATATTAAATTTCCATTCACTCTACTATGTTTTTGGTGGGTTATTTAAAGTGCTAGCTAGATAACTCCCATTTTGGGGAGCATTGGCTTGAGAACTCCCATATTAGGGAGCACCAGCCTAGGAACTGCCAGTTTTAGGAGCACTAGCCTATTGAGTCTTTAATAATTTTGTGCATGCTTGGTAAAATTATTTTATTTATGATAAAATGATAATTATCACTCTATATCAAGACCAAAATTTCATATGACTGAAACCACATAAAAACAAGCTATTTTTTAATAATGTATAACAAACATTCTACATAACTAAATGACCCATTAGCTATCCATATTTATGGCATGATATGATCAATGTGTAAAAAAAATTACATGCCCAAATTCCACAAAAATCAATGCAAAAGTGGTAACATAGTTGTTACACATCCATATAGATCCCACTTGCTCTAATCAACCTATAGGCTCATAAAAAAGCCTAAAAATATCTAAGAAAAACTAATAGACCACATAACCCCAAGATTTAAAATGGATGGACAAAAAAAATGAGGTGAGTTTTAGAAACCACTGGTTTGAATGATTTGTACTATATCTAAACAAGGTTCAACAGGGATGTCAATCTATTCTAGCCAATAACAAGGCTTAGTTCATAATCAAAGTCATAACTTGAATCTATTTTTAAGTTGACTCACTTTGTAAGAAAATACCTTAGAGATGAGGACTCATACTCTACATATGACCTCAAAAGAGGTCTAAAGAGTTATTTCTTATCTCCTTGAGGACGAAACACTCAATCTCAATAGTTGGATCCTTTTTATCTCGACCCTTAGATTCAGCCAAGGTGAATAAAACGTAAAAATACTTAAGGAGGGAAATAAAGATTTAAAATAACCCTTAATGTTATATATTAGATTTTGGATAAGAATAAGGAGGGTTTGGAATATGAATTGTTCATAGTCATTCCTCTTCTCCTTCCTCAACCTTAGATGACTCCCATTGATGTAGACTCCAAGATCTAAATTATTTTCCATTTTATTTTATTTTACACATATAACTCAATACAAGAATGTTTTGGTTGGTTTTAGAGGTACCCATCTTCTTGGAAAGTCTCCAAGTGGTTCTAAGATCCTACAATTTTAGAAAAGGCCTTTCGGAGCTTCAAACTCCACCATAACCATTAATGGTTGCCAATAAAGGTTGAATAAGAAACCAATTTTTATTTATAGTTTTAGGAATTAATTTTTAATTCATGTAATAAAGGGGAAGGAATTAAGGAGGGTTACATTTGGTCAAGTTGTTTTGGGGTTTCTTTGAGCTTGAAAATGTATAAAAGGTGTTAAAGGACATCACTTTGATAAATGATCCATATCTTGATAAATATGAATATTTAGGCCTTAAATTTTTTTCCATGTGTTAAAGAGAAAAAAATTGAGGGGGTATCCCTTTCATGCCACCCCACCTTTGGGTCTCCTAGTTCCTATAGACAATTGAAAAAATAACAACTCAGATCTAGGTAATTAATTTTGGTTAAAAAAAATAAAGTCATGAAAATTTAGGCCAATTAAATGTATTTCATATAAAGTAATTTTAAATAAAAAATAATGAAATTATAGTTTTAAAGTTTGTATCAACTTAATTTTTGGTGGTTTTCAACTATCTTGATTTCCCCTTTAAGAAAAAGATGTGGTGGGGGTTCACTAATGGCTTATAAGCCACACAGTTTCCCCTTAATCACCATGTAAACTTAGATAGTGATCACATGCATTGTAAATCATCCTAACCTCAATGATTACTACCACCATATACATTAACCCATAGGGAATAAAATACTCACTGTGTGGTCATATGGGTGAGTATGGACCTAATTTATGGGCTACCCTATAAAAAGGGTCATGTTCCCTTTCAAGGGGCCTATCACACCAAAAAATTACCTTATAGGTACCCAAAATTCAAAAATTCATAGAAAATAAATTATAAGCCCTAAATTCATGAAATGAAAGTCAACATGTCCTATTTTTTTATAATTTAATCTAAAATTAGTTTGGGCACTCTTATGCCTTGTTTGACATGTATGAAAATTGAATGAATTTTAAACAAATTATAAAGTGAACTAGGGCAAATTTATAGTTTAAATTTAAATAATCATAAAAATTAAACCATAATTCATAAAATTAGACCATAAAATATAAAAAATCCTTGATTAATCATATTTTTATAAAAAAATAAATTGGAATAAATTATATTTTTTTTGTTTTTTATAAAATTTGTTCAAATGAACTAGCCCTTCTTAGGCTTAATGAAATCCATAAATAAGAGCAATATAAATCAACATTTTAGATTTATTTTTGATCTACTATGAAAAATAGTGAATGGAAATGTTCATATCAATTTTACAACTTGATTATTAAAATGTAAAAACTTTTCTTTCATTACATTTACACTTATTTTTCAACTAGAACTTTAATGAAAACTAATGCTTAAAAGCTCATAATTATTACATCAAATCTTTCCTTTTTTTTATTTAAGATTAATTACAATATAATATTACATAAAAATATATTAAAATAATAAAAAAAACATTTGCATAACCTTTACATTTTCAAAACCATGAAATAAAAAGTCTCCAAGTAATCTCTCAAGTGCACCCTCAAGGCCAAGCCAAGGAGAAGCTCTCCTCCCATCCTTTTTCCATCATCAAATAGTTTATATAGGCACCCTCAAACCAAGGATTCCCATATCTAAGCATAATGACAACAATGGTTTAGGGTAAGGTAATAAAAGAAAGGAAGTGGATAATGGCAATATAACAAGATAAATTAGATGTACAAATAGTAGCATCAATTAATTTTTTTTTTAGTAAACGGATTACACATTATACTAAAAAAAACCCAAAACACATCAATACAATAACACTCATATCAAAATTTAGAATACACACAAGAAAACCAAAAAGATTTATAAAACTTATAAAAACTCCACACTTACCCATTGTGGATGAGAATTTCCACTCTTCACACTATTCAGGTGGGAAAATGACTTTGGAGTTTCTTTATTTAAAAAACACTTCTCCCTTAATATAGGAGGACCTTAGAAATATGAGGATTTCCATTTTCCCAAACCCCATGCATTGAATATTGGTCAGAGGACTTGAAACTTGGTTCCCTTGTCTAAACCTTACATATGAAGGAAAATATAATTTATATAAATTTAAAATCATTTGTAAAACATAACAATATGATTTTAAATATGAAATTGGTATGTAAAAACAACAAAAAAATGGATATATTTTTCATATCTAAGATAAAAGTAACAATAATAACACACATGGTGGCCATAGACATAACCATGGAAAACAAAAAGAAGATAGGACAATTAAAATGTCTTTACATCCTCTTAAAAGCACAAGGAAAAAAATGAAGATAAATTTATATTTAAGAGAATTAAATGAAATGTGCATGGGAGACATGAATTCCTATCTTAGATTCACCACTTTATTCTACACAAATGATATCTTATACAAGTGTGTATCAATCTCACTCCTTCTAAAAACAAGCTCTCCACCTTATCTATGCTCCTTCTTTCCTCCTTCAAACTCTCTTCAACTCTCTAATTTGAAAATGAGAAAAAATTTCCTCCAAGGAAGGTGTAATCAACTAAAAATGACACTTGAGTGCTAAGAGTGCTATTTGATACCACCTATCCGTAGCTTATCCATATACCTATCTTAGGGCCTATTTTCACATTTATCCAGCCTTTGTGTAGGCCATAATCATCCCTATACATCCATAAAGTAGCCCCAAACCCTCATTCTTACATCCTGGCCCTTAATTCCTTAGGTTGTACCACCTGAACACTAGTGCCATAATATGGACAATAACACCACATGGCTCTAGTATCCCAATTTTGGTAATATTGTCCTTTCCATCCTTTTTCCACAAAAATACATCTTTTCAAATCTTAGAATACTTAGGATTGGCCTAGATTTTTTTTAATACTTGCACAAGCACCATAACAATATATACATGAATTTTATCCCTCTAACCACTAAATGAAAATTACACATACAAATTTAAAAAAAGTTGTGTATAATAAATGTTATCAAACCTTATTCTTCCCTACTTATACATACTACTATCTATAACATTCTTAAGCTCAGATTACTCATATTTATAGTCTCAAGCACATTCAAAGAACTTAGGTAAACAATCATACCAGCTTCACTTGTACTTGAATTAACACTTAGGTGGGGAGAAATACATTGATCTTGATCCCTCTTCAGAGTATTGGTATGTACGTAACTCTCATCACAATGGGGTGTTTTAGATGTCTAGCCTACCCCACTAACAAACACACTTTATTGCTTGTATCAACAAAATTCCCAAGAAACATATAGGATTAGGGTTTTATCATAAAATTAGTCTAAATAAGTCATCTACAAGTTTTTAGAACTTGTGCATGTAGGAATAGGTTTGACAGACCCAGACATAGGTGCAGCCACAAGCTCAAAATAATTCTACATAGAAGACACTACTACCAAAATAGTGACACTAGTGCCACATATCACTAATATATAATTAGGGTGTTACTATATATTGATGATTAACTACCCCTATCCCAAAAATAGGGATCCTCCTTTCTTAATTTTCAAAAAATTCCCAAGATGCCAAGCATGAAAAAGTATTTGACTGCACATGAAGTTGATTTAATTTACAATTACCTATGCTTCTACAATTTCTTGGTTAAATCATTCATTTTGAAATAATAAATAATACTTATAAATATTTAAATTATTGAAATAACTCTTCAAGTTTTATTAAATAATGAATTATTAGCCATTGAATGTTTCAATAATGTGCAAATAGGCTTTCACTAGGGAAGCATAACCAGGCTCTCCAATTGGCATAAACATAAAAAGATTCATTAGTTTCATTAAACTAACATTGTTTTATTTAAAACATTTTATTTCAAAAGTTTTTCTTTAATCTTGTTAAAATTTGTTTAGGATAGGCTTTGATGTTTTCTTGATTCTAACGTAGTTTCTTGATCGACCTCATAGGACATCGAATTCAAATTAGTGGTTTATGATGCCTCACACGATGTCAAACTTTGGACAATGACCTTAAAGGAACATGTGTCCATCTCATCAAGATTTATGATGCCTTAGAGATTTATCACACCTCATACAATAAACTTATAGTAAATCTACCAAGTTTTAAATCTACATGGCACCATTTGGAGAGCTTACAAAGAGATTAGCCATTGGGATTCAAATCTAGATATTATCCCCCATGAATAAGCCCAATCAATTTGATCTACCACACATCTACCATACATATTTATATAATTCTAAATCTCATAATTTTTTTCATGTCTCAAGCATGACCAACTAGACCTGAGCATCCTTTTAAAGTGATATGTGTTTCCTTCAGGTTTACCTACGATCAACACATGTCCACACCACATTACATCTATCTAAAGCTCATGAGAGCTCATAAATAAGACATCTAGGTTGACCTGAGCTATTTGATCAAGGCTTGATGATGTATAACTATATGAGGCTACTTATAAGAGTGATACTTGTTAGAAGATCAAATGAAAGCTTGAGAGAAGGATGCATGCCCCCTTTGGACCCATATGATGATGTCACATGTTATTCATGCAAAGATACATTCTAAGATTTAAGAGATCACCTCTGAAAAAGATGTGTGTCTCTACCTGAGTGATGTAATTAGTACCAAGTTATGGATATTTATCCAATAGCCTTTTAAAGGAGACATCTGGTAAGGTAAAACTATGGGTGCTCTCTGAGAGAACCACCTAGTGAAGAAAAGCTATGATTGCCTATGAGAGTGATGTATGGCACTCTTACAACCAATCAAAAATAAAATGCATCACTTGAGATCTCACCACAAATTGATAAATTCCACATGGTAGGATACAAATGAGTCATCATACTAAGCTACATATTAAGATCTCATTGGGTAATCAAAAGGTTCCATGTGTTTGACTTCAAGTCGACTGAGCAACTTAGTCATATCTAAACCCTATGAGCACCCAACTAGATCTAAGGTGGTATCCATGTATTAAAAGGTGGAAATATTTAGATTTAAATCTAAAATTTATGGTGGATCAAATTTAAATTATAACTAACTTTTAATTTTAATGCAATTAAATGCCAAAAATAATAGCCCAAAGTTGTTCCAAACACATGCAAAGCTGACAAGCTCACCATTAATACATCATGAACTAAAATCACCATCTATATTGTATTAATCAAATTTATCCTTCAAAATGATACTTAACACAGATATTCTTATCTACATTTACATTTGAAACTATATGCATTTACTCTCCCTACTATCTCTGTTCTCCCTATATGATGAAACTTGAGCTATTCACAGATTGCACCCTAACCACCATTGTTGGAGCTCAAAAGTTAAAGAGAGATATAAAAGGATGTTGGTTGATACCTAGAATATTAAAAATATGGCATAGGTAGGCCCATCCACTATGGGTAAGAGCATTTCCTTTATAAATGATGACTTTTTATTCTAATATGGTAATTTAGTTGTTTTCAAAGACACCAAATTCATTCCCTAGGTAATAACATTAGGGGACATGCATTACAACAATATTTAATTCAATATAAAAGTAGTATCATAGTTGATGAGGCCAAAACCATGCCTTAAATAATCCAATTAAATTTATACATCTTTTAAATCAATGCTACTAGTATCCATAAGGCCATAACACAACCAAAGGTCATGTTATGCACTGACCTAGAATATGGTATCTTTGGGAGGTCGAGATGCAAAGATGGGTTACTCAAGTCAATGTTTGATGGGATCCCCATTGCCTTCATATTAGGGTCAATATTTTAGAAATATTATGACCTCCTCTCCCCATAGATCAAGTATACCTAGGTCATCATTGATAACTGGTACAAGGTACACTCCCCAAAAGGTTCTTGGCTTTATGGGTGACTAACCCAATTAGAGTTATCTTCATGGAGGAATATGTGAACCTGCCTATTCAAAAATTTAGGAAGGGAGTTAGGATTAGATTGGATCTACTAAACATAATAGTTGGAAACCCACACATTAGGTATGTATACATAAGAACTCTCCCTTTGTTGCAGATAATCCTAGAAGATTAGTAGATCCCCCAACTTGGGGAGATCATCAACAACAACCTGGTATATGCTATGAATGACACTTATAATAATGGTGCCCCATTATTCATAATGAATTACCTATTAGATTTTATCTATGAAACTTCCTAATTAGGCCAAAACTCATGGTCCACTGAGTGATCAAAATTTGTGCCCCAATTATTCTTTATAATGCACATTCACTACTTTAGGCACAACATTAAAGTAATTATAGAAGAATTTTACTGAATTGTCTATAAATCAATCACTAAGTATGAGATGCCAAAGGTTCCCTTGGAGGTCAAGAAAACTCTAAATGAAATGGGTATATACTATATGTACCTATATGTGCCTATGAAGCTAGATGAGGAGGAGATGGCTTATAAAATACTACATGGAGTTGAGACATCTTAAAAAATAAGAAGAAGATAATCCCCCATAAGAAATTTTCCAAGTTAGGGAGGACTAGGATCACAAAGTGGTATGTTATCATTATGGATGTAAGGCATAGGCAATCATACCTATTACCTAAGGATGACTTCAGACCTTGGGACCCAAACAATGTCATTGCCAAACACCTATTCCAATTCAAGAAGGATGTGGTAATAAAGTATAAGCATCAATAAGAAGTGCATGGATGGATATATAAATATTCCGTGAGTGCTGAGGTAGTTATCAAGAATGCAGCTAGAAAGAACTTTGAGTTAGAAATGAGGCTTGATAGAGAGAATAAGGAAGACATTATAAATCCTTGACTACCACTAACTCATAGAAGTATGTTTGATGCTAATTATGAAGAAGGGAAGGAAGAGGAAGAAGAAGATGATGTTCCTCTCAATAGGAATAAGCCATGTAAACCTCTATTATAGGCCATTTCAAGTAATTAAAACATGCCTCCAAGGTCTGATCAAGGAGGATCTAGTGGCCAACCAAACCCCTCCCAAGGGTCTATATTGATTTTTGCATCTATCATGGGAGCTATTCTTGAAATCTTGGATCAACCTAATCCTAGTTCCATTGACCTTGGTGAATTACAACAAGGCATTAATTTATCTATGGAGTAACTACAAGCACTAGCTAGGAAGAGCATTGAAAAGGTATACAAGAGGAACAAAGAGCCCAATAATTCTATGAGAGGCGTAACTCCTCCTTAAATAGCTTCTCAAGAGATTGCTACTACCACCAACTCACCTCAGGCTCCTGATGTAGGTGTTGACCAAATTTGGCCCACATAGGGATTTTTTGCCTAGAAATGGTTTGAGAAGATGAACATATGTTTTGGATGGGATGAGTGGTCTAAGGGTGGAAAGAGAAGAAATTTAATAAAGATTAGAGTGTGAATTATTTATTTTGATAAATAGGTATTGAAAAAATGAAGGATATAAGCATGTATCATGGTGTTCATATCATTAAGGAACATGGGTAAGTTTACTAAGGCCTAAAAAATTCATTGAAGCCTTGGAAATTCAAGCAATAGTTTAGGAACAAATCTAGAGAGATTAGACCATCATCAGGACATCATGTAGAAATAGACAAGTCAATTGAGTTATGAATTTTATAAGTTTTTTTAGAAAGTATCTCATGGTTAAGGGATCACATAGGATAGATATTATGGATGCCATGAACATTTCCTACAAATTTGGTACCTTCATGCTTTTTCTGTCTCAAGATGCAAGCCTTTAAAGTTGAACAAGTAGTGTGATGATCATGCAGACATCAAATGATAGGTGCATAGACATCAAAATAAATATTGGTAATTAAATCACTTTGGTTTAAAGTGTGATGGGTACATGGATGTATATGATAGTTATGCAGATGTCAAATTATGGGTCCATAGATGTCAAATTTAGGCCACAAGATATAGACATTAAGGTTTAAAAAATCCTAAGATGGGTGCATGGATGTTAATGATGATCATACAAACATCAAATATAGGTACACAGATGTCAATTTTGGGCCTCATGAATTAGCTATTTGAGTTCAAATGGTGGGTCCTTGGAAGATCTATGATGAATGTTCATTCATACATCTAGAATGATGCATGTTAAAGTCAAAGAGTTAGAGGATATAGATCAAAGGCTCACATTCATTCATACATCTAGATCTAGTGGTGAAAGTTAAAGTCAAGGAGGTAGTGGATCCTGGGGACCAATAAGGAGAAGATAGTTTGGCTTAAATTGATAGGTGTGAGTTGATAATTGACAATTAATAAATAAAGGGCAAATCCAAGAGTTTCCAATGGAGGTTGATGAACCAGTTTTGGACTTAGGTGAATGAAGGTTTCAAAGAGCCATGTTGCCATTAGAGCTCAGTCAGTAGTAGATGCAGTCATATAGGTAAGATGGTCAATGATAAATCTCTATCACCATTAAAGTTTAGATAAGACCTCTAGTTGATAATTTAGAACCTATTGTCCCTATTTTAGGATTACTCCATTGATGTGTTTATTTATTTTCTAGATTAAAGATACTCATGTGTAGTATCTTCTTAGCTTTCACATGGTTTAGAGGAAAAATAAGTCTTTTTGGGCCTAATACATAGATCAAGCAAGACTAAATGTCTATCATACTTTCATAGATATTGTGACTATGTGAAAAATGATAGATTGGGTTGGTTTTCGATCTATGGTGGACCTATGTTTAATTGGTACATATGGCCATCTATGGTCCTATGCTAATTGACCATAAATAGCCTATGTTTAATTGGTTTATCCATTTATGGTCACATTAGCCTAGGTACCTAATGTGACCATAAATGGATAAATAAGTACCTATGGCCATCTATGGCCATATATGGTAACATAATTGAATGTCTATTATCCTTATCTATCCACTAGGTCTCTTCCTTGGAACTCCATGCCACCTTCTACTTGATCTACTAATGAGGAAAAACTTCTCATATCTCAAAATTGATAGCTTCATGCCACACCTATTTTAGATGGCCTTAGGTACCTATTTATCAAAAATGTTACATAGATTTTAAAATATTGATTCCTTATTGATAAGATCATGACTCATCATCCTTGGATTAATGCTAATCCATTGAGAGTAGTTGGACCTCATTCAGTATTTTTCACTTGCAAAGATCCCTCTCTCTCCTTTATTTACTTTTTCTATAAATACAGGCTCCTAAACCTTGAATTGTGAATCCCTCTCTTGGGTATGACTAGACTCTACCAAGATTGATCTTTCTAACCTCTTAAAATAAATAAAGGACTATTTTCAGATTTCATCATATTAGTCTAGTGAATTTATGTCAGATTGATTTACATATGTGGTAGAAGCTTCTCCCTTGTCAAGTATTGATCTCACCTAGATATCAGTTTGTCTTGTTGCGTAGGTCATGTTTAGTGTTTAATGTTACTTGATTAAAGCTATAAAGTGGATACATTGACTAGTTAAGTGCCTTTAATCAGGCCTTTCCATCACTTCCCTCAAGTTTTAATCACTTGATGAACCTCTGCATGAAATACTAATGGATAAAAAATATTTAGAATTATAGATACAATCTTTTTCTTGTCTCTTTAGTGTTTTTTATAAGTTCAAAAGGAGTGGATGAATGATCAAATTATTGGTGCATCACCTCCTTTACATATTTTCATGCATTATTACCCATTTATCTCTCCCTTTTTCCAGTCAAAGTTTAGTTTAGGTGATAGATATAGAAGGAATCAGGCCTTCTTCAAAGGTTTGAACCAATATTAGGTGTCCGAAAACCTAGGGTCATCCCCATGTTGGACTAGATTTAGGTAGAGGACTTGAACAATCCCCTTCTCAGCTAGGGTGTAATCTAGATCTACAATAGTTTTGGCATGCTTGATGGGACCAATTAGAGCTAGTATTGATAAAATTTTAATTTCAATAGTTTTCACCTTTCCCATATGGATATTATGTTTCACATGAGAATCATTGTCTCCAAGAAAGGATATAGGATATAGAGCTCAAAATTATAGCATATGCAAGAGAATTTTATTTAGATTCCCAGTATAAAAAAATGAATGGTCTATTTATAAATGTGTCTAATGATCTAGGGGAGAGGTATGAGTATTGTAACTTTGTATTAGATAAGATGAAGTCTTTAGAGAGGTAATAAACTAGGTTGGATTAGTTATCTCAAGAAACCTCTTGTATTCCTTACTAGTCTTTTTGTGCTCCTTATTTTCGTGAAGTTCTTAACCATGCCCAATGTGAGCTAATGGAGCTTCCTAATTGGAGTCAAGAGCCTATTTAAGAAGCTATCCATATGCCTATGTAGGAGACTAAATTTTTTTATAGTCTCCCTTTTTCACCACTCATACCTTAATTTCAAGTTGTCCATAAGAACAAAGAGATTTCAAAATTTGATAAGGTGATGGCCAAGTGGAAGGAGTAGAATGTATAGGTCCTTAAAAGTCTATTTTTCCCTCCTCTCCAAAACTCCATAATTTATTGATTTATCCTCAAGATCCTAAAATATGATCATCATCAAACTTCCATGCTTTATATTCCCTCTCAAACTAAATAATTTCATCATCCTCCCACCATCTCCCTTCTTTAGGAGGAGCTTGTTCTATGGGAGATAGAAAAAGAGGTTGCAATAACAAGTCAAGTTATTGGAGAGTGTGAAGAAGATTATTCAAGTGTGTATGATGAAGAGATCCTCATTGATACTTTACTTGAGGTATAATTCAAAAATGAGGTTGTATCTGATCTTAAATTTTTTATCTTAGGTATATAGGAGAAGGCTAGTTTTGTTGTAGAAGAACTCCATGAAGAATTGTTACTAGTTGAAGTCATGACTGAATTTGAGATGTATCCACTTGAGAAAGATGAAGATACCTTTCAAACTAATCTTATCCAAGTTTATCAAAGTGAAAAACACAAAGATTATTGTTAGTTGTACTTTGAATCTCAATAAGAGATTAAAGAGCTTTGTAAGGATATGTTGCCCATTGGAGAGCATGCTATTGAGAAGTTTGATCAAGAGTCACCTATTCAGGATCATGATGCAGATTGGGTTGACTATTAAAAGCTCCTTAATGAGCTTGATGAAATCATAATAGATGATAAGAAAGATGAGGTCACTCAAGGATAATGTATAGATGAGATATCACTAGACAAGGTTGTAGTTGACAAGCAGTATGAAAAAGATCCAGAAATGTAAGATGAGTTTGTTTTTGTTGGTGACTAGTTTGCTATTCACGACTCATTTGAGGAGATGATAAGAGAATTGGTAGGAAATAAGAGTCACTCATCAAAGGTTATGTTTAATAAACACCCTACTTTGTAGCTTGTATCATCTCTTAGAATGAGTGATTTCAAAAATTTCCCTTTTGATCTAGGTGGATGATGTTTTGTCTTGGTTATTTAGACTAGTTTACTTATGTTTTGTCGTAAATAAGTAATTTGTTTGTAAATATACTTTATTTAGTTAGCTTCCCTATTTTCCATGTTTCCTTCCCTATTTTGGTGGAATATGTTGTCTTTTTTAGTCAAAGAGGTTTCTTATAGTCATTTTTATGAGTCTAAAGGTCATGTAAATAGTCTGGTGTTCGAGCATAATAGGAATGCTAGCCAGTTGAGTTGCTAAAGATGTTGAAAAAATTTGGCCCACATAAAGATATTTTGATTAGAAATGGTTTGAGCAGATGAACATATGTTCTAGATGGAATGAGTCGTCCAAGAGTGGAAAGAGAATAACTTTAAAAAAGCTTATAGTGCAACTTGTTAATTTTGAGAAGTATGTCTTGAGAAAATGAAGGATCCAAATAGGTATCATGGTGTTCATATCATTAAGGAACATGTGTAAGTTTGATAAGGCCTAAAAAATTCATTTGATCCTTGGAAATTCAATAAATAGTTTATGAACAAATCTAGATAGATTAGACCATCATTAGGATGTCATATAAAAATAGATGAGTCAGTTAAGTTGTGTATTTTATAAGTTTATATAGAAAGAATCTCATGGTTGAAGGATCACATAGAATTAATATTATTGATGCCATGAACATATCCTTTAAATTTGATGCCTTCATGCTTTTTCTATCTCAAGATGCAAGCCTTTAAAGTTAAAAAAATAGTGTGATGGTCGCACATATGTTAAATGATAGGCATGTAAAAATCAAAATAAAGAGCAAAAATTAAATCACTAGGGTTTAAAGTGTGATGGGCATGTGGATGTCAATGATGGTCATGTAGATGTCAAATTATAGGCACATGAACACCAAATTTACTTCATATCAAATAGCCATTGGGGTTTAAAAAATCCTAAGATGGGTGTGTGGATGTCAATGATAGTTACACTAACATTAAATATGAGCATCCAAATATCAAATTTGGGCTACATGAATTAACCATTTGAGTTTAAATGGTGATTCCTAGGTAGATATATAATGCATGCTCATTCATACATATAGATATAATGGTGCGAGTTAAAGTCAAAGAATTAGAAGATCTAGATCAAAAGCTCATGTTCATTCATACATATAGATATAATGGTGTGAGTTAAAGTCAAGGAGTTAGTGTATCCTAGGGAATAATAAGGAGAAGATAGTTTGGTACAAATTGATAGGTCTGAGTTGATAATCGATAACCAATAAACAAAGGGTAAATATAAAAGGTTATAGTGAAGGTCAATGAACTAGTTTTCAACCTAGGTGAATGAAGGTTTCAAAGAGCCATGTTGCCATTAAAGCTTAGTTAGCAAAAAATGTAGTCATATAGGAAAGATGGTTAAAGATAAATCTCTATCACCATTAAAGTTTAGACATGACCTCTAGTCGATAATTTAGTACCTATAAACCCTATTGTAGTATTACTCTATTGATGTGTTCATTTCTCTTTTAGATTGAAAATCCTCATATGCAATAGCTTCTCAGCTCTCACATGGTTTAGAGGTAAAATAGGTCTTTTTGGGATTAATACAAAGATCGAGCAAGACTAAATGTTTGTTAACTTTCATGGATATTATGACTATGTGAAAATCGATAGATTGGGTTGGTTTTCAATCTAAGTGGACCTATGATCAAGTTGGAAAAAATAGAAACATAAATGTGATTATCGAGAAGTGTCTCATATTTTGATATGGTCACATTTTTGATAAAAAGGTACCTATGGCCATTCAAAGTAGATGTGGCATGAATTTGTCACTTTTGAGATATGAGAAGTTTATCCTCATCAACAGATCAAGTAGAAGGTGGCATGTAGTTTTAAGGAGGAGACTTGGCAGATAGATAAGGAAAATAGACATTCAATTCTATTACAAAGCATTTAAAAGATTGATACTTTCTTAATAGGATCATGACTCAACATCCTTAGATTAATGATAATCCATCAAGATTAGTTGGACCTCATTCAATGTTTTCCACTTATACAACTCCCTCTTTCTCCTTCCTTTTTCTATAAGTATAGGCTCATAAGACTTGAATAGTGAATCCCTCTCTTGGGAATGAATAGACTCTACCAAGATTGATATTTGTAACCTCTTGAATTAAATAAAGGACTATTTTTAGATTTCATCATATTATTCTAGTGTGTTTATGTCAAATTGATTGCATATGTGGTAGAAGCTTCTCCCTTGTCAAGTCCTGATCTCACCTAGCTAGTATTTTATCTTGTTTTGAAGGTCATGTTTAGTGTTTAATATTACTTGATTAAAGCTATCAAGTGCATACACAGACTAGTTAAGTGCCTTCAATTAGGCCTTTCCATCACTTCCCTTAGGTTTTGATCACTTGGTGAACCTTGGCATGAAATATTGATGCATAATAGGCATTTGGAGTTATAAATCTAGTCATTTGATTATCTCATTAGTGTTTTTTAGAAGTTAAAAAAGAGTGGATGAATGATCAAATTACTGGTGCATCACCTCCTTTACATGTTTTCATATATTATTACCCATTTCTCTCTCCCTTTTCCTAATTAGAGTTTAGTTTAGGTGATAGATCCAAAAAGAAGCCAACCTTCTCTAGAGGTTTGACCCTATATTAGGTGACCCATAACCTAGGGTCATTCCCATGCTAGAATAGATTTGGATAGAGGACCTAAATAATCCCCTTCTCAGCTAGGGTGCAATTTTGATCTACAATAGTAGGTACTCACCCACTACCTTCTTTCTCAACAACATCTATATCTGTATCTACTTCTACTTCCACATTTTATCCCCTTACCATTGCTTCCCCATTAGCTTGAATTCCATCAATTGCTACAACTACCACTTCCACATCCTTAGTTGATACTAGCATGAGTTAAGCTAGTACTTCCTTCGGATTCACCTTCACCCATTTAATTACTCACGCCACTAAAAACATTACTTTTTCCCAAGAATCCACAATAAGTGACTCACTTTATATTGGTTCCCTTATGCCTATGAAGCCATTAAAACCCATTTAAAAATAATTCACCTTTCAAAATCCACTCAATATTACCACAACTACTAAGATGAGTGTGCCTTCATAGTTTCCTTCATTTATTCTTGACATGGGCCCTACCAAATCTCTATTTGAAACACTTAGGCAACTAGACCTAATGAACTTGTACATAATTGATATAGATTTGGCTTCTTCCTCAACCCAGGCACCTCCATTGAAGCCACATCCAACATAGCCAACACCTACTGGTACCCCATATTGGGTTAGGGATATAATATAGGAAATAAGGCAAGAGAGGCCTCAAGTAGCCTCTCTGCTCGTCAAGTTGGGATGATATTTGATGTTTTCATAGGCATAATGAAAAGGGTGGTGAGAAGGTAAGTTTAGTATCCATATTCAAGTACAACTATAGTCCATGAGAGTGAAGAGTCCCTCTTCACTTTGACAAGGAAGAGGAAGGATGACCCCAAAGAGGTGAATGAATATGAAGAGGACAATGTGTCCAAAGTCTAAGCACATATAAAGTTCACAATAGCCTTGATAAAGGGGATGCATCAAGAGTTGAAAAAACTAAAGGAGAAAACAATACCTATAATGTTAGATAATGCCACTATTTAGGTAATCAATGTAGTTATCAATGCCTTTAATTTTTATAAAGTCATGAAGAGGAGGTAGGAAGATGGGACCCTACAATTCAATGTGGTCATCAAATTTGACTAGAAGCTTGCACTCTATGATGCCAAGTTAGAAAACTTGGTGAGAGTTATAAGAAGCATTAAGTTCCCAAACCTCAAGGTGTTTCCACTTGAAGATATCATCCCTGAATAGACCATTCTAATGAATAGGAGAAGGATATTGAAGAGATGGATAGATCAGGTCAAGGATGTAATTACATCCTTAGATAAGATTGAATTTAAGATTTCCTTATTGCTAAAAGATGCCATGATCATTAGGGTGACTAAACCTGATGGCACTTTCATGTATGACCAAGAGTTAAGAGCCCATATGAAGGTGTTTGTTTCTAATTTATAGTAGGACATATCTAATGCAAAGATTGCTATTGAGTTGATGAATATTGTGGCATTTTACAATCAGAGGTTAAATAGAGTAGAGGCCATTAAAGAAGCATTGAGGCTATTACTCACAGAGCATGGCAAACTCATTCAGGAGATGCCTAGCTTGTTTTGGCCCATGATCCTAGACTTTGGCTAAATTTACCAAGATTACTTAGCATGTGTAGAGGTTTGGACAAAAGAAGAGGTGGAAAAGAAACATAGGCAATAACAACAAGCATCTCAACAATCCCCCTCAAGACCATAAGGAATATTTGGTTTCATTTTGTAAATTTAAATATAGAATATTCCATTGTATGCATAGTAATTTAGCCACTTGGATATATTTGAGTGCCTTTTATGGGCCCACTTAAACTTGTATGATTAATTCTAAAGCCTATATATAAGGGTGTTTCCCTCATTATAAAGGAGAAACAATTGTGGTAAGAAATAATATAAAAGAGCCAAGAATTCAAAAGTTTGTCTGAAGTGCTTGATTGTGTATTTCTATAGTTTCTATTCTTTATGATTTTATATGACTAATTTATTCTTTATTATTGACTAATTTATAAATAACACTCAATATATGCATCTGTTACCTTGAGTTTAACACTAGGTTGATAATTTTGCTAGTATACATGCTCTATTTTCATCTTATTTGCAATTAAATGTGCCATGAAATTTACTGTGAATAAGTAATATTTGTGAAATGAAAGATTTTATATATATGCATTTATTTTCCTTTGAATATTCAATTACATTTATTTAGCTTTGAGTAATACCTTAGAGTTTGTAGATGCTAGTTATAAGTGTTGTTGTCATAAAAGTTAGAAGAACTGGTACTTTTGATCATCTTAAGCAAATTATCTTTTCTGCCTTACCCTTATCTCCTTTGGATCTATGCATGACTCAATTTAGCTTATTTTATTATGTAAATATCCATTTTTTTAAATGTTTTGGGCAATAATTGGTAAAGCTTAGAACAATTTCATAAAGATTATCAAAAATAAAGTGTCACTGCATATAATTTATTGTCTTTATAGTAAAGTTTGCTTGCAAACTCATGAGTGGTGACCATATCTATACTATTGTGATATTTATAGTAGTATTTATGTAAAAATTTCAAGCCTTGAGTCTTCTAGTACTTAAAATTGAGTTCATTACTTTCTCTCTATTTTCTAGTGACATAGGGAGCATATTAAGTACATCAACATGAAGGGAATTTTTGGGTGCTAGGAGGGCATCTATGAATTTAATTTCATGAATCTTGATGAAATTGTAGTGTACTTAGTTAAATATATGGTTAATTATTTCAAATTACACAAATATTGTTAAAGAACACTAAAGATCTACATTCTTTACATGAGTCTTTGCATTCTTTGAAAGATTTCATCAAAGTTAGTGTTCATTTGTGAAAATTTAGTAAATAACCTAGATATTTGTTTAAATTTGTGCAAAGATAGGTGAAATACCCCATACTTTAAGCCTATTCAAGGTTATTTTGATCATATTTTCAAAGTTATACATAAATTTGGTAAATAATCTGAGTATTTGTGAATTTTTTTGTAAAGATCGATTGCTAAGATCTCTCTTATGATGGATCTAAGCATTTGAGATACTAATTGCTTAGATTCATTTGGAATTAAGTGAGCCTTTACATAAATTCATTCTTAAATATGTTTTAAAGTGCTTAAACACTCTTATATTGATAAATCGGACATGAAATGTTAGTCTAACATTGATATTTGCAGGTTAATGTGTGGGACTAACAATATTGGTGTAGGCACTAAAAACTTTAAGGTTTCAAAGCTTAGATCCTCAAAGAAAAAGGTAAAGATACTTGATCTAAAGATTTTATATATAAGGTTGGCTAATATTTACTATATTTTATACTTGTTAATCTATCTTTAAGTTTCTTTGCTCTTAATACCCATTTTACATCTTAGAGTTGCCTAGGATTAGAACCTGATCCTAATTTGAACACATGGTCCCTTTAACATCCTTAGAAACCCATATGAAGGCTAGATCAGACAAAGGTAGATGTAGGAAGTCTAGGACCTATTTAAATTCCCCATCTAACCAAAATTTTTAACCTCTCTTGCCAATCATAGCATGGTTAGTTGGCTCATCCATAAATGTCCTTGGACCTATGCATGATTTGTCAAGGAATCTAGAGAAATATTTTCCTTTCTTTACCCCCATCAGTAAACTAAATTCTGAAGAGTATATAAATTCCTTTAAGGCATATTTGAGATTACTTAATGTAATCAATGAAGACTTGACATGCCATCTCTTTCCTTTTAAATTTTGAGACATGGCTTATGATTGGTTCCTCAACTTGTTAGAAGACTCCATCACAAGATGGGGTTAGTTTAATGACACCTTTATTTCCCAATTTGGTATGATAATAATCCCAAGAGTTGTGTATCAATAGTTTACCACCCTTAAAAGGGACATAGATTAATCAATTATGACATTCAATTCAAGGATCCAAAATATGTATAGTATGACATCTCCACCTTATAAGTCGATAGATAAATTAGATTTAGAGATATAAAAAATGGCCTTAGATCTAATGACAACTATTTTTTTTAAGAAGGGCCTTAAATATTGACACGTTGCCTTTAACATATGTTGAGGCCATTCACATTGATGAACAAATGCACCCATAGGGGCATCCTACCTTTAGTATACCAAACTTTGACCTGACAATGCCTATTATAAATATCATACCGAACATGAATCAAAACATGCCTATATTGAACTAACTGCCAATGATTAACTAGTTGCCTTTGAGCCATCCTGCACCCAACCTGTAGCTAAGATTTTTAACCAAACAAATGCTAGATCACATCCCCAAAATAATGCCAATCAAGAACTAGTGCTTGAAAATAACACCAACATTTAGAGTGATACTTAGAAAAGAACTCAGAGCCTCTAATGGGAGAATTAGACTCAATATAGATAACTATTCAAAAACTTGCTAATGATTTCTTGGATCCCAAGAAATAGATGATAAATACTGGTAAGAGTTCCAACAATAATTATAACTTCTATAGATATAGCAAACCTTTAAATAGGCCTAACAAAAATAATGAGCCCCCTTTGTGTAAGTTTCCTGAGGTCAACATTTGTGAGTTAGCCTTGACCAACTGGTGCCAAGTGCAGAATACAACCAGACATGGAAACTAGACTGCATTGAGTTTTTCCATACATTTGAAGCTATTTAGAGCCAAATGGAGGGACTCAAGATAAATCCCATTGATAAAATCAATGATAAGATCTCTAATAATACCAATGATGCCTTAAGAGCCTTATAAACTATCCTTATGATTGAGACCTATGACTTTCCCAGTCAAGATGAAAATGAGCCTGAAGATAGTGTTGAGGAAATACATGCTTTCCAAAAATACCAAAGGAGTCAGTATGCCTTGATAATTAAAGTTTAAAAACCACCTATGATAACTTCTACCCCACTTAATAAACCAAATAGACCTTCTAATATTAGGACAAAAAAAAATCCTCCACCCCCTAAAAGCAAGGAGAGTTAGCCAACAATAGAAGCTCCCTACACAACATTGAAGGGTGGATACAACATAGTAGAAGATATAAAGAAGATCAAGGAAAACATAATGTTAAATAAACTTAATCAAATCATTAAACACTATGATGTTTTTATAAATTCATTGAATGAAAAACCAAGCTCTAGCAAAGCTAAACTAGCTAATGTGAATGTGGTAATGCATAAGAGTAAGCATGAAGTTACACCATTTCTATTGACTATAAGGATCTTTGGTAATATATTCATAATTGATTACTTGATTTTGGTACTTTATCTAACATCATGCCTTTAGGAATCTATGAAAATTAGGATGAAACCTAGTCAAATAAAAAAAGGTAGTGGTACAATTTGATAAATCAAGAGTGAAAGTGGTAGGTGAATTATTGAATATTCATATGCAACTCACCCATAAACCTTGAATCCAATAGTTAATCAAAATTCAAGTCATTGATATACTTTAGGATTATGGATTGCTATTGAGTCATGACTAAACTAAATCCCTGAATGGATATATGTCCACTGATTGTTCCCATACGTGGCTACCTTGGCACATGATTCTTAATTAGATAAAGATTGATTGGGAACCAAAAATGAAATACATGATTACTGAGTACAATTCAAAAAATGAAAAGGTAAGATACTAGTCCTCTGGCTTAGGTGTTTATACTTAGGAAACCATTAATGTTGTAGATGATAATGTGAAATAATAAAATAGAGGTCCCTGGTAATCACACTTTGATGGTGCACGAGTTAAGCAAGGTTATGATGTTGTAATTGTTTTGATAAATCCTGAAAGAAAATAATATCTAGCTTCTTATAGATTATATTTCACTTGAACTAATAATTTAGCATAATATGAAGCTCTTATTTTAGGACTTTAATTTACAATTAAACATAAGGTAAAAGAACTATTAGTTTATGGTGATTCTAAATTAGTTGTTAATTAGGTCAAGAGAGATATTAGTGTAACCTATCTTATTTAAGGAAGTATAAATTTAGAGATTGGGATTTAATTGAGTATTTTGAATTGTTTAATATTATTTCCTTTCCCAGGGAATATAACTAATTGGTAGATGATCTAGCTTCAACAGCAGTAACTTGGTGCCTCCAGAGGATTTTAAACTTACAATAGTTTACTATGGAGATAATTTCATGCCCCTCTGTGCTAGAAAACATCAATCACTTCCAAGTTTTTAATGATGATAAGAAGGGAATTGACTTCCTATGTATTAATGGTGTATTTTAGTCTCACATATTTGATGAATAAGATGAGAGTTCTATGCAAAGTTTAAAGAACAATGAAAATGGAATAATCCAACTTAAAGAAAATTAGATACCCAAAGGCATGATATCCTTAGAAAGGATGCTTGACCCAGATAATAAAAAAACTAAAGATAAACAACCCAAGGTGAGTGGAAATGATTACAAGCAAGTCAACTTAGGAAGTCTTGAAAATGAGCAAAGTGTCAACCTTAGTTTAGTTTGAAATGATGAATAGCTGAAGGAAGCCACTACCATTTTAACTAAGTTCAAAGATGTCATTTCTTGGTCATATGATGATCTTAATATATTTGATACTAGTGTGATTACTTATACTATCTAATTGAAATAGGCCTATAAATCCTTTAGGGAAAGATAGAGAACAATGAATCTAGTGCTGAAACCTCTAATTTATTAGGAAACAATGAAATTTCTAGATGCAAGGATAATTTTACCCATACAACACTCGACATAGGTTGCCAATCTTATGCCAATCCAAAATAAAAATGGAGAAATCTGACTCTATGTCAATTTTAATAACTTAAACAGCTCTTTAGAGAAGGACAATTATCCCTTGACATCTTTGGACAAGGTCATTTAGTTGGTGAGTGGGTATGGAATGATGTCATTCCTTGACAGGTTTTTAGGCTTCAATCAAGTCCTAGGTACTAAGAATGATACAATGAAAATTGCCTTCACCACTAAGTGGGGAATGTTTACATACAAATGAATTCCATTCAGATTGATCAAGACATAAGTAACTTTCTAGAAAACAATGGACCATGCATTCTATGGATTAATTGGTAAGTGCATCATTATCTACATGGATGATCTAACAATTTTTCCTAAAAATAGAGGAGATCACATGATGCATTTAGAATAAGTGATGGAGAAGTATATAAGGTATGGAATTTATTTAAACCCTAAGAAAATTATCTTCTATGTAATTGAAGGCAAACTTATAGGACATGTAATCACCCAATAAGGTATGACTATTGACCCTGATAAGATAAATGCAATTAAAAATTTAAAAGTTACTAATAGCAAAAAAGAGTTGAAATATTTATTTGGTAAGATCAATTTTATAAGAAAATTTATCTCTAGTTTTGAAAATATTATAAGTCCACTCAATGCCATACTAAAGAAAGCTGCTAAGATAAAATAGACTGTTGAATCGAAGAAATATTTTCAAGACATCAAGGATGTTATTATTCAATCTCCTATTTTGATAAGTGATGATTTTAGCAAAGATTTATTTCTATACTATTTTGATTTTTATCACACCATTGCTACTATCATAACACATAAATAGGATGATAAAGAGCACCCCATAGCCTTCATGATCACCAATTTAAAGAATGTGGAGCTAAACTATCCTATTCTAGATAATCAAGCATACACAGTAGTAAAGGTTGTCAAGAAATTCAGACACTACATCATGAGAAATAAGATATATGCCATAGTGTCTTACCTAATTTTCAAGTTTATGCTGAGATAGAATAAACTTGGAGAACAAAGAGGGAATTGGATGACCAAAATCTTAGAATATGAATTAGAAATAAATTATACTAATTTAGCTAGAGGGCAAGGTCTAATCCAACTTATTATAAATACTAATCCATACATTGATGTTTTATAGGTTGAGGCAAGTCAAGTATCTAGTGGAGATCGGTATAAGGACTTTGTCCATTATTTGTTACATGGAGCATGTCCCCCACCTTAAAATGGAGAAAAAAGGGCCCTTAGGCTGAAATCATCACACTTTATGATCAAAAGAGGAGTCTTCCATAGAAAAAATTATGATGGGATCTATCTACGGTGTGTTTCTAAAGCTGAAGCCACCAAAATTATGGAAAATTTCCATGATAAAATGGGAAGTGGTCACCCGTCAGGGCATACAACAATAAACAAGATATTGAGGGCTAGCCACTATTGGCCAACCATATTCAAGGACACACATGCTCATGTGAGAACATGTCACCAATGTCAAGTATTTAATCAATGAGAAACAAAGGAAGCCATGCCTTTTTTAATTAGTGATTGAAGTAAAACCATTTGCCTAATGGTACCTTAACTTCATAGGAGTGATCAACCCTAACTCCTTAATTTAACATAAATTTGTGCTCACTACCATAGATTATTTCATAAGTTAGACTGAAGTAGTGGCCACTAAGAAAAATAGAGAAATTGATGTCATCAAATTCCTAGAAGAGAATGTCCTTACTCGATCTAGGATGCCCCTATATTTAGTATGTGATAAGGGCCTAGCCTTTACATTAGTCAAATTCACTAAATGTGCATATAATGATCATATAGTCATCAAATTTGCTTCAAACTACTACCCTCAAGGTAATGGAGTTGCTAAGTCCACCAACAAAAACTTGATGAATTCCATCAAGAAGTCTATAGAAAAGAAACCCAAAGAATGCTAGTCCCTACTAAAATATGCTCTATAGGTAGACAAAACTAGATACAAGTAGGTACTCAAGGCATCCTCATTCTTACTGGTCTATGGGTAAAAACCTATCTTTCCTATCATGGTGAAGCTACCCACCTATGATTTTATGGTTGAGTACATAGAAGATGAAAAAAAAGTGATTTCCTAAATACTAAACATCATCCAAATAGAAGATGCTAGAGATGAAACATTGAAAAAATTGAGCAAGCATCAAGATGTTATGAAGAGAAGGATTGGAAAAAGAGCCAAAGTTAAAGCATTTCACATATTAGACTTGGTCCTACTATGGGACAAGGCCCATGAGAAGAAAGGATAACATGACAAGTTCACTCCTCTTTGGATTGGACCATATCAAGTGGCAAACATATTGGGTGAAAATGCATTCATACTCAAAGACCTACAAGGGAATGACTTAGCCTTGTCATCCAATGAAAAATACATGAAACATTATTTCTCTGCCACTCTATTTTAAATTTAAAAAGGACAATAAACTTGTTTAGAGTTAGAGTAGGTAGGAGTAGAGTAGTTTCTTTTCTTGATTTGCTTTCTTGTTATGTTCTTTCTTTCTTTTCACTTTGATATTTTTTTTGTGTGTTTTATATTAGTAATAAGTCCTCTGGACAATAATTCATTAAATCAATCTATGTTAATCTAATATTGAAAAGGGAAGAAGGGATTTCTAATTTTAAACATTAATTGTCTAAAGTTTGGAAACCTCTATAAGTATTCCAATTTAGAAAAGTTATGTGGGGATTAATTAGAAGTTAGTTTCCTCATGAAAATGCTAAGTCATTTTAAGGTTGTAATATAGTTTAGATGAATGAAAATTTACATAAACAAGAGTTTAAATCTATTTGGACCATCATACTATCACTTAAATTCATCGAATAAATTGCCAGGGAAAAACTTGATATCTAGAGGTGAATTACACAAAGACTATGTCTTGACAAAATCCTTACACCTGGCTAATTTTGGTTCCCAACCATTCTTGTTCATGAATGTAGGTATTGAAAAAAACAAAAAAATGATACACCAATGAAGTGAAATCATAAACTACTTTTATATTCCATGAATGGTGATTTAGGCAATCTCTACTAGGGCTATGGATGCTTAGCTGGTAGTAGAGAAAGGCCTGGAGTGGAGCCAAAGGTATCTCTATCAGGGATATAGATGCCTGGCTAGTCATAGAGTAATGGCCAAGATATCCTTAACTAAGCAAAACATAATTATATAAAATCTAAAGAATTCTTAAGTCATTTCATGTTTGATGTCTTGAAGCTTAAAAGTTATCATTTCTAAACCTAGTGGAAATGGTCAAGGAACCCTAAAGCACACACATAATATGATTGTCTACAAAGTTTAAACTCTATTTTCAGTCTATGAGCTTTCATTAGTTCTAAAATGTAGTTTTGATACTGACTAAAGATCACAATGAGATTAACTAATTTTTTATTCATCTTTGAACATAATATCTAGATTCTGACATTTTGTAATGTTTCCCCATAGAGGTTTCCATTTGTTAATGATCAACTACTTCTATTCCTAGAATGGGGACCCTCCTTTCTTAATTTTCCAAAAATGCCCAAGATGACAAGCATGCTAAAGCATTTGACTGCACATGGAGTTGATTAAATTTACCATTACCTTTACTTCTACATTTTCTAGGTTAAATCATTCATTTTGCATAATGAATGACACTTATAAATATCTAAATTATTACAAGACCTCTTCAAGTTTCATTCAACAATGAATTATTAACCATTAAATGTTTCAATAATGTGCAAATAGGGTTTTGCTAGGGAAGCACAACCAGGCTCTCCAATTAACATAGACATGGTGAGCTTCACTGGTTTTGTTAAACTAACATTTTTTTGTTTAAAGCATTTTCTTGTAAAAGTTTTGATTTGAATTTATTTAAGACATGCTTTGACATTTTCCTAACTCTAATGTAGTTTCCCACTCTACCTCACAGGATTTCAAATTCAAAGTAGTGGTTTATGATGCCTCATGGGATGTCAAAGTTTAGACAATGACCTTAAATAATAAGTGTCCATCTTGATGGGATTCATGACATCTTAGAGATTTATCATGCCCTACACAATACATTTGGAGTAAATCTACAGAGTTTGTAAGCTACATGGCACCATCTAAAGAGCTCATGAGGAGGCTAGCCATTAAAATTCAAATCTAGAAGCTACGTGTCAAGATATTAGCCTATATAAATAATCCCATTCAATCTGAGCCATCATGCATCCACCGTAAATCTTGCCATAATGCTAAAGCCTATGAGATGCCACTACGTGTCTCAATCATGACCAACCAGACCCGAGTATCCTTCCAAATAAATGTGTGTTCCCTTCAAGTTAGTTGAGACCAATGCATGTCCACAACACATTACATCCATCTAAAGTCATGAGATCTCAGTAGGAAGACATCTAGGTTGCCTTGAGCCATTTGATCAAGGCTTGATGATGCATAACTATCCGAGGATCCTTCCAAGAGAGATATTTGGTAGAAGACCAAATGAAAGCTTGTAAGAGTAATATGTGACCCTTTTAAACCCGTGTAATGACACCATATGTTATTCTCATGAAGCTATATTCTAAGATCCATGAGATCTCCTCTACGAGAGATGCATGTCTCCATTCGAGCCATGTGATTAGTGCCAAGTTATTGAAGTTGTTCAACAGCCTTTTGAAGGTAACATCTATCAAGGCAAAGTCATGAGTTCCCTCTGAGAGAACCACCCAGATAAGAAAAAATATGATTACCTATGAGAGTGATGCATGATACTCCTAAAACTAATCAAAACTAAAAAGCACTGCCTGAGAGCTTACCATAAATTGAGAAATGCCATGTGGTAGGATATGAATGAGTCGTCAAACTAAGTTGCATTACAAGATCTCATGGGGTAATCAAAATGTGCCACATGTTTTAATTTGATCTAATTGAGTAGTTTAGTCATGTCTAAACCTCATGAGCACTTAGCTAGATCTGAGGTGGCAACCACATGTCAAAAGGTGCCAATATTTAGCTTTAAATCTAAAATTTATGGTGGATGAAATTCAAATTAGAACTAAATTTAAATTTTAATGTAATTAAATGCCAAAAATGATATCTCAAAGTTGTTTTAAACACATACAAAGTTGACAAGCTCACTATTAATATGGCATGAACCAAAATCACCATCTACATTACATTAATCAAAGAGATCCTACAAAAGGCTACTCAACTTGGATATTTTTACCTACATTTCAATTTGAAACTATACAAATTTTTTATCCCTACTATCTATATTCTCCCTATATGATAAAGCTCAAGTTATTCATATATTACACCGCAACCACCATTATTGAAGCTCAAAAGTTGTAGAGAGATACAAAAGGACATTGGTTGCTACCTAGAATATTATAGATATGGCACAAGTAGGCCCCTCCACTCTAGGTAAGAGAAATTATTTCAAAAATGATGCCTTCCTATTCCACTATGGTAACTCAGTTATTTTTAAAGATACTAAATTCATTCCCAAGGCAATAACATCAAGGGACATGCAATACAACAACATTTACTTCAATGTAGAAGAAACTAGGGCAGTTGATGAGGCCAAAACCATGCCTCACATAATCTAATTGGATTTAGACATCCTTACAATCAACATTATCGGTCTCCACAAGGCCACTACAAAGACAAAGGTCATACCATGCACTGACTTAGTATATGGTATCTTCAGGAGGTCAAGATGTGAAGATGGGTAGCTCAAGTCAATATATGAAGGGCTCCCCATTGCCTTCATAGCAAAGATGAGCTTTGAGAAATGTTATGACCTCCCATCCCCATAGATTGAGTACACCCATGCTGTCATTTATAACTGGTACAAGGTACACTCCCTAAAAAAGGTCTTGTCTTCATGGGTGATTGACCCAATTGGATTTGTCTTCATGAACGAATATGGGAACTTACCTATTCAACAATTTAGGAAGGGATTCAAGATTGGCTTAGACCTAGTAAATATAATATTTAGAAACCCACACATTAGTTATGTAGACATAATAATGCTCTCACTACTGTAGATAATCTTCGAGGATCAATAGACCCCCACACTTGGGAAGATAATCAAAAATAACTTGGTATATGCTATGAATGACAATTCCAAGAATGATACCCCATTCTTCATGATAAGTTACCTAATGGATGCTATCTACATAACTACCCAACTCGGATTTAACTCATGATCCCCTGAGAGATCAAAATTTATGCCCCAATTATTCTTTATAATGCACATTCACCACTTCAAGCATACCATAAAGCTAATTACAAAAGACTTATACCCAATTATGTATAAATCAATCACTAAGTGTGAGATGTCGAGGGTTCCCCTAGAGGTTAGACAAACTCTAAAGGACATGGGTAGCTACTGGTTATACTTAGATTGTATATAAATTAGAGTAGGAGTAATGGTGGCTCCCTTTAGGCTACTAAGATAGTTACTATTGGTTCCCCTATACCCATGAATCCATTTAAACCCATTTCAAAATAATTCACCTTTTAAAATCCACTCAATATTACCACATCTAGTAAGATGAGTGTACCTTCAAAGTTACCTTCATTTATTCTTGACATGGGCACTACCAAATCTCTATTTGACATACTTGGGAAACTAGACCCAACAAACTTGTATATCCCTACTATATCTTTGGATTCTTCCTCAACCTATGTACCTCTAACATATGCACCTCCAACATAAACAACACCTATTGCTTCCCCAAATTGGGTCACAAATATCATACAAACAACAATGTAAGAGAGGCCTAAGGTAGTCCTATCTTCTTCTCAAGATTAGATGAGATTTGATGCTACCATAGGCATGATGAAAAGGGTGGTGAGAAGGTAGGTTGATCAACCACATTCAATCTCAACTATAGTCCATTAGAGTTAAGAGTGCCTCTTCACTTTGACAAATAAGAGGAAGGATGACCCTAGGGAGGTGAATGAATATGCAGAGGACCCTGTATCCATATTCCAAGGCCAGACATAGTCCATAATAGCCTTGATGAAGGGGATGTAATAGGAGTTAAAAAGATTAAAGGAGAAAACATTACCTACAGTGCCATATAACACCACTATTTAAGTAATTAGTGTAGTTATCAATCTATTTAATTTGTATAAATTCATGAAGAGGAGGTAAGAAGATAAGACCCTAAAATTAAATGTGGTCATCAAATTTGACCATAAGCTTGCACTCTATGATACCAAGTTGAAAAAATTGACTAGAGTTGTAACAAGCAATAAGTTCCCATACCTATTTACCCCTTGAGGATATCATCCCCACATAGACCATTTTGATGAATAAGAGAAGGATATTTAAGATATGTATAGATCAGGTCAAGGATACAACTACATCCTTAGAGAATATTGAATTTGATATTTCTTTGTTTTCTAAGGATGCCATGGTCACTAGGGTGACCAAACCTAATGGCAGCTTCATGGATGATGAAGAGTGCAGAGCCCAAATAAAGATGTTTGTTGCTAAGTTCCAATAGGTTCTAGCCAAAGGAAAGACTGCTACTGAGGTGATGAATATTATGTCATTTTCCAATTAGAGGCTAAAGAGAGTAGAGGCTATTGAATAAGCATTAAGGCCAATACATGTAGATCAAGGCAGGCTCATTTAAGAGACACCTTACTTATTTTGGCCCATGATCATGGAATTTTACCAAATTGACTAAGATTACTTAGCATGTGCAAAGGTTTAGACAAAAGAAGAGGTAGAGAATAAACATAGGCAATAACAATAAGCATCTCAACAACCCCCCTCAGGACCATAAGGAATATTCAGATTCATTTTGTAAATTTAAATATAAAATATTTTAGTATATGCATGGAAATTTGGCCACTTGGATATATTTGAGTGCATTTTATGGGCCCACTTAAACTTATATGAATAATTATAAAGACTATATATAGGGGTGTTTCCCTTATTGTAAAGGAGAAATAATTGTTATAAGAATTAATACAAAAGAGCTAAGAATTCAAAAGTTTGTTTGAAGTGCTTGATTGTGTATTTTTGTATTTTATATTCCTCACACTTTTAGATGACTAATGGATTCTTTATTATTGACTAATTTGGAATTATCACTCAATATATGCATATGTTAGCTTGAGTTTAACACTAGGCTAACAATTTTACTAATATACATGCTCTATTTTCATCTTATTTGTAACTAAATATGCTATGTAATTTACTATTAATGAGTAATATTTTCACAATGTATGCTTCTAGATATATGCATTTATTTTCCTTTGAAGCTTCAACTACATTATTTAGCTTTGAGAAATACACTAGAGTGGGTAGACACTAGTTATATGTGGTGTTGTGATAAAATTTAAAAGAACTGGTACTTTTGATCATCTTAAGCAAATGCTCTTTTCTACCTTACCCTTCTCTCCTTTGGATCTACCCATGACTCACTTTAGCTTAGTTCATTATATAAATATCCATTGTTTGTTTATATTTTGGGCAATAATCGACAAAACTTAGAATAATTTCACAGAGATTAACAAGAATAAAGTGTCACTACATATAATTTGCTATCCATACAACAAATTTTGCTTATAGACTCATGAGTGGTGATCATATATATGCTATTATGTTATTTACAATAGTAGTTGTATAAAAAACTCAATCCCTAAGTCTTTTAGGACTTAAATTTGAGTTCATTACTTTCCCCTCATTCCCTAGTGACATAGGGAGCACATTAAGTGCATGAAGACTGTCTAACATTGGTTTTGACACATGGATCCTATTTGCGACACTCAAACTGGACTCTACCTCAGTTTTTAGCGTCTAGATCATTTTTCTTAGTCATTTTATATCTAATCTCTCATTTACATTATTTATTGCTATTTTTAGAAAGGTCAAATTTAGTCAATTATATAATAAACAAGTGGTTATATTTATTTCATATTTCTACCCTAATTTACTACTCTCAACTCTTTAAAAACATAAGATTTAGATTCATTTAAGTCATAAAGGGTTAAAACATTTGGTGAACCTAACTTATTTTGAGTATTAATCAAACCCTAACCCTAGATTTTAATAGGGTTTATATCCTTATTTTCTCTATTTTCATTGGTTGTGTTAAGCTTTTAAAATTTATTACATTATATTTTATTAGCCCTATTTCACTTTGTTTACTATATACCATCTAAAAAAGTTATATCCTTCCCTTAAGAAGAATTGATAGGCTTAGTGGCAATCCTATTGAACCTACTCAAATTACTTTTGTTCAAACTTATACCATAGACAAGGGACTTGTTACAACTCCCATCATTGATCCTTTAAACCCTAATTATGTGGAATTTAATGATAATGCATCTGAAGATAATTAGTACAATCAAGATCAAGATGGTACACAAGATAGGAATCATGACACTCCCCCCCCACTTAACAATAAAAATATAAATATCACTAAGGATGAGATTCTATAGAGATTTAGAGATATACTTAGAGAATAGCCCCCTGAGCATGCAAATATTTTAAAATCCATAATGGAAATAAAGAAAAAATCAATTTATGGTCAATTTTATACTCCCTAAGATAACAACATTGTTATACCTACTTTGGGGCCAATTATGCTTGTACAACAACCAATTTTAGCTCAACAACCTTCAATGGAATTTACACCTCCTATGGCTAGTTCTTACTCTCTAAATGTACAATCACTTATGCATGAAGTTAATTATATATAGGCTAAGGTGTTACATCTTGAATAGGGAGCCACTAGGCCATCACATGCCTTGGATTCTCATGTTCTTTTACATACACCTTTGGCACATCACATAGTAGAAATTAATTTGCCACTTGGATTTGTGTCACCTAAGATTACATTGTATGATGGTAAGGGTGACCCAGAGTACCATATCCAAGCTTTAAACACAACATGTTTGGAGTACATGTCTAATGATTAGCTCCTCACTCAGTTGTTCCCATCAATCTAAAGGATTATGTTTTACAATGGTTTTATGATCTACCAAATTAGTCTATTATTGCATTCAATCCATTGGTAGATATGTTTTTATCACACTTATCAATAAACATCAGTGATAAGATCTCATATACTCAAGTATCATAAGTGAAGCAAAAATACAATGAGCCTATTGTATAATACATCTTGCATTTTTAAGACTATATTGGCTAAGTTGACAAGCCACATGGGAGATAGAGAAATTAATGACATATTCAAAGAGATCCTACTACCAACATTACATGAAGTCATCTTATTTAAGAACTTTCCAACCTTCATAGATTTATGCCACATAGTGAAAGAAAAAGAAGTCAATATTCTCTCTATGGGTAAACTAAAATATACAAGAAGATCATAATTAAATACTAAGAGTTATAGTAAGCCTCCATATAAGGTAAGGGAAAATGAAAAAAAGAGTGATCCAAAGGCCACAATTAATTCAACTTTAGATCCATCTCCTCACCTAGTTTTATCAGTTCATCCATGGAGAGTTTTCCCTAACCTTTCAAAATCACCAACACGTGTTTTACAATAGCTCTAGAATGTAATGACATATCTATCCCTTATATCAAATAGGTTGATACAACACAACCTCTTCTAAAAATCTATGATTTTAATGCATTCTAGAAATATCATAGGGAACCAAGACATACAACAAATTGATGTATCACATTGAAACATAAGGTGCAAGATTTGATAGAGGCTAATATAACTGATGTGGTCACACCTATAAAGGCATCTAAATTTTAATAAATATAAGATAAGGCATTGAAAATATTCTCATATCTATTTACAAAGCATACAATGAATGTGGTAGGGGCAATTTAGGTGTTCACTACACATATTAAGCATATCTACCACCAATATCATATCACACTACTACAAAGGATGCACACCCATTATATAATATTATTAGTGTGTATCATACAATAGTACCAACTAGACCACTCATAAATTTCTTAGAGCAAGATATTATTTATGATTATTTGGATTTATATGTATTCTTTGTACGAGCCTACACACATCACCATCCTATTCAAAGTGTTATGGTTGACAATGGGTCAAGTATTAAAATGTGCTTTATCACACTTATACAACATTTGGGGTACTTAGAGCATGATATATCTCCTATAGACATAATTATTCATGGTTTTAGTGGCCATATTCAGAGCTCCATTAGGGAGATTATACTTCCACTATAGGTTAGACCAACACATGTGGCCACTAGATTCTTAGTAGTACCTAGTGCAGACATGTTTGACATGTTATTAGGTAGGACCTAAATACATCAATTATGAGCCATCCAATCTATTTTAAATATATTACTTAAATATATACATGCAAATTAGGCGATCACAATTTTGGGTCTTTCATATGAGTATCCTCTACCTATCCCATAGGTAGTTATACCATAGTTACTAGTTATAGCTCATTTTATAGTTATAACTTAGTTACTAGTTATAAATCTAACCATATATCCTATCAATACACCATAGAGTTCATAGGATCCACTAGTGTAGGTGAGGTCTACTCTTACAGTGTTTCCACATATGCATACTCTCTTAAAGAGACCATTATTAGAGAGACCCATATGCAAATGATATGTTTTAGATTCGAGAGTGCCTCCTTGTAATAATTTTATTCCAAGATTAGTATTATTAATTTATATAGGTTATAAACATAAGGAACCTATGCCATCTATGATACCTTATACTAGATGGGTCCCTAGGACCCCTATAGTTCATAAGACACTACATTCAATTTCAAAAAATCCTAGCACCACTTCACAAGTAGTGCTAGCTATAGATCACTTAGTACAATAAGCTCTGGGACCACAATTACCTTTTCATATAACACACATGACCACTATTCCTTTATTTGACACATGCCACATTGATAGTGAATATCCCATGAGACTCATCAATAAGTATTGTTCCTCCCTTCTTGTAAATAATTTCCTTATTCCTTGCTCCTTTTATATAGTTGCATTTTCATGTTGTTTGTACATAGATTATATCCAAAAAATACAAAAATAATATAATATTTTAAATACATAAAAGACATTCAAATATTTATGTAGAAAACACAAAATTATAGATTTTATGTAATTCCATGTTTACATTTCTTATATTTTTTAGACACAATATATGCTAGCTATTTTAGTATAATCAATTTTCATCATACATACATGCTTCATTTGTTCTTGTAAAGTGCTTTTATATTTTCACAAGACTCATATCCATAACACTGATTTAGATTTGTTATTATATAGCCATATGAGGCATATATATAGATACATAGGTTTTTCATTTGACACATTCACCCATTTTGGGGTACCCTATATACAGTTTTGATTACCAAGTTACATATTTATAAACTCTACATCACATATTTAGAATTGTTATATCTTGATATTGATCACGATACATTTACTCATATTTTTTTGTATACTACTAATTTATACTCAATATATGTACATCTTGGATCTTACATAGAACTTGTATTAAATGTTCATGCATACTTTCATTTTTAGCTTTCCTAGTTTAGACTTGATTGTATCTATATGCTTCTTCTACTTGAGGGCATTTGAATATTGCCATTTGTATTTGGATCTAAGCCACTCCTTTTCATTATATTATGCTTTGGACATGTGCTGATGTCTTTGTGTGTGATTTACTAATTGTGTATGTAGATATTTGAACATGTCCTCCTATGTGTCTCTAATCCAACTTGCATGTTATTTGAATATGTGGACATTTAAACGTGTCCTTGTATGTATTTATTTCTTAGATTTAGTGATATGTGCTCATGTCCCTTGTATTGTGTCCCCTCAATGTGTGTTTTATGTATGAATCATGGCCATGACATTTATCTCTTGATTGTTACACACTCTAATTTTAGATGACATGAGGGAACTCATGTATATCCACTTCCTACTTGGGTGTCATGATGGACATCATGCCCCATCCTCTTAGGTATCTACTTAGTTATTAATCATATTTATTGTTACATACATTATTATATATATCTTGATAGCCTTATGAATGATAGATATATCATACATCACATATTAAAAACTTATGATCAAATTATATTTCATTTAGATGTTATGTATTCACATTATATTGGATTATGACATATATATCATACATGCTCTAACTAACACACATTTTGCATTGTTTTTAATTTTGAGGATAATTATTTCATAGGTATAACAACTTCCCTCAAAATAAGGGGCATTCATAGGTGTTTATCACAAAGATCAAGCTATTGGAATTCATTCATAGTACAAATTTTAGCACATATGCTTAGATTACATAATTTAGACTCAAGTAAACATAATGGTAAATAATGACACATAGATCAATTATAGTTGCATAGAAATAAGATCAGTCAAACATTAGCACCAAATTGGGACACCAGTTCCACATGATGCTACTATCCAAAATATGGTGCTACTATCCAGTAGCCTCAATTTCATAAAAATCTAGATTGGCTAGAAAAGTACAATAGGTATTGTCTAGGTTTGCATAGGTTCAGTTACAAATTTACTATATATGCTTAGTTTAGATTAGATTGATTGGGGGCATCATGCATGACATGACCATTCCCATTTTTAGTTTATATACTTAGATACAAATTATTAAAACTCATTCCAAAATTCATATGCTTAGATATTAGATTTGGGGGCATGTGCACAACACATTATTTCTATATGCTCATTTATACCCTGGTTGATCAAATGGAATGATAAAATCCATGTTATTATCTACATTGTATACATTAGACACCATTTTATAGGTTTCACACTAGTTTCATGCCTTACTCCATCTACAATGGTTAACATTTTGGAGTACCCTAGAGCTACCTAATATACCCAAGTGGTTGTAGAGTTGACATCTCTAATTATACATTTCCAGTTATATTATGTAGTTTCAATTTTAAATGCATTAATTACACATGGTTAGGAAATGTTGTAATAATAGTTTAATTGAGTTATTGATCCACCTACATGAGAGGGTTGGACACACCATCAATCCAATCCAAGCTATTCATAGGTCATGATCCACCAAGCAGGGGTGGGTAATGATAAAGTCAAAATTAGAATGAGTTCTTGAGCTACCCACACATGAGGATTGAACAAGCCATCAACTCAGTCTAATCTATTCATATGTTGATCACTATATACACACATAGAGGTTGTCACCAAGTTTATGCATTAGTTCATTACCTAGTGAAGTATATTCATTCCTTTCCTCTCTCTGATCTCTTTACTAAATTTTATCTTTGCTTTAAATATCTCTTAAGGACTAATCTATGCACATTTCACTTTTAGGACATGCAATGGAGCATGCTTCACATACATAGATCTAGACTCATAGGCTTTTAATCTTAGGTAAGCATAGGTATGATTATTTTTTCCTTTATCCTAGTCATTTAACTTTGTTACATTTATAGAATAAAAGAGGGCAAATTTAATCATTTGAAAATGACACTTGAGTGTTAAGAGTGCTACTTGAGACCACCTATCCATAGCTTATCCCTATACCTATCTTATTTCCTATTTTCACACTTATCCAACCTTTTTGTAGTGCTATTTTTGAAAAGGTCAAATTTAATCAATTATATAAAAAATTAATGGCTATATTTATTTCATATTTATATCCTAATTTACTCTTCTCATGTCTTTAAAAACATAGGATTTACATTCATCAAAGTCCTAAAAGGTTAAAACAGAAGGGTTTAATTAATATTATATAAAAAATACTCCAATGCAATGGCCAAGGGGAAAGTGACACTTGTACCTTCCATTCCTTGGATTTTTTCAAAAAAATATTCTCTGGCAATAATTCATCTTACACACCCATGTGGGAAAGAGATACTTGCCTATACCCATTAATGTTTTCACTTCTCTATGCCATAACTAGGCACATGGGTTGTACTATAACTTTCTCAACACTCTTAAAATTTCTTAGCCCATCCCTTAGTAAAAAATGGGTCTTAAATGCCCTAACAACATCCATTAAAACATTTTATATTAGCTTGTAAACATGGGTTGAAAATCCAATTCAAGTTCTGGTTAAGGGGACCACTTAAAGGGGTTTACATATTTACTTTTATTATTTGATTTGATGTTAAGGTTAATTACAAGGTATTATAAAAAGGCAATGAATAGTTCTAAGGGGGTGTGAATAGTGCTAGAAGGTTCAAATATCAAGACTAGATGAAATGATAACACTAAGAATGGATTTTAATTTAAGGGAGTCATAAAGCCACCATGCAACTAAAACTGATGGTGAACTTATAATTGGAATAATCCTAATTCCTTCACTTGGCCTCATCTATCACTTGCACATCATTTCACACATAAAATTGCACTACCCTAGGTAGTTAAAGTTATTAAATGTAAAAATCTCAAGTGACATCTAAAACTACAAAATGCATATGTAAATATCTAAAGCAAAACATCTCAATAATTAAAAAGAGGTAATATAGACATGCTAACATCCATATTTCATATTATTGAATCACATGATAAAGTAGTATTAGCTAAACTAATATAATCTCATAGTATGCATCTCAATACTCAAAGTGAAATCATACATAACCATCATTTGAATAGTACTCAAGTACATAACTAATATCATCAAGAACATAAAATATGTTTCAATAATAATGTACTAATAAACAACTCATATCTTAAATATATAAAGAACATGCCACAACAAGACAAGTGTATAGTAGAAAAAAGTCCAAGAAAACTAGCATTGTGAAAATTGGGGCATCACAATATAAATAATGAGTTCATCTTGGAAAAATGGGATACATGGATATCCAAAATGTTCTATAATGTGCCTCTAATATCTATTGCCCATCCTATCTTTTCTTTGGAATATCTCACCAAGTCAATGACTTGGATTCTACCTTTATTTTCTTCTTGGAACTTATTTTTTAACTCAGTCATAAAATTAACTAATTTGGCTGAAGAATTCAATGAAATAAACAAGTCTATCATCCAACTTAAATAATAAAATGATTATTTCTTCTTGAGCAAATTGAAAAATTGTGCTAAATCAGTTATTAGTAGAACCAAGAATGATATGCATCTCTTCTATCCATTTTTACAAGAAATTCCTCATATGGATCATCCAATTATAACATAAACACATGTCATTTAGGATTATAATATTCAATTATGAAAACATGTTATTTTTAATAATCTAGGTTAAATTTTCCAATTTTACCTCAAACTTAGCAATATGATATAATTAAACTTTCACCTCAGGTTACCACAGTGTGCTATTTTACTTGACCTAATAACTTTTAGTTAATAGTTCACACAAAAAATTAAGTCTCATTTTAATTTATTAATTAATATCCTCATGTAATGATGCCTTTTTATGAGTTTCCAATCTCATCATTTTATGTTTCATCCATTGGGAAACCCTTTTTTCTAGTTCACTAGTTGTACTCATCATAGACTCAAGGTCCTATGCATATTCATCCATCTCCCCTAATTTAGCCTTCCTCTTCTTTATCAAGGTGAATAAATCCTTCTGTCTAATGAAATTTTAGAGTCTCCCCTTTGGTGATATTCCTTATGGTTACCTTTTTTTAGATTTATAGTAGGTTGTTTAAATTTTAGATTCACCTCTAGTTCATGAACTATAACCATTCAATTCCTCTTAGCATTGGCCAAATGGAATCTCTATATCTAGTATTCTTAAACTTGAGATATGTAATTTACAAAGGATAAGGGTGGTGTGACCAATGTATTTGGTGATGGAAAAAATGAGGGAGGCATAGGAACAAGAGATGCATGGTTAATCATGACAAAATATATACAAGTAAAAGTGGAAACAAGGGTCTATGTTAAGAAGGGAGTGAAAGGTGATGAAACAAAAGATGAAAATTAAGGATTAATTGAGGTTCTTATGATTAGAGGATGAGGGAATTTGGTTTCTACCCACATAGTGAGTTGATGGCCTATCAATTTAGTGTGGTTGTTAAAAATTGTGACCACCTTCCCATTTACCTTAGGATCCTTGGGATTTGATGTAGAGTGTATAATGATATTGGAAATCCCAACCATGACAATGAATTCTAAAGTTAGTGAAATTGTAATTTGGTAAACTATTGGTGTTTATGTTTTGGATAAGTCCATTGGATGGATTTGTCTACTCAATGGAATTGAGGGGACTATAGTGGAGGACATTATGATAACACTACCTAAGATAGCTGAAGTAAATGATTGTATTATAGGTGGTAATTGGATAATCATTGCAAAATTAGTCTTGTGAGGACATTATGTTGAAGTCATTGGTGCTAATTATCTTTGGTAGACCTTGGTCACTAGGATTGGTTCTAGTGGGGCACTCAGTGTGGCTATATCTACTTGAGGACTATCCATTAGGGAACCCTTAAGTGGATATTAGAAAAATTAAGTGAGTTATAACTCACATGGCTATAGTTTAGTCTCATATTTGTATTATGTGTTATAGTAAGGCTTATCAAAGCTTATATATGTAACTGATGTGCTAATGAATAATTATGTTATTGTGACCAATTTTATGTTCTGTAATCTTGAGCCTTTGGCTCCTCCATGCATTATGGATTGAATCCTATTAGTGGTATCAGAGTGAGTTATCAAAAGAGGCCTCTCTAAGCTTAACTCCACCCATGCTTTGTTTTTTAAGTTAGGTAAAGGCAATGGACAAGTAGAGCAGACCTTGTACAAACCTTTTTTTCTTTCTCTTTGTGTCATCCATTTATAGTTTTTGTCAAAATGTGCAAGCAATGGATATGCAGAGCATACCTCATGTAAACCCAATTATTGGTTCATTCACCCTTATTTTACACCACCAATGGTCTAACAATGTAGACCATGTGTGAACCTATTGGATTTATCACTCATATGCATCTTCCCATCTTTCATTATGTTCACCTCTATTTGTTATTTTCACACCATTTTGTGCACTATTTTCATATCAGAATATATATATATATATATATATATATATATATATATATATATTACTACATTTGATTGATATTTGATCATATATAGAGGTTTTTATATGTGTATGGATTTGGATTGGATCTCCAAGACCATACAATAATTTTTGCATAAGGGTTTTAGCTTGGGCATAACATAAGGATTTATACTTGGCTGTACAAATTTATTTAGTGAATACTTGTGGCTATTAGTCTATAGACCTACATTGAAGGGTTTAATATCTAGATTAGATATGTGAGTTTAAACTTATCATTATTAGATCTAACCTTTGATAACAGTGTTAGACCTGCACAAATTAGAATCTTGGCTCGATCAAACCTCAACTCAATGGTTTTGTCTCTGGAAATAGACTTGGATCTCCATTAACCCTCCTATAATGATTTGGTTCAAAATTTGGATGGCAAGTTCTCAACGTCTCTACCACTAACAAGTTCTCATGGTGACATATATGGCTCGATCCATGGCCTTCATTCTTTGTTCTACACGGCTGTTGTCCTTCCAATTGGTGACATCATTGGATGCTAATGTTTTAGGGTTTGTTTCTTTGTTATTTGTTTTGTTTTTGTTTAACCTATGGTATTTATGTTTAGTGGTTTTTGAATATTGATTTATTTTTGTTTAGTTTATTTATTTCTATTGGTTTATTTTTTATATTATGTATTTATTTAAGTCTTTTTACATTTTTTAAAAACCCATGGTATTTTTTTTAGTCTTAGTTGTTTAGATTCATGGTTTGTAATTTATTTTTATTTTTATATGTTTATTAAGTTTAAATAATAATAATAATAATAAAAATATAAATATAAATCATGGTTTTATTAATGTAAAGTGGTTTTAATATTGGCATTTAGTTTTTGGTAAATGGTATTTGACATTTTGTTTTTATTTTAAACTTTTATTTATTTAGATTTTTATAAAGTCATTTAAATCTTAAGTCTTAATTTATACAAGGGAACTGAGTGAACATGAATTTTTACAAAACATCGAGTATTGAACTTTTAAACTAAAAAAGGGTTCAAGTTCAACCAAAAGGTTCAAAATCATAATTTAAATACACAAAGGGACAAATAGTTCACTTTGAGAAACTTTTAACCATTGAACCTATTAAACCATTGAACTTATTTAACTCTTGAACTTTGAGAAAGGTTCAATTTCAATGGTTCAATTCTTTTAAAATTCACACACAAAAGGTGATAAGTGGGTGAACTTATTTTATGGCAAAATTCATAAAAAAATAAACAAGGGTGACTCAAAAGGTAACATTGGCTCTGAATGGGGATTATATTTTAGGACAAAATTTAGATAACTTAGAAACTCTAGTTACGTATATCGAGACATAGAGATGAAAGAAAAGGAGAAAAATAAACCAAAAATAGGAAAAAGAAAATAGAAAATGCAACAAGGGAAAGGCTATGTACAAAATAGGGGACACCTATTTCACAGTCGATACAACTTAAGATCCTATCTATTATAGAACATGGGTAAAATAGATCCATCCAGATATTCTAATTTAAAAGAATTAGGACCAAGTACCTGATGAATTTTGAAAGTTCCTTTCCAAAGTGAATCAAATTTGCCATGTGATCCTTTAGGTACTCTCCTTCTATTCCATAGTAATACTTCATCTCCTTCCATGAACTTTCTAGGTCTAGTTTTTTGATAAAAAATCTTTTTAACCCTAGTTTGATGAGCAATAATCTGATTAACTAGTTCATTCCTCTCCTCCTCAATTTTATTTAAGTACATAATTATTTTCTCTAAAGAATCTTTAAAGTACTTATCTTCAATAACATTTTGTAATTTAACTACATATAATTCTAGAGGTAATGATAATTGTGCTCCTATCCCATAAACAAGATCAAAAGGTGCCATTCCTATTACTATTTTTAGGGTTACCCTATCAGCCCAAAGTGCTTCTTATATTTTCTTATGCCAATCTCTAGGGTTATCACTCACCAATTTCTTCATGATGGATATCAAATTTTTATTACTGGACTCTGCTTGTCCATTCCCTTGAGGGTAATAATATGATGAGTGAGAAAGAGAGATACTATGTTCATAGTAGAATGAAGTAAGTTCCATTGAAGAAAAACTAGTAGAATTACCAGTATATTTTCTTTGAGAAAATTACATACCACTTCTGAAGTGGTTCTCTTCACAAGGGCTGCTTCAACCCATTTTGTAAAATAATCAGTTGCTGTTAAAATGTGGGTATGACCGACACTTAAAGGAGGTGAAAGAGGCCTAATGAAGTCTAATCCCCATTATTTGAAAGGTTCTTCAATAATGACAAGCCTCAGAGGTAATGTTTCAAGTTATAGTCTACCTGAAAACAATTTGCATTTTTCACAGTTAGACACCCATTTATATGCATCTTTGAACATACCTAGCCAATAGTAACAATTTATAAGGATTTTTAAGGCTATGATTGAAGAAGAGAAATGTCCACCATAGGCTTCATTATGAAAAAATTCTAACAGTTTAGATTGTTGTTCCTTATCTACACACCTCATAAAGGTTCCATCTAATCCCTTTTTGTATAGGACATCACCCCAAATCACATATTTTTCTGATTTTAACTTCATATTTATTTTCTCCTTTGAGGATAAGTGACTGTGATAGTCTCCATAAGTAAGATAGTGTGCCATGTTTAGGAACCATGGATCTTGTAAGCTCACTAATAGCATAGTAGGAAGTTCTTCTTTACTTTCAGTTATCAATTTGCACAAAACATGAACTCTAACTAATTTGGTTGGCTTAATTTCTAGGTCATATTTTTGAATTTTAGCAACCCATATTTCTTTATTGTTCATCCCAACCTCTTGCTAAGTTAGAATGCTTTTCACAATCGAACTAGGAATAAATTCAACTGAATGAGAATGAAGTACATAATATCTAAATTGTTTAACAACCTTTACTACAAAAAAAGCTTATTTCTCAACCAAAGAATATTTAAGTTCATGCTTCTTGATAGGAACACTCGTAAAGGCTATTGGAGCTTCTACATTCAATTCATTTTTTTATAACAAGATACCAAACATGGTATGTTTTGAAGCATAATAGTAAATAATAATTTTTTTTGGAAATCAAGATTTACCAAAGTAGGTGTTTGTGTAATCACCTCTTTAATATCTTCAAATACTTTTTTAGCAACTTCATTCCATCTGAATACTTGTTTTTCACTCATCATTTCTACAATATGTTTTGTAATCTCAAAAAAATAAAGAATGAACCTTTTGAGAAAATTAATCTAGACAAAGAAAGACTTAACTCCAGTCTTATTAGAAGGAAGGCTTAGTTATTGTATTGCTTTAACTCTTTCTGGGTCAATTTTGATTCCACTTTTTAAAACTAGGTGTCCCAATAACTTCCCTTCTGTAACATAGAAGACTGACTTCTTAGGGTTAAGAGATATCCCATGACTCTAACATATTTATAAAATGGTCTTCAGATCCTTTAGATGATCCTCTCTTTTTCTATAAAAAATAGTCAAATCATCAAGGTAAATGATAATAATTCTATCTTTCAAATCTTTAAAGAATGAATCCATCACCCATTGAAAAGTTTCACTAGCATTAATCAAACTAAAGGGCATACAATTATAAGCAAAAGTTCCTCAAGGTGTAGTGAAAGCAATTTTATGTTGGTCAACTATAGCCACACTTATCTGATTATAACCTGAGAACCCTTCTAACATGGACATCATTTCTGACCCAACAATAGTTTGCAAGATGTGATCCATCATAGGTAAGGGATAATTATCTTTTAAACTAGCTTGGTTCAAATTCCTGAAGTCAACACATATTCATATTTCTCCATTCTTTTTTCATACTAGAACAATGTTCACCACCCAAGTGGATGAATTGGATAAATAATCCTAACCTTTAACATCTTGTCAATATCCTTAAAGATAGCCTCAACAACTTTTGGGTTGTAATTTCTCAGCTTCTATCTGAATGGAATTGCATTTACTTTTAAAGGAATATGATGCTGAAACTGTCCATGTCTAAAATCTTTAAGGTCATCATAACACCAAGCAAATACATCCTTATACTTAATCAATAGATTAATTAATTCATTTTTCTCCTCGGGTGAACAACACCTACCAATGGAGATGCATTTAGGGTTAGTTTCACTTCCAATATTGATTTTCATAATCTTCTATTTTCTTAGGATTCTGGACAAGTTTGCCTTTAGTATATTCATCTTGTCTAGTGAACAAATGTTCTAGAGAGACTAATCCTTTAGGGATTTTGTTTCTTTTTAATTGAATTACATCATATTTTAAATTAATCCCTAGGTCATGATTGAATTCTTTACATTCTATTTCATAACCTTCAAAATAAGTCCCCAAGAACATATCAACATTCTCCAAATTTTTTCTAATTTGTTTATTACTCTCAAAAAATTGCCAATTTTCAGCATTATCTAGGGCATTAGGATGATAGACTAGTTCTATTCTATATGAATCCCTTTTGAAATTGGGGTATGGGAGAAGAAGAGAAGCTGATACTACTAGAGAATCTACCTAAATGTTTTGGTCTTTAGGAATTGCTTCAATAGAAAAGGCATCAAAACTCATCCCAAACTCTATTTCTGTAATGTCTTAATATGTCATTTTTAACTGAAAAAATGCCTCTCACTTTTTTGACAATTAATTCAGCATCTCTTCTTACCTTGAGTAGTTTTACACCCTTTCTTTTAGCTTCATTTAACCCAAGAAATAAAGCTTCATATTCTGTAGTGTTATTAGTGTTTTTAAATTCTAGTTTGAAAGAGTAAGGAAAAGTTTCACCTTTAGGTGAGATCAACACAACTCCGGTTCCTGAACCAGCGATAACACAACTGCCATCAAATTCCATGGTCTATAGATCATATGAATGAAGATAATTTGGGATAAATTCTTACTTAAAATCTTTAGAGGAGAGAAAATAATTACTAAATTCAGATTCTTCAAATAGAATCTGAGACTTAGGATCATCAAAAGGATATACTATAAACTTGTATTTAGATTTAGGTTCTAGCTTAACTTTCTACTTTCCCACTAGAATTATAGCTTTTGACCAATCTAATTTAATTTTCCCTCCCAAATATTTGTAAAATGTCCTGCTCAATAACATCCCTTAACTAGTAGGAATATCTAATACTAAAATAGTCAACTTCACCTTTTTATCAGGATAGGCTGCAAGAGCAACTCATGCATCTTTAATTTGTCTGAGCAAAGAAATCTATTTTCCATCCATGGAATAACATCTACCAAATGTTTTTGTAAGGGATAAGCCTAAGGCTTTGGCTATAGAAGAAGGCATTATATTATCAGAAGCACCTGATTTTATGCTACAATTATTGAGTTTATGACCATTTATGAACAAATAAATGTAAAATGGGTTAATTTTCATATCAACTATATAAGGAGTATCATCAGATGAATTTAGGGTCATTTTAGAAGTATGAGTGGGTGATTCAAGTAGAGAAGTAAATAATTGGGCAACGAGAGACTCAATGTTAATGTTTAAGTGACTTTCAGGTTCAACTTGTGTAGGACCATTTTTGACATATTTAACCAATTTATCAAGTTATTTGGGTTTCAACTTGAGGTATTAAATAGGGGATATTTGAATTTTTATAGACTTACAAAATTCTAAAATATCAAAATAAGTCTCACAATCATTTCTATGTAACAATTTACTTTCTTGTGTCTTAGCATCAGAAGTTTTAGTAAAAGGTTCCTTACTTTTAACAGGTACTTCTTGAGCATTAGAAAACTTTAGATTCTTTTGACTTCTGGTAAGCACAACACATGAATGATCTTCAAGAGTAACCAATATTTCACCTCCTCTTTCTAAATCTAAATCATATTCTAGGAAGTGTATTTTAGATTCGCTAGGTCTTTCAAAGCTCCTTTCTTCTTCAGTAATCTCCCCTAAGATATCTTGAGTAGCAGTCATTTAAGTATATCTAATCGTTTCTAGACAAGAATCTCTATCATGATCAGTAGTCAAATAAAAGACACACATGCTATTTCTTCCAGGAGGGGCATCAATAGTCAATCTTGGTTGTGTTGATGTAAGTGGTAATGTCTTGCTAGCATTTGCTTGTTTATTTATCTTGCCAATATCTTGATATGGTTATTGGAATGAAGTACTAGTCTTCGTTAATTATCTCTTAGGGGCAATCATATCATTGACTAGCCTTTGAATCATATGATCCATAGATGATGAGGGATGAGCATTAGGTACTTGGAATTCTTTCTTCCATTTTATGACCATAATAAGATCATCTTCTAACTCAACTACCAATGATTATGCATCTGTTAAATCAACAATTGCACCTCTTATAAGATGACAACTTATATCAGGAGGCATAGAGTTAATAAAGAAACATTTCTGATTCTTAGCAGTCAATATTTTAGTAGTAGGAATCTTGTGCACAATTTTATTGAATTTGGCTATAAATTCCCTCATGGGTTCATGCATCTCCTTCTTGAGCTGAGTCAATTGAGCAAGAAGGGAATGTTCATATTCTATGCTTTTGAACCTATTTTCAAATGTAGTTTTCATATCATTTCAGTTTGTGATTGAGGAATTAGTTAGATGATAAAACCATTTACTGTAATATCAGTTAGATTTTGTACAAAAAGCCTTATGGCTACATCTTGATCTTGTATGCCTAACACACCACATGCCACTACAAAGGCACTCAGATGTTCCTCTGGTGATTGTCTTCCATCTCCATTAAATTTGGGTAAATTTTCTCTTGCATTTTTAGGCAAAGGATTCAGGTTGGCCCCTAAATTTAGAGGTCCTATGGCTGCTCCCCAAGGTTGAGCCATCAGAAGAAAACTTATGGTAGAAGGAAAGATAGTACCAAAAAGAGTTAAGGCTTGAAAGATAGAGGATGTAGAGGGTTTAGGAGGGATAGGAGGTCTAATTCTATCTTTTATAATGTGAATAGGAATATAAAGAAAATTTAAGTTTTGCAATGCTTGAAAAGTAGAATCCTTAATTCCTTCTCTTTTCAAAGACCTTGTGTATCTTCTGGAATCTAGCTTATGATATTATAATTATTAGCTTCACACTTTAGGGGGGTTTAATTAATTACTACATTTTCTACTTGCCTTCTTCTTTGCTTGAGTAACAACAATCTCATATTATCAACCAATTCTTCTTTTTCTAATATTTTTCTTGCTATTCTATAATCATGAATATTTTGATGAGAATGCCAAGCAAGAGTTTTTAAATGACTAATAATATCTTACTGTTCATATTGAAAACCAAGAATAGGTTGAAAAATATGAATTATATTTTCATGTGGAAGCACCATTGTTGTCTCATATTAAGGCGACTAATCTTTCAGTAAAAATTTCAATTTTGATCCCCAACAGAGTCACCAAAAACTGTTGGCTAATAGATTTGTCCTTATCTAAAAATGTTTTATTTTAACTCCATACCCTTTTTATTTAAAGAAAAAATAAGTTAAATGAAAAATGGGTGAACTATTAAGACTAGTTCCCCTTTGAATTAAGGTACATCTCCCTTTAAGATTTTCAATGAATTCAAATATTCAGCTACACTTTTAACAAAAAAGTGTTTTACAGGTAAACTAACATCCAAACATCATCATGTTATGAATTCAATATTTTATAAAAAAAATGGATAATAGAATACACATACTCTATTTTTAATAATGATTAAATAGATAAACATATGTATAACTGAACTAGTAAAAGGATAAAACACATATAATGAATTGTCTAATAGAAGAATAATTATTGTATAAAATAAAATTTCACATAGAAAACCTAATTTCAAATACTCAAAAACACATATCTAAGTATTCAACAATTAATTATCCTTTTCATTCATAGATGAAAAATGTTTTAGACAAACATCACATATATTGTCAATAACAATGGTCCATTTTTGAAATTTCCTAACTCCTTTTTTTTTATCTCCATCCTTTTCAAATATATATAGTTTCCCTCTTCAATTTTTCAAACTAAACCAAAGTTAAGGTAACTCTGACCCATATAGGATTTTTTTTTAAAAAATTCACTTAAAGATCAAGTTTTCAATAGAAAATTAACTGAATAACTGAATAAAAGAAACAATGTAAGTAAACTCATTGCTGAAGTGATGGATTAGGATCTCTAGATTTGCCTTGTTTATTTGGGTAGACACGTTGAGCTTTCCACTCCTGAAATGCTATAACAAAATCCTAGATTTTTGAGAGATTGGGAATACTGACATGTTTTATTCTTGCCTTCTAGATATTTTCTTCCCTCTAAATTTTTTCCATATTCTTTGCGTTCTCCAGGAGTGTGTTGATGCAATGACAAAGAAGTGATTCTACCTTTGAAATATGAGAGAAATTTTTAGTTAATAAATTATCACTTTCTTTAACAATGTTGATCTTTTCCTTAAAGTATTGAATCACAATATTGATGTCCTTTTCTATTTTTTCATCATCTTTTATGTATTTGACATCAATACTCTCTAGATCATGCTATAATGACTGAATGAATTTAGTTATTTCCTTGATCATTTTTATAATTTTGATTCGCCCTTATCGGGACAATGAATTCCTCCATTCAATGTTTTTATTATTTACGTATAATACATCTTCATCTAGTCCTATTAAATTCTTTTTTGATAAAAACTTTGTTATTCCATACTTTTGTACCTCATCAATCTGGTTCATCACACTCATCCATTTTCCTTCATCTTTTATCCACAAAGCATTTTGAGTCTTCAAATTTTCAACAGTAATTATGGTTAGATCATATATATTCTTTAATTTATGAATGTATTCCATACCTTTCTGGATGATGCCATCCAACTAGTTATCAAATATCTTAGTAACCATTTTGTTTCTATGTATTTGGTCCAACATCCTTTGATTGGTAGGTGATTTTGGGTCAAAAGATAGGGGTAGTTGGGAAATTGGTTGTGGATCTGGATTATAAATGGCATCAATGTACTTTGCCATTGACCACATAGTCTATTTTAACTCCCTTTTATCTTTTTCATCCTTCTAAGTTCTACTAACTATCTTTTTGGTGGACGCTTCGAGGTGATGAACATCCGTGGCATGTGATGCAGTCCCAAGATCTATCTTTTCAATTATAAAATCCTAAACTATAGCATCTTGAACTTCCTCATTGGTTCTTGGCTAGGCTATTTATGTATTCCAATTCCCTATATTAGGGTCAACATCTACCCTAGATGTTGTTTTTAAATTTTTGGAATTAGGAGTTTTCCCTAAACACTTACTCACCATATCCTCCAAGGGTAAAGAAAATGGTACTATTTTCCTTTTGTTTCTGATTGAGCTTTCTAGCCACTTGGGTGCAGAGGCTGAGACTTCTTTATTAGGATATGGTTGATTAGAAGGTACATTTGAAACAATCATCAATTCAATAGAATCAAAAGGAATCACTATTTGTTGATCTATACTAACCTCTTCTACCATTGGTAAACTAGATTCTTTATCACCTTTGGCTTCTCTTGAATCTTCTTTAAAATTCAAATCCACAATTACTTTTTCAAAAATCTAACTCTTTCTCTTACTTTGGGTCCTTGATCTGGTGGCACAAGGGGGCATAGTAGTTATAAGGGCTTTCTCAAATTCTTTGATGATAGGATCCCTTCCATTTTTTGCTTTGGAAGTACCTACATCACAAATAATAATAAGCTGATTAGAGGAGCTTATTGGGAATGGTGATTTTAATTATTGATGTGCATTGCTAGGAAGCTATGTTTTGAGCTCCCCCCAATTTTTGCTCTCTCAACCATTTGTCAATTCTCCTTATCACTGGGAGGGTCTTAACCTTAATTTTATCTTCTTCATTTTTCTCCTCAGTCAATTTTTGGAATAGGTGATTGTTTTATTTGTTCAAATTATGGATTAGTCACCTATTCTTCATTATCAAAAATTATAGAAATATCCATATTTAAATTAAGGTTAATAATTTGCCCTAGGGATAACCTAGACCATAGTCTTCTTCTGACCTCAAATTCATCTAAATAATCCTCCCAATAATACTCCAATTGAGGAATATGTGACAACCCTATTCCAAGATCCAAGTTATCTCTGGCAAAACCTTTGCTGTCAAATTGGGATCTGGCTATGAGGTACTAAAAATTGAATTTTTTAAGATCCAATTCTAAATTCAAAGCATCAAATGTTGATTTACATGAATAATGTCAAATTTTGATAGGGAAAGATATACCATATTTATTTTTCATTGGGAATTTTTTATCTACATGTGCTAATTGTCTGCAGACTTCTATTAACACAAATTAGTCAAAAACATACCTAGGTAACCTCAAAGGTTTACCATCAAAACCCCCAACTCTGATGTAAATGAACTTGTAAAAATGAATGAATAAACTACCATAAATATTGATTAACAACATAGCTTCATCAGACAACCTTTTATTGATGTTTGATAATTCAAAAGTCAATTTCCCAATAAAAACATCATTAACCCTCCTGTAACCCTCATAACAATTATGCATTTGTAATTGTGAGTAATAATCATAATTTTTTCTATCTTTAGCCAAGGGTGTATGAGGTAATCCTACCCATTTTCTTGTAGATACCAGGCAATAGAAAAGGTATGAAGACATATAAAACTCTTTATTTCCCAAATAATTACTTAAACCCAGATGCAAACATTCAACTACAATTTTTGCCCAATCTAAATATTGTTCTCCTTGGAGGATTACTTGTATGAAAAAGTACATCTAGTCTTCCCAATAATATGTATGAGCATTTCCCTTTATCTTGTGTAGTAATACTATAATATCTTGTACTTTTGGAATCATGTGATTTCTTGTTAATGGTCTAGGCAGTCTTGAACCCCCTTTTTAGAATTTCAAAAGCCAATTCCTTGCAATCACGCTCTTTTAAATTACTTTCATTAATGAAAAATAACCATAGGAAGAAGTGATACTGAGGTCAAAATATGGTTCCTTGGGAGGAAATCTTATCATAGACATTAGGATTTGTCTATTGATATGTAGTAAAACATTACCATCTATAGTCCTGATGCACTTGTTCTAAGGTTCATATCTATTCATGAATTTAAGAACCAATTCAAGGCATTGTATAGCCATGGGAAAGGCCACAACTTCAACCAAACCAATTTATACTATCTTCTGCATTATAGGATTTGACACAGGATTTCTAGCCCTTTCCTTAAAATCTTCCAAGTCATATTAGACTAGAGAGGTGTCCCCAATTTTAGAAGGAGAACATATGAGACCAGGACCATGCTTGTAATCAAGACATGAAGATTTCATGGCTATAGGTTGGATGATATGATGAAAATAAATTTTTTGAACTTCTTAAATAATTCCGTAAACTCAAAATAATTCTTCTTTCCAAGTAAGCAATGGAAACAACTTATAGTAAGAGTAAAACTCACCTTAAATTTATCTAAAATCACTACAAATTTGAGCAACAAATATCTTATACCACCTATGCTATTCTCCTTTGTATCATCTAGTATTCTCATTTGATAAATTTGAATTGTTCTCTCTTGATACAGATATTAACCAGATCAAATAATTAAACCAAAATAATACGTGCTAAACATGTTTGATAAGACACACATGCTGACATATGCATTAATGGCAAGCATTTTTTATGCATGATTTTGATGAGTAATGATTATCTATAACCTCATGAAAATTCAAAATTTTCTACTTTATAATGAGTTTTAGATATATTATCCTCTAAATCACTCACTAATTTTGACTTAGAGAAAGCCTCAGGGTGAGATGAGAGTATAGTCATGAACCATTGAACCATTGAACTTTTGAAAATGTGGTTCAACTTTGGGGTTCAATGATATGAGATGAACTACATAGATTGACTAATAGTCATATGATCTTTCCATAAACTTTGAACTTTGAAACATTAAACCGTTGAAATTTTGAACCATTGCTATGTAGGTTCAATGTTAGGTTCAATCGGTAGGTTCAAATGGTAGGTTCAATGATACATTAATTTATACTAGGGAACTGAGTGAACATGAATTTTTACAAAACATCGAGTATTGAACTTTTGAACCGTTAAACTTTTGAACCAAAAAGGGTTCAAGTTCAACTGAAAGGTTCAAAATCATAATTTAAATACACAAAGGGACAAACAGTTCACTTTGAGAAACTTTTAAACATTGAACCTATTGAACCGTTGAAATTATTGAACTCTTGAACTCTGAGAAAGGTTCAAGTTCAAAGGTTCAATTCCTTTAAAAATTCACACAGAAAAGGTGATAAGCGGGTGAACTTCTTTTATGGCAAAATTCATGAAAAAATGAATAAGGGTGAATCAAAAGGTAACAATGGTGAAGATTAATCTAATTAATATATAAATTTGAAATATAATTTAGATTAATAGATATATCATTCAAGCATATATATGAATGTAAAATATTGAGATTGATTCACTTGATTTGATAAGAGTATGTGCTAAATATGAAAATTACTAAAGAGATCAAGATAATGATATTTTATAATTGAATATCTAATTATGACGGTGTAATATAAGTGGAAAATAAGGATAAACACACCTCTGGTTTAATTAGTTCATGAATTGATATACTGGTTTAATTTCATAAGATTATGTCAAGATTACTGGATGATACTAAATTTATGGTTAGCAACAACCTATGTGAAAGTGAGATACATTTAATGTATGGTCACCTAAAACTATATTTTCTTGATTTATGTTTTTGATCTTGAACTTTGATATGTGTATATATCTAAAAATCAATCGTATTTTCCTTAAAACCCTAGATGTGCTTGTAATGGATAGATAAATATAAAAATGGGGGAAGTGCAATGGGTTAAGATAAATAAAATATCCCCCATATGATGATTAAACATTGCCTATGTACCAATACTACAAGGATGGAAATCAACTACACTTATTTTTCCCACCTAGTGTGATTATGCATCTATGTTCCTTCACTATATGTATGCAACTAATGTTCATTATTGATACTTGAAAATGTTTTCTTTGATTTGTATTTTGAGTAATTTACAATTATCTTATGACTGATCCTAGTGATTGTATGCAAATTAGGAAGAACATGGCATGTTTTCTTAGTGTGAAATAGTGTATAAATGTATTACATATACATACCAGATCCTTCTGAATGAGATGATGATTTGTGTATATATAGATCCATTTGAATAATTCCTCATTCCAATAAACATTTTAGTCTTATGCAATGACCCTAAATATGGGGTTGATTTTATAAAATAACTATTGCTACAAGTGGGTCAGTTCTAACTAGTCCACGTCGTTATCGATTGATGATAACAATTGTAACTATTTGAACTGACTTGTATATAAATGGACTAATATAAGAGTATATATATGTTTGTGTAATATATGTAGTAGGTTTAAAGTAGATAGTGAGGTTTTTATAGGTTTACACCAACAAAATAAAAGGGTTTACTCATAAGATATCATGAAAATGTGAGAGGATGTAAAATAATGACATTGTTTGGGTGCTCAAGTCAAATGTGGTAAATATGTGTCAAATTTATCATTGTTAAGTAAAAAATACTATATTTTAGTATCTAAAAATCCCCCCCCACCTTTATTTTAGTAATGAAATTAATAATGTAAAAGGATAAAATATACGTCGAGTGTATACAATACAAGTTTAATTATGGGAGATGGATCCAATATATAACTTTGCTCTATGAAAACCTGTAACAAATGTGTAGTCAATGTCTATATGTGAAATCTAAAATATGAAAAATTGAGATATAAAGGGTTAGCACATTTATTCCTTGGTTCAAACTATGTTTCCATTGCATCTTATTTGAGATGATGCTTCCTCATTGAAACATTGGAGAGTTGTAGTGATCATACCCTAAGCTTTTGTAATTTTATAAGATCTTGAGTTAGGAAGGTAATATGCTCGATGCTCATAAATGGGGGGAGAATTAAAATATGTAAAAACCCCAGTAACTATGAAACAAAAAAATAGAGATATCAATGTGATAAGGTTTAAATCAAAAGTAAATACTATGCAAGTAAAATTAGAGAACATATCAGGGAAGGTTCACTAAAAAATTAATCAACCAGTATAAATGACTTATAGATTCAAATATAATGTTTCAATCTAGTTTAAAAAAGGTCAATCCTTATAATATCAACAAATAATGATCATAAAAGAATGAAAAATGTTCATTCCCTAATTAGGTATGTAGGTTTTGATATGTGTGAAGAGGAATGACAACTATTTTCCTTTCAAAATATAATTGTGTATATGTGCATGAACTGATATCATTTTCCTTAAATTCATATGATAAATTTGAGAACATGTATCCTAAATGTATGTGAATTTTAAAATTTTAAATTATATTCCTATAAATTTTTATGAATATACCCATGTACTCTTTATCAATGTGCCAATGTCTAGCATGTATTTGAAACAATCTGAAATTTGGAATCGTCTAAATCTATGAAATATATAAAACCTATTACCTACTCTAATTTTTACTCATGGATGCTTATATATTTAAGATAAGTCCACTGTAATGCACCACTTTTAAGATGAGGGATGTATCTTATAATTCACTCATCTCAAAAGAATAATTTAATTTATCATGTCATGTATCAATAGAGTATCATGTAATACCATTTTATCACATGGGGAATATTTCATCATAGTAATGTATAGATCAATCAAATCATGTATGTAACATATGGTATCTAAGGAATGTAAATGTCATGTTTATATAGGTATATCAACGAAACTTGTAATATATCTTTAAATAAAAATACTCAGTAAAAATGCATGATATAAATCATGTCACCCCTCAATGTCATCAAGCTTAGTAAATTCAAGTGCTAGTTATTGTACATAGGCCAAAAGGAAACATACACCTGACATAAGATGTTAGAATAATAAAAGTGAAAGGCCACATGCAAGAGGACATAAAAAATTTGAAAAGAAGGGACAACAATGATTTAATATTAGGAAGGCACAAGGCCACAAAAAATAGTCAATCACAAAGTAATCTATCATGTAAAAGAGTAAAAACATAAATGGAGAGTAGAATAAGAAATTAGTCTACACCATCCATATGTGTCAATGTCATATCATAACATAATGGTATATCATGTATCATTATATTATAAATGAGTGACTATCAAGGCATGTGTAAGAAATATAGGTGACTCAACATGGTACAAAGATCATAGAAATATATAACCTGTAATAGTGAAACTCGTGGAATAAGATGCCCTTAATATCATCACAAAAATTTGGTAGAGGGAAATCTAATGTCTTTATGTCCTTGTGTAACTTATATGTTCTGCATAAAAATAAAATATCATGAAACGGATGTGTGTATGTAAATAATATGCCATATAATAAATATGGAATTAAAAACATATATAAAAATGTAAATTGGCCATCATCTCATGCTCAGGTCTTGATTTTGGATTTTTTGAATAGTTGAATGTTTTTGGATTTTAAGATCATTTTATTTTTTTGTATTTTTCAAAATATTTGAAACTAGAAATCATGTATCTAAATGTAGGTTATCTTTGTCAGGATAAAAATCATCATATCTTAATTTGTCTTTGAGGTTACATAATCAAATTGCTTATTATTTTTTAGTTCTAATTGGTATAATGATGTGTCTTATGTTCATTCTAAATATTGTGCCTTTGTATTGTACACATCACTGTCATGTAAAATTAAAATCACTCTTTATTCATGTGTGAGATCATGGTTAGTTGAATCTTCTATAACATGCAGTTGTTGTAACTAATGATGTCTTAATGTAAAGGGTCCTCTACATTTAGAAGACATGGTGGGTGTATTGACCACCTTTTCCCATAAACTATTGGTAAAAAAATATATCCAAGAGGTGATAACCACTATGCATAGAACTAAAATTATTTAATTTTATGTCCCTACTAGTGTAAACCTTTGACACTGCATATGGCATGTTGTCTACTATCAATAATATGAACATTTTTATAGTATTCACCTTCCATGAATATAGTGATAGTAAATGGATCTTGTTGAGGATGTTTCTTAGTTAGTGTTGTTGTAGATGTCACCTTTATAGGACTTGATGCTATTTGTTCCCATTGGTCTACTAAATTCCTAATAATGCCTTTAGCCTTGTATTTATGAATCTATTTTTACAATGATTCACAATTATTTATATCATGTCCCATAATTCTATGATAGTTACAATATATTTAGCATTTTTATCAAAAATAAATCCCATGACTCAATGTTGAGTAGATGGTAATGTGATTAGATTTTGATTAAGTAGTAAATGTGATAATGTACCTAGTGTATCTAAGAGTGTTATTATTTTTAATGGTGTTTAAATATTGTATATTCCATATCCACATTATTTGTTGAATTATATGATTCCTTCATTATCCAAGGCTTGTCAATATTTAAATTTTATTGGGATTGGTATGTGTTAGTGTTACAACTATGTTTCACATTTAGGATATACACATGGTTGGTCATTGCCATCTTTCCTTTATCCATAGAGGATTATGCGTCCATAGTATTTTATGATTTGTCCTTATTTATTATGTATGAATCATCTTGATATGTTCTAACTCTAATTAGTGTGAATAAGGTATGAGATAAGTATTCCTTTGAGGGATTGAAGTTTAAATTTCATGTTTGGTCATCTATCATATTTACCATAATGATATCTTATTCATCGCTCTCATAATATTATGTAACCATGTAATCTTGATATTTTAAATTCAATAGTAAAGTAAAAATAAAAATAGATTCTTACTGTTTTGAATTAACTTTTATTTCTTGATGTATAAAATATTTGTGTTATATTTGGTTCCTTTTCTTGTCCTATAATTGATTCACCCACTTCATATGTGTGTGTTTGAGATATTATAATTGTTAGGATTGTGGAGCTAAAAGCTTCACTGATGCAGACATGGAGGAGGTTGCAGAATGAGTTGCTGAAGTGTCAGAAGTGTTTGGCGTTGGTCTGGCCAACCAGCGTCGGCAGGGTAAGACAGGAAGGCAACTGACGTCGGTCATATATCGGCCGGCGTCGGTGACCCCAGGCAGATAGGGACCGACGTCAGTCGCCTGTGTGGTTCGACTGCGAGCTAATTACGGGCAGTTAGCTAATGAACCAAGTGTTTGCATGATGAGTGCTAATTTTAGACTCATAGCTGCGGATCTAATTATGGTAATTAGATGTCTAATCATTGTTTGGATGAGATCTATATAATAGACTCATGGTTGTATTGGAAAAGTGTGCTAGGGAGTAAGAGAGCATAATTATAAGCTCCTTCTGTGTGTGAGGTAGAGCAATGGTGCGTTCCTCCTAGTGCCTCAGTACCAGGTGTGTTGGTGCTGGATTGGAGAGCCAGCTGGGTTCTTCAGGAGTGTAGGATCTTGGTCACAGTGGCATGGCCTATATAGGAGATCTACATGGTAAGTAAGATCGTTGATCTGCAGGTGTATGTGTGTGCAAGGTCAAGGTTCACAGGTGAATAGAACCGTTGTTTGATTTGCAGGTGTGCAAGGTCATACAGACAGCAACACAACAGGGAGCAGTATCAGGCATGATCTACTTGGAGTACAGGTGTGTACTCGGATAGAGCAAGAGGAAGGCAAGGGAGTTCCTTCCATAAGTATGGTCTGTTGAATTGCAGGTTGTTGCAGATTCATGGGAGATCTACTTGAAGTACCTTGAGTACTTGTGGAGCACGTGGAGTGCTTGTGGAGTGCGTGGAGCACTTGTGGTGTGCATGGAGCACGGGAGGTGAACACCAACTCTGTATTTTGAGTTGGGTGTTGGGACCTGTGAGAGGGAGAGCTTTGGGGAGAAGAATTACTGTTCACTTGAGGCATGGGAAACCTCTGTAAGGTGGTGGAGAAGAAGTGGCATCTTCTTTATTGTATTCTTTTCTGTATAAAGTGTTAATACAAGTTGTGTATTGTCTCTCATATCATGTGTTATTCTGAATTCTAGTTACTTGGTGAATCTGGTTAATTTCTGCATATTAAGTTGCTTGGTTTGGTAATCAAATTGTGTGCTTCCTGTTTAATCTCTCCCAACAAGTGGTATCAGAGCCTTGGTTGTAGGTTCTTGAGCTTGATACCAACAAGTGGTATTAGAGCAAGGTTGTTGGCTCATAGCTTGATACCAACAAGTGGTATCAGAGCTAAGGTTGGAGGAAGCAGGTTTTGTGTTTGGTTACAAGTCACTCTCAGGGGTTTCTGATCGAGTGGGAGTAGAGAAACAGTAGATCAAAGTAAGCTAAGAATGGAGGAGTTGAAAAGCACAGATGGTCACTCACGGTCCTATGGAAAGAAAGAGCAGGTAAAAGATTATTGTTGGTTGGTAGCAGATCAGCATGAAGAAACTGAAGATACAGATGTAGCAGGTGTTGTTGCACAGGATGTGTTTGCAGGTTTCTTGGATAAAGTTGAATCTTGGATAAAAGATTCGGTTGCCTCTTTCCATGCAGTTCCAGGTAGAGGAGCTGGTGAGCCTTGCCAAAGAATTGGCAAAGGGGAAGTGAAGCTGAAATTGCAGGCGGCCAACACACAGGTGTTGATGAAGGTCATGCAGGTCCTAGGTTTGGAGATATGGCTAATTTCTTCAGAAAGATTGGGTGATGAGAGATGCACAAGAACTCTCACAGTGGATGCACTTGAATTAGCTGGTGGTAAGAAAATAGGTATCCTTTATCTACTTGTTTATATTACTGATTCTTCTTTTGTTGCGGAGACGTGGCTTCGTAGGCTTGGTCACATGAGCAGGAAGGAGATGCATGTTCTTAAGCAGAAGACAGATATATTTGACAGGCTTAAGAACTGGAAAGCCTTGGTGTTTATGGAGGAGATGGCGGATAGAACCCAGTGGATGTGGCTGGATACTTCTGAGCTGGGTAGTTTGGACATGGGTTTTGATTCAAAGAAGCTCGCGGGTAAAAAGTCATCACTCACAGGCGAACACAGGTACCGATGTCGGTTAGGAGGAACCGGCGTCGAACAGACAGGCACCGATGTCGGTCATGTGCAGACCGAAGCCGGCGATGTCGGGCAGGGTAAGACCGATGTCGGTCATGGGACCGACGTCGGTAGTATGTAAGACCGATGTCGGTCATAGGAGACCGACGTTGGCAGTAGGGACACCAGCGCTGGCAGGTTGGTAGTCAGGTACAGACGCATGAAACCGACGTCGGTCGGATGCAGACTGTGGAGTGACCGAGGTCAGTCACTGTAACGGATTTTGAGTGGACAGCAAGCTGTCAAGGAGTCTCAAACACCCATACGGAGGACTGAAGGCATAAGTAGGCCCTCAAATTCATTGTTCCTCTTCTTTATACTTGTTGCTGATTTTATAGCAGGAAGGATCCAGGAAACAGGTGTAAGCTTGGCATGGATGAGGATGTGATTCCTTCGAGGAGAACCAGACATGTGTGTTTTGGTAGGGTTGCCAGCAGGTATGAAAGCACAGAGACGAATGGATACCTTAGTAGAAGAATAGAGAGAACGAATACGTGAGACGGAAGATCAGGTATATGGTCTTGTGGAGCTGCAGGACAGTGGTACAGGTTTTGACAGGTGGAGGACGGAGCATGGCTTCAGTCAATGTCAGGGTAACTACTGTGGTTTGGCTTACCAGGGGGATGATGAGTCGCGACATCATTCTGTTGCTGTATGTGGATAGTATGCTAGCTAGCAGGAGTGTACATACAGGGTTATGCTGAGCTAAGGGTAAGATTAGTTCAGTGGCATGTCAGGTGGAGTTTGGAGCAACAGAATTCTTTGACATGGGAGGCATGGAGATCACAGGTTGATTTTGTCTCGAGTGGGAGCTGATGTGAATCAGGTGTTGGCGAGGTTCGGGATGTAGAACCAGAGCACACTAAGGGATAGACAGGTACAGTTTCCAAAATCACATGAGGTCTGGTATAGACCTGAGTATTCCCATGCAGTGGGAGCTGTCAGAGAGTTAGGAGCCAATTTGGGGAAGTGGATTCTCAGGTTTTTTGAGAGGGACCGGCAGCAGGTGTTGTTATGTAGGGTCAGGACTTCACTACAGGTGTTGTAGGTTCGGATGTGGCAGGGTACTCGGATGACAGGTGGTACACCACGGGATGTGTGGTGGGTTGTCTTCAGGTGGGAGCTTGAAGAGGGATACAAACCAGGAAACAGAGTAGACGGAGTACAGGTACAGGTACAGTGCAACTGTTTATCTCCAAGTGGGAGATTGTTAGGATTGTGGAGCTAAAAGCTTCACTGATGCAGACATGGAGGAGGTTGCAGAATGAGTTGCTGAAGTGTCAGAAGTGTTTGGCGTTGGTCTGGCCAACCGGCGTCGGCAGGGTAAGACAGGAAGGCAACCGACGTCGGTCATATATCGGCCGGCGTCAGCGACCCCAGGCAGACAGGGACCGACGTCAGTCGCCTATGTGGTTCGACTGCGAGCTAATTACGGGCAGTTAGCTAACGAACCAAGTGTTTGCATGATGAGTGCTAATTTTAGACTCATAGCTGCGGATCTAATTATGGTAATTAGATGTCTAATCATTGTTTGGATGAGATCTATATAATAGACTCATGGTTGTATTGGAAAAGTGTGCTAGGGAGTAAGAGAGCATAATTATAAGCTCCTTCTGTGTGTGAGGTAGAGCAATGGTGCGTTCCTCCTAGTGCCTCAGTACCAGGTGTGTTGGTGCTGGATTGGAGAGCCAGCTGGGTTCTTCAGGAGTGTAGGATCTTGGTCACAGTGGCATGGCCTATATAGGAGATCTACATGGTAAGTAAGATCATTGATCTGTAGGTGTATGTGTGTGCAAGGTCAAGGTTCACAGGTGAATAGAACTGTTGTTTGATTTGCAGGTGTGCAAGGTCATACAGACAGCAACACAACAGGGAGCAGTATCAGGCATGATCTACTTGGAGTACAGGTGTGTACTCGAATAGAGCAAGAGGAAGGCAAGGGAGTTCCTTCCATAAGTATGGTCTGTTGAATTGCAGGTTGTTGCAGATTCATGGGAGATCTACTTGAAGTACCTTGAGTACTTGTGGAGCACGTGGAGTGCTTGTGGAGTGCGTGGAGCACTTGTGGTGTGCGTGGAGCACGGGAGGTGAACACCAGCTTTGTATTTTGAGTTGGGTGTTGGGACCTGTGAGAGGGAGAGCTTTGGGGAGAAGAATTACTGTTCACTTGAGGCGTGGGAAACCTCTGTAAGGTGGTGGAGATGAAGTGGCATCTTATTTATTGTATTCTTTTTTTTATAAAGTGTTAATACAAGTTGTGTATTGTCTCTCATATCATGTGTTATTCTGAATTCTAGTTACTTGGTGAATCTGGTTAATTTCCGCATATTAAGTTGCTTGGTTTGGTAATCAAATTGTGTGCTTCCGGTTTACATCCTCCCAACAATAATGGTATGAAATGGATAAATTATGGTATGGTATTCCAATTTAAAGTGTGATTTATCCTCATTATAATTTTTAGTAAATTTACAATATCTAAATGAATCCCCATCTATTGGTTCTAAATAAGAATAGCCTTCATGCATATATTTGATAAACATGTGTAATGTAAATGATATCAATTTCATAACATGTATCCATGGTTATCTCAAATTTAATTTATAATGTATTTGATTATAAATGACATATAAAAGAGTAGGCACTATATTCATGTAAATAACACACACTAAACTATGTACTCAACTTCTTGAGGTCTAGCTGAGACAACGAACTTAATGAATGGATGATGGGTGGAATTATGGATTGGGATAATTATTGTGTGGAATGGATTTAAAATTATGGGTGGAAAGGGATGATCATGATGTAACCAAAGAATTATGTTGCATCACATTATTTTTTAATAATGAATAACCAAGTAGAAATAAAACTCCAATGTCCCTCAGTATTGTTGATGATGAGGAGGTGAAATTCTTGATCATTACTACGACTATCAAGGTGGGAATGTTTTAGTTGAATGACTTAAAATAAATTTGGAAATTTTTCTTAGGATATATATGACTTATTAATTTTATACATAAATGTGAATGATATATGATGAGGCTAGACCCGAAGAGAAGAAAGGGGATGAAGATGAGAATTTTGGCCTGGATCACATTGTATTGATAGCCTCAATTTAGGGGAGGATTTTGATGGGTGGATCAAAGATTTTATATTAATATAATAGGGAATTGAGAGAATTTAAAATGATATGGGGGATGTGAGGAATGAAAAACATCAATTCTAAGATTGACACTGATATTTAATTAAGTGTTGATAGTAGGACATGGTGCTCTAACTCTAGGAAAGAGACCTGATCTATGGAGGTATGGATTCTTAGGGAGTATCATCTGAGAGGCTATGTGTGGAAATATATAAGCATGAGATATTATTATTAAGGTTATATGTGGTTTGAATTTATATTATGTTATAATCAATATTTTAGGAATGCTCGTGCTCATTGGTATAAGGCTTTGGTTGTTGATTTATTTTTGATTTTCTATAATGTTTTGATTGAAAAAAAAATATAATTAATTAATAAAATTAATTAAAAATTAATATATATAAATAAATGAAATATAAATTATTTTTTAAATTTTTCAATTCACTTTAAGTATGTGTAATACTAGGAACCAAAATCTAGATTAACAATGCAAATGCTGATTGCTATCTTTTCTAGGTGCAAACCAAATGCAATTGATTTTGTGTTTTTAGATTATAGGTGAATTAATATATCATGAAAAATTGAGATTTTTTTATATGTAAGTGAATACAAAATCATACCTATGTCTTAAGCAATAATACTATTAAGTATCTAAGTATTCCTTTATATGTGCAGGCTAGAGTTAGTTTTTGGGTGTTTCTAGTTGAATGCATATTAATTTTGAATGATTTGTATGAAATAAAAATAAATATATAAGTTTTAATTTTTTAATTTAATAAAATAAAACAACATTATTAATTTAATAAAAAAAAAATCAACACCAAGATACTACCTTTTACTTTCCTAGGTTTGGTTAGAGTTTTTTACTTGTTAGTGTGTTTATTTGTGCATGAACAAGAGCTTGTTTTGAACTAAAAATTTATTGATATTATAAATATAATTAATTATTTTTGTTTTATAATATATAAATAATATTTTAATGCAAATATATATGATTTTAAATAATCTATTGTATGTTTGAAAAACTAAATAAATTAACTAACATTTTTAGTGCAAAGTCAGGAACAGATGAATTATTTTTCCTATCTATTTACATTTTCAAATTAGAGATATAATATAATGAAATAAAGGAAACTAATATAGCCTAATATAATGGAAAAATAAAGGAAAATAAAATTATAAACCCCAAACTTGATTAATATGTAAACCATCTATAAGAAAGATATGCATTTGTGATGTGGTCCTCAACATGCTAGTTCCTCCACTCAAAATAATGATTACAGGAGTCATTGATGTGCTAGCTCCTCCACTCAAAAAAATGATCATAATAACTCTATAAACAATTATAATTATTAAATAACAAATTTTAAAAGGGAGGGGTGGTTTTATCATTAAGAGGGGTGGTTTTATCACTAAGAGGGGTGGTTTTATCCCCAAGAGGGGTGGTTTTATCCCCAATAGAAGGTTTTTAAAACAAGATGAAAGAGGCCATCAGAGTCATAAAAAATGGGTTTTGAGGGGTATAGGAGAGAGATAAGGAAGTAATAGGACTTAAAGTGTTATATAGAACATATTTTTTATTATAAATTATGAAATCACTACATCATCATTAGACATTATACCAAGAATGTCACACCATGCAAATTATGGGTGCATCCTTATTGCCCTCTTAGGATGATGCTTTGTCATGAATTTATGAGGGTGTAGTATTTAGTAGTGTCATGTGAATGGGAAATAGGGGGTTATAAATACTTACCTTACTTACGTTAGTGGTGAAATTAATCTAGACAAGAATCCATGTAACCTATAGACAAAATATGAGAACCAAGTGAAATTTAATGAAAATGTAAAAAATATATTACATAATCAAACCAGGGAAGAGAGCACTTAAAATTTGTGTGAGGAAGATCATACTACTTAAATCATCCTATCAGGGGGAAAAATATGATGCTTAGTCATTGCGTACCTACAAAATTATAAAACATGTTATAGAATATCAAAAGCCATTAAATTGTTACTTTGAAGCATGAGTCATGAAATCCTAAAATAATATGAATTATAATCATGAAAATAAGAATTAATCAGAGGATATGCCAAGATTACAAAATTTTCAAATAAAAACAACTAGTTTGGGGGCATATATATGCAAAACTTGCCAAAAAGAGATTCAATTTTTTAAACTTGGGGTCTTTTATTACTACAAGGGACTTACATCCATTAGAGTAGAGCCCATGATTAGGAGGGGCTTCTTCATGTTATGATGTTATTGATGAAAGACAAGTTGGTAATTATAGATCAAGATAAAAAAATTCAAATGGAATAAGTGGGGATCATACCTACCATGAGTAGGTTTCTATGTAACCTACTCACCTCCTAAGACCCTGATTGATACACTTTCATGCTCCCTTATGCCCCATGAGAGTGAACCATCACTCTAGTTGATGTGTATAGGATTATAGGTCTACTAATGACATGTAAATTGGCGACCCTCCAAAAATCCACGAGTATGGCTAAGGTAGTGGGTTGGGCCAACCATTTTGGTGATGTTAGATCACCTAACATGGGTAAAAAGTGCATAGTGAGTCTTTATAGGATAAAGAGGTCAATGATCACAAATATATGGAAGGTGATCATTGATATCCTTACCTTATAAGTAGTGGGGGATAAGGGAATTGACAAGTTACTTTATATATGGTCCCCAATCATCTATGAAATTGAGGAGAGGGGAACCTATTGTTATCGGGGTCAAGAGATCATGGACCATACTTATAAAAATTTATACCATGTAGTTAGATTGAGAGTGTTTTTGATCAGTCACACCATGATCCTCATGACATGGGTGTGTGAGAGGATGATACCCTACTATAGGGGAGTGGATATTAGGGATGAATAGGCCATTATATCCTTGAGATGGACATATGTGGTATATTTTGAGCTTTTCCCTAGGTAGCTAAGACTTTGATAGTTAAAATTTGATAGACCTTCCCTACTAGTGCATGGTTGAAAAGTGAAATGGGAAGTTCATCTATCTTTGTGATAACTACTATGGCCACCCAAGTACATGAACATATAATAAAGGTTAAGGTACACCCAATGAATAGGGTGATTTAATATTTTAGCTTGCTTTATGCAAGTAACATTTACATACTATTAGTTGTATATAAAGGTGTGCAAGAAGTGCGGGCAGGGAGATTGGGGTAACTAGCATGTTATCCTCTTATATGATGGGTGCCTATTAATCAAGTGGTTTAACTAGAAGTTACATAAGGGGTAGGCCCCAATAGGATAATAATAAGAATCTCCTCCACCACCACCTATACAATATGATACTGGTAAGTGAGATCCAACATAATAACAATAATAGGTAGGTAGAGATGGAAAGGGTACAAAGTACATTGAGATAGATGAAGAACTCAATTTTGAGGAGGATGAGGTTGATAAATATGAATCTGATATAGATTGATATGAGGATGGTCTAGGTAATCTATTAATTTACACATTTCAACTTATTACTTATTTTTTAATTTTAGGCTTGATTACTTAACTATTTTACTACTTTGATTTTTTCATGACTGGATATAACATAGATTACTCTAATTTTAATTTTAGATACCTTGAATGGATAGAGGATCATGATTAAGGATACCTAGACTAACCTTTTTTAGTTGGGCACAAATATGACTAGAGATGAGTTTCTAGGACACTAATGTCTTCACTCTAGCCTACCATATGTCTATGATGCTCAATAGTTTGAGAGTGGAGAAAAACATTCTGGAGGAAAGAAAACAATAGTAGATGCCTTGGTGGACATGATGGTATATGGAGGAGATTGAGATTCTTTTAGTTGATGGATAAGAGGCATGACCTTGCATGGAGGTACCAATGAGAGGTGTCACATCTTGATTTCTCTCTAAGCTAAAAAACCTATTTGATTGATGGATTATCATGGTTATTAGTTGCTTAAATAGTTTTTGATTAAGATTTATGTCATATGCTGATTATAGGAAAATTATGTGTTGCTTAATTTACATGATTAGTATTCTATGAGACAGCTTTACTTTCTACTTTGTACATTATGATCATGTTTGTTAATTATGCAACATTATTTTATGGATATAATTATGTTTTGGGATAACTACCTTCATTTTTGTGAGATGGATGTAGGACAAATTCATCCCTCAAAGTGTGATAGAGGGAGAGAATCATTAGAGATGGTGGTTTAAATGGAGATGTTGGGAAATGATAGAGAATGAAACCAGAAACCCATGCACACACCATAGTAGTATTTCATGTTGTGTGATAAATTATTTGAGTTAGATAGTAGTGGTATTCTTTGTTTTTCATATGAATGTCTGCTATGATCTTTTGTATTCTCAAATCATTTTATGTGATTACATGATTTCACTTATATATTTGTAGTTGATGTTATTAGTTTGTTGATTTGATAAATTTGTACCTAACTAGTTTAACATAATTTACTATGGTGTTGTACAAAGTTAAATATTTAATTAAAATGCTTGATTGGAATCTTTGTTAGAAATAATCAATATATGCTATTACTTAATTAAGTTAGTTTTTAGTGACTATTTATGATTACTATTATCTATTTTAATAGTAATATAAACCTATAAAATACTTAATTAAAAATAAAATCTTTGTTAAGTATTAATTTAATGCAAGGTGTTATATCATTGTGAAATATTTAAATAAATGTTATTGTGTTGTATAATTGTTTGATAAAGCCTATGGATTATTATTTAAACCTAGAGGGTTAGATAATAGTTTAAAGTCAAATGAAAAAGTGTTTAAGTTGGATGACTTGGTAAAAATAAACAGTAGTTTTTTTAAATCATATACGTTCTAATTGTGCTATATAGTCATTATGTTAATTAGTCGATATTCAACTTTGCATGGAAAGATAGTGATTAGTCAACTAGTTGATAGTTGATATTATGTGAAATAACATTAAGGATTATGACTTGTCATTTATTTGGTTTGGATAGACTAAGTAAGGTTGATGTTTAAGTCAAACATGCAAATATTATTTAGGTTTTATAATGATTATTTTAATAATTTAAGGGAATTTTTTAGATGATTAGGGTTTCTAATCACTCATTGACTTTAGTTAACCATCATTCTTATAAAAATCATGATGGGAGTTTGGTTATGGACTACATGAGATATGGTGGTGGATTGTAACTTAGTGGGGGTTCTATTGAGATATTTTGGCATGCATACTTCTAGTAAATTTATTCTACCATTAATAGAGGAGGAAGTGGTGGTGAGTAAGGTGATGTAGAATAATAAAAGAAAGGAGAAGAAGGATGTGAGGTACAACATTCTAAGAATAACATGTAGAAAGAGAATAAGGAGTGAATGAGTTACAGAAAAAGATTATATATGGATTCCTTGGCATAATTATAATCATAGGTTAGTTTTGTACTTAAAATTCCTTTGTGTAATGATTTAGGGATTTTGAATTGAAATGGTTACTAGGTTTTCATTTTTTTGAAATGTTATGTAAAATTATGAAATTGCTGTATGTAAGGCCCTGTGGAAGGCTCAACCTCCATAGAACCCTACATCCAACCTAGGGTAAACCTAAGGGAATTGGGTATAGATGTAAGAATTAAAATGGTTATTTTGGCCATAAATAGTCTCTATTTTAAACTCCCTTTCAATTCAAAAATCTCTATTCAATCATGGAATGATTATTTTATTAAAGGGTATATTTGATTTGGCTCGACATAGATTTGTTGTCAAATTAGTTATGATATATATTGATTAAGGTATTAAAAAAATATAGATTGAAATTTTGGGTTTTATGATGGCTCAACTATGTATAAACCTGATTGGATTTTGGGTATAGAGGTATGGTTTCTTTATACAAAATGGATTGTGAGACACACACACACACAAATGTATACTCAGTTTGAACTGATGATATATATATATATATATATATATATATATATATATATATATGTATGTATGTATATATCATCAATTCAAATTAGACACACACACATGTGTATACTTAGTTTGAAATGATTATATATATATACCTGTATCTTGGAAATATATGGCTTTTGAAAGAAACCGTATGTGTAGGATACCTGTATAGATGAAATTAAAGTGTTGGATTTGAATGGAATTATGTTGCTTCAAATTTCAAACAAATTTATAAATTTTAAATTAAAACCATAGTATTTATATAATTGACTCTGTTATAGATCCCATAAGATGCATACTTGTTCATATATGGGTTTGGAAATTTTTTGATTAAAACCATAATAGATAACTTGGATACGGGTAGGTGAAATAAAAAACCATTGTTTGTGAACTCTCTCTCTCACACACACACACACACACACACACACACACACACACACACACACACACACACACACACACACACACACACACACACACACACACACACACACACACACACACACACACACACACATGAAGTGTTAAATGTTTTTATGGATTAGTTAAGATTTTATTGTATTCATTATATGTGAAATACACAAATGTTTAGTTGTGACTAAGTATTACTATTACATATTTGGATTAGTCTATGATTTGACTAAGATTTTTTAATAGTTAATAAAATAAATGGGTATTTGGTTATACACACACACACACACACACACACACACACACACATATTTGTGTAAAGGGGTTTATGGGGTCAAATCTGAGTTGTTATATCATAAATCTCATGTTGGGCATAGTCGATCGAGTTTATGTGTTTGATCATATGCATATAACTTAAATATTAATTTGAATTAGTTGATTTGAATAATAATGAATAATTTGAATAAATGAGATTGGTACAAATGGATGACTATGTATATATGATAAATCACATGAAAATCTATGTGTTTTTAGTGAAACAAGTGTATTTATTTTTTTGATTGGGAAAAAAAAAGTGTGTTTGGATTTATATGGTTTATAAAAGGGGTTATGGGGCTATTTTATTAATTGGATGTATACGTTATGTATATGGAATACTCTAAGTCATTAGACAGTGGACGTCTTCTTAGAGTATATTGTATATAATAAAGTATTTGTATGGTATTAGAATTGTACTATATATTCTTAGAGTATATTGTATACAATAAAGTATTTGTATGGTATTAGAATTGTACTATATATATATATATATATATATATATAGTACAATTCTAATACCATACAAATACTTTATTGTATACAATATACTCTAAGAAGACATCCACTGTCTAATGACTTAGAGTATTCCATATACGTAACGTATACATCCAGTTAATAAAATAGCCCCATAACCCCTTTTATAAACCATTTAAATCCAAATACACTTCATATATATATATATTAGAATTATACTATATATATATATTACATAGCATCTAGGTAATGTTCATATCTAAACTATCAGTTACCTTAATCACAAAGAAACTTATAATGTTATTTCATCCCTGAAATAACATTATAATGTAGGCTTATTTAGTTATTCATATTCCACATATATACAACAAAAATCCAGTCCAAAAACTATTTTAAAATGCATTATATTTATTTTAAAATAGTCCTTTATATAACATACCATCTAGGTAATGTTCATATCTAAACTATCAGTTACCTTAATCACAAAGCAACTTATATTGTTATTTCATCCCTGAAACAACATTATAATGTAGGCTTATTTAGTTATTCATATTCCACATATATACAACAAAAATCTAGTCCAAAAACTATTTTAACATGCATTATATTTAAACTTGTAAATACCTTATTTTATTGCATAATCCTATTTAGAATTATAACACTAAAGACTACACTTGAGATTACAAACTGATACTTGAGTTGTGGAGACTCATGCTCTGTGGAGCTTTGTATCATGTTTTATTATTTGAGATATTATTATGTATTACTGAAAATTGTAATATTTATTCATTATACTTCTATAGTAATGGATGTAATATTGTATCAGCCATGGATGAACTTATACTATTTTATTAATGATTTAGATGCAGTATTTATTATTTATTCAAAATTGTTCATGATTGTTATATTTGTTCATGGTGATACTTAGCTAAGTTGATTAAATATAAACCTACTAGTTAACTAAATTAATGCAATTAGATCACTAATTAGATTTCTCATGGTGAAATTTGTAAGATGAATATGTCTAATTAATTAATTAATTTTTTATTTTTACTATATTCTAGTAAAACCTAGTGGGGTTGTCACAAGAGGAGAGACAAAATCCCTTGGGATGGAGAGATAGTTTCTCAAGGCTATTCTATAAGGAGATGACATGGAGCCACAACCCTCATAACTATTCTACATCAAAACCCTCCTAGAGGATGAGGATGATATATTGAGCTATTGTCCATATTGATACATATTGTATAGTTTTATTTTTGATATTTGAAATCTAGAGACACATTGGCCCTCTATTAATAAGATTGTACTAGAGACTTATGTTGTAAAAACTTGAAAATTATTATGATATACATAGAGACATTTTGGATTTCCTTTCATAAACTCATCATTATGTGTTATAGGATTTAATTTTTTATGTTTGATTCTTAGTTTATGCACTTTAGATGACTAGGCATGTGATGATATACCATGTATATCTCTATTTTTTTGATAAAATTCTATGGATAATGCTTATATATGTGAAAAATATATATATATTCAAATGATGTAATATGATGGATATATATGAAAATACACATGCATTAACAACTATTTTTTAGGTGATGACCTAGATATTTTGCTACACTTAACATATGACTTTTAATTTTTAGCAAGGGAATGAAATAGGGGATAGGATAAATGTGAGATGATAAAATATGAAAACCACAAATAAAAATTTTACAAGAAAAAAGAAAATGACCTAATCCTTAGAAGAAAATGGGGAAATTTACTTCTTGATAGACTTAAAAAATAAAACATTTGTTGGCTTTATTTAGAGATAACTAACCTTGATATAATCGGTAAGTGGGATAAAGCTACTTTTTCCTACATAGACATATACACAAATTTATAAAGAATGTTTTCTTTTGATAGTTTTTTATTTACTATTGATTTTGAATTTAGATTTTAATTTTCTTTGTTATCCCCTATACTTACTCTCATTTGAGTAATAAGAAACATGGGATCATAACCGAAGGCTAAATATAGGTGAGTAAATGCACCTCTACCAATGCTAACACTACACAACTAGTAGGATGCAAGGGCTCACCATTAAATTTTAACAAATAAAAAAGATGTGGAATCTAATTTTAATGTTACATAAGATTTTGAAAAGAGTGTATTTCTATTTTCAAGGCCTTTACCCCAAAATATTTTCCCCATGTAAATAGTGAGATGTAGGGTCTCATCACCGAAGATCAAGATAGATGAGTAAAGCTACCTATTTTTCACCATGCTAATTTTCTACTTTAGAAGGCATTGGAAGAGGAGACTCTAACATGGACACACTTATCGACTAGGCTATAGGGTAGAATTTTCTAAGTTTTTCAAGAATGTTGATTTTTTAAAGTATTTTCTATGGGATAATAGGGTAATTTGAAAATGGAATGATATGATGTGATAAATTATAAAATATTCATGTTATGTGAACTAACAACCAAATAATCACCAAACACAACATATGATATAAAAATCAACACAAAAACTGTGAAAAATACAATACGATGAGGGTAATGTGACATGCATGAAATAAATATAGAAATGATTAAGGTGTAAAGAGTTCATAGATTCACTGAATATTTTTAATCTAAAGTGCATAAATGATAGGATATACCATTGAAATCCTCAATCACTAGGTAAGTGCCTAAGAAATTAGGTATGAACTACTAAACTTTTCCTTTCTTCTTGTTAATTCTATTGTCAAGCCTAAGGATAAGGTATCATATATATATCGATTACTCATGGAAAATTTTATTGTATTACTTGTTTATGTGATATATATATAAGAGATGGTTATACACAATAATAATTTTTTAATTTAAAGTCTCAAGTTCACCTAGTCATATGTTCCTATACTCCTGATGGTTGAGGATACCCTAGAGAGAGACACGAAGGCTAGGTATTTCAACCTCAAGAGGTAAAATGGATTCAAATATAAACATGAAGGAACATGGTTTTGCCACCATGGGAATTTTAATGTTAGTTCTATAAGTCCAAAGTAATGGATAAAATTGTAAATACCAATGTCATTTTGAATATTTAATTTTTTGACCAAGATTGACTTTAGGGTTTTATCAATGGCTTCAACCTAGCCATTAGGTTATGGATAATATAAGGAGATCATGTGATGTGATATGGTGAATATCTTGCATATTTCACATAACTCAAGGTTTTTAAAGGTAGATTCATTATCTGTTATGATGATTTGAGGAATTCTAAATTAAAAAATGATTTGGTTCAAAATAAAAATTTCAATGACTAAACCAGTAATAGTTGTAAGAGGCATTGCTTCCACCCACTTAGTGAAATATTTGGTGGCCATGATAATGAAATAGTGACCATTCATAGAAGTGGGGTATAACTTACGTATTAAATCTAGACCCCAAGTGAAAAAGGGCCAAGGTGTAATAATGGGTTGTAGATCCCATAGAGGAATGTGGATTTCATGAGAAAAGTGTTGGCACTTGTCACATTTCCTAACATATTCAATGACATCATGTTCAAGGGTGGTCTAGAAGTATCCCATTCTATGTACTTTATGAGTGGTTGCATGACCATTATAATGACTATCGTAAACTATGTTGTGACAATGAAAAAGGACCCTTTTTGAATCCTCTTGGTTTACACATCTCAATAACATGTTGTTAAAGGCCTTGTGATAGAGATCCTCATATAAAATGACATACATAGAAATGATAATAGGAAGATGCCACCTCTATTGAGAGTTGGCCTCTTCAGGATAGGTATGATTAATTAAGTAATGAATGATATCAACATACCAAGGAGAAGAAAAAATAGTAAGAATCTCTATGTAACAAATTAATTCAATAATAAAATTAGTATTAATGAGATCACTGACTTCCAAAGGAGAGTCTACCAATAAATTGATAATGATTTGTCCTTTTATAAACTTTTGGTTAGTGTAAGTAAGCTCAAACTCTCTTAAAATCATGATAAAACATCAAAAATTTTAAGAGATGGATGCTTAGGTGAAGAACATTCATAAGGCTTGAGACCTTATACACCTACATTTCCTGATTAGGTGTATAGTGTCAAAATAATTTAGTTGGGAACATAATTTCTAAGCACTCTTTATTTACTTATGTGTAGCATGTTTCATAGTTCATGAGAGTGCATATCATGAAGTATATGACACACTCTTTACCATTATCATACTATTGAGCTAGCATGTATTCAAGAGACACCTCTATTTATATTATATAAAATATGAGGGGCTTGTTATATTTGGGTGCAATGAGCATCAAAGGAGACATAAAGAAGCATTTTACTACCTCAAATGCATCTTAGTAATATCTCATCTAAGTCAAGCCACTTTATTTGTTAATTAAATTATTTATTGAATGAAATACATAGGTGAGGTCTCGTATGAATCTTAGAATAGCTCCAAACTTCCCTAGGAATTATCTAATACCTAACTCATTAGTGGGGGGAACATTTCCAAGATTGCACAAATTTTGATGGGATCAATATCAATTACATACTAGGAGATAATTTATCTAAAGAGTTTCCTACCTGTGACTCCAAACACACACTTATAAAGGCTAAGAGTAACATTATATTCAATTAAACATGTGAGGATAATGTATAACACTCCTAGATGGTCAATCCTTTACTTCACCTTTCCTAAGAGATCCTCTATGCATACTTTCACTATATTATGAATAAGATTGTGTAAAATATGGATCATGGCCCTATGGTATGTTTTCCCAAAATTTTTAATCAAAAAGGCATGAATAAATAAAAAATGTCCCCCATTCTATCGTGAAATAGGTTTTGATCTAATCTTAATAAAAATGCAAATTTAATTATAGCTAGAGAAACCATCCATGAGGGATAAGAATTCATAAATAATTGTAGCACCAACTATAACATTGATGGATGTGAGAAGAAAATAATCCTTAGGGCATGCTTTGTTAATATAATGAAAGTCAATACATATCCTAATTTTATGTTCTTTTTGAGGATGGGGATGATGTTGGACATTCATTTGGAGTAATCCAAAAGATTTATAAACCCAAATTTAATGATTTTTATGATTCAATATTTAACCACTAATGTTATATTTAGTTTGATTATATTGAGCTTAAATTTTATGATATTTGAGTCAAGCATCATGACTATGTTATAATTAACTACTTCAATCTTGATTGATACCATGTCCATGTAGGAGAAGGTAAAGGTTTTATACAACTCAGTGAGAATATTCTTGTGGTATTCTACCTCCTATGAGGAAAGTGAATACCCATGCTTGAGGATTATATGTTTTTCCTTAGTTCTTATGTTTATATCATTAATATATTTGATGAGAGAAGAATTCCCTTCCGAAAACTAATCAAGATATGGTGGGAGGTTAATGTCCTCACCCTCTGTGTAAAAAACATCAAGATCTTCATCAAAAGATAAATAATCCTCAACCTTGTAGTAAGTTTTGTAATAATCACTCACAAAAGTAAAGACATAAGGACACGAGGGAAAAATGTCTCTTATGGTGAAAATATGAGGGATAATTCTAAATATGACAGAACTATAAAATAGCTTCTTCATTTTCAACTAGGTCAAAGACTAGTAGGCTAACATCCCTCCTTATATAAGTAAGGGTTTGGTTATTAGGTGGCTTCTACCTGAGGGGATATATTATAACATACATTATGAAATATGAATTAGGCATCAGTGGGTAGGGACCAAAATAAGATGAGGAAGAAAACATATAATAAATAAGTTGGTTTCTTTCTCTTGGCACTCCTTATATAGAAATGAAGTTAAAACCATTGATAACTTATTGCATTATAGCCTTATAAATTTTTTAGGTGTTTAGCTTTGGTTTTATATATTTTTGAGACTTGATTGGTCACTAGATATGAAAGGATTTTTCAAGTTTTAAATTCCCAATTGTTTAGTAATGAGCATCCTAAATAATAAAGCTTCATACTTAGCCCCATTATTGGTGTACTCAAAGTCAAGTTTAAAAATGAAAGGCAAGACCCTTACGTTTAGAGATACCAAAATCACTCCTTTTTCCACACAAAAATGGAATTTGGACCCATACTATTAAAGGGCCCATTGAACTTATGTATAAGAATAATGGTCACTAGAGAAGGCTTCTTGGTTTTATGATATCTTAACCATGTAGATGTCGAGTATTTTGGATAACCCTCATGGGGTTCCTAGTTTTGAGATACAAAGAAATTATAAGTCCATACCACTCTTGGGTCAAATAGGATAATGAGTTAGGCATATTTTTATAAGATATCAATAATCTCAACTGTTGACATCATTAAAACTACTAGCACAACTATTGGATTTTAACCATTGACATTTTATATAGTTTCTAACTCTTTTTCCTTTGGTTAGTATTTAAATAAGGATTGAGGGATTTCTATCCCCTTATTTAAGATAACCACTTTGTGCTTCATAGTATTTGTAACATCAACCAATTATAGGGGTTTTATGACCCCATTAGTAGGTAAGTGGTAGAAAATGTGTAAGCCTGATTGCTTATCCATGGCTTTTTACAACATGACAAAAGGCTTGGAATCCTCTTGGGACGTGAAAACCTTTCCTATATGGAAGAACCTAATTTATTGGAACAAGTTTGAAGGGATGGCCTTCATCCTATGAATCATGGGTATTCCCAATATCATGTTATAATTTGTGTCTTTATCAATCACATAAAATTCTATGAACATAGTTTTAGGGCCTAGAATATCTAGAAGCACAATCGTCCCTATAGAGGTTGATTAAAGGCTATTATATACTCATAAGGTCTTGAAAATTGTGAAAATTTTTGTCTCCCCATAACTAAGTTTATGTAGGAATGAGAAGGGGAAAACATTCATGAATACCCCATCATCAACCATGGCTCTTTTTATGTAATTATTATAGATCCATACTTGAAAAAAAATTGGATCCCCCCTCACCAATAAAGAATCAAGAGGGAAACTACCAAGGTCAAATAAATAACCAAAATCCTAAGAATATTACATAGGTAGAAACATATATAGATTAATGTGACTAATATGGGCATGTAGTAGAGGGGATAAATTGAATAAATGCCCCAATCATAAAGCATTAATCAAAACCAAATGATGGGTTGGTGAATTATTAAGTAAATCAAGAAAATAAATGTAGAATAATATATATTAAAGATTTGAGATCAAATGGTAATTCCCCATATGCTTAGGGATAGTTTTAATATCCAAAATGTTTGAAGGGTGACGATTCATGTGTTGATATTCCTTGGTGTGAGTAATTATATTTAATTCATCTTTAAATTACAACTCTAAAAACCCTATCATTCTAGGTTTACCTTAGACTCCAACCTATGTAAAGACATTGGCATTGGTAGTTTTAGAAGTGGAAGCCTTATAATCATTAGTAAATGCTTACATACGTTGATTGTGATAAATCACTAGATTCTATAAATTACCTTAGATCTAATTTTGGGTGGTCTGCACTTGATGGTTTAGAAAAGGGCATTGGTAAATCTAGATATTTTGGTTTTATAGTGTAATGGGATTGTTCTAAATGGATTGAGTTTTTTCACCTACATTCAATATGAGTCTACCTATGAAAGTTTACCTCTGATCCTTAGGGAGCCTTTGGATGAATTTCTTGTACTCTATGTAGTTTTGAGTATCATGAATAATAAACTAATAGAATTAAAATAGACATTAGGAATATATCCCTTAGGAATTTATTTTAATCATTATTAACCAAACCTTTATTGATTATTCATTTGATAATAGGGTTGGTTCTAGAACTATGGAAAATTCTCAACATGCTAAAACTGGATCTGAATTTGGTTTTGATATTGCATGTTATGGGGTGGAGGTTAGTTGAATTCAATTGGATGAAGTATAGGTAGAGGGTTTTAGTTCATAATAGATATATTATTATTTGTGTTGGTGTTTTTATGGGTGGAGACTAATTATTATTCACTAGATTTAGTTTTTTTCTCTAATCAATCACACCATCAATGGTGGTATTCCTATTTCAATTAATAATTTTGGGGCCTTGATTATTGATTTTATTCTAGATCACATTTTTAAATGCCCCATTTTTTGGTTTGGGGTGCTTATTCACCCATTATCCCTATAGGTTTGATGACCACTATCAATGGCCACTTGATCAATCCATAAAAAATTTTCAAGATCTTCTTCATAAGATTGACAAGGAACTTTTGGATGTGTTCCCTTATCTCCTTGTTAAGGGAGTGAAGGAAAAGGTCATATAATTCCCTCTAATCCATGTGAGGCACACTATTATATAAATATATAACCTATTTCTATATCATGGTGAAATGGGCAACTGATTCATTATGTTCTTATTTGATATGAAGAAATTCTAGAATTCTAGTCTTGAGAAGCTTTTTCATATCAAAAGTCTTAATGAATTCAACAATTAATTATTTTAAGGAATGAACAGACCCCTCAGGGATTCACTAATACCAATCAAGAGTGATTTATTCTAGGATTTTAGGGGAAATCTTGGTAATAATCCCATCCCAAGGTAATATTTTCCTAACAACCATGGCACAAACCTTGATGTGTGCATTGGGATGTCTGTCACCTTTGATATTAGTAATGTCTATTAAGGGACACAAAATAAGGACTCCTAATATGTTGAGATCCAAGGGTTCCTTAAGATACTCAACATAGGTCCTCATGGTATTGAATTTGGTAGTTGGTGTGGCTAAATTAGACTGGAAAGGTGGGATTGTGTAGGTGTTTCTTGGATAACCACTAGGAGGAATGAAAAATGCTTGATAGGGTGGAGTGGAATAAGAAGGAAAATAGTTATCCATGTAAGTAGGTTTGGATAACATATGGAATTAAGGAAGAATATTGTTAGTCATAGAATGGTTCATAAATTATTGAGGAGGGGCCTACATGGTTTACATATATCTTAAAGGAATGAAGGGTGGCACACGGATAATAATCTAAAGAGGAGGAGTATACATGGGAGGAATGTAACTTAGAGAGGTAAAGAGTGGTAGAATATTAGTAACCACATTGGTTTTTAGGTGTGAAGTGTAAGTGAATACACTCCCAATAAGGGTTCACATAGGAGTTTGGTAGGGTGGAATAATTTTTGAGGTGTATGGGTTAGGGAATCCATGAGTAAGGATGTCCTTGAGGGGTTGGTTAGAGGCATAGATTGGTGGGGGAATATTATATTTCATGATGGGTGTATTTAATATTGTTATTTTAATAGTTGATGAATTAATATTTGGATGGGAATAAAAGAGGAGTGAACATAGGTAGGAGGATTGGGGTTTAGTCCTTGATTCAAAAATTGTTGGCTATTATCCAAATCAAAAATGTGACCCACCAAGGTATTGATGAGTTCATTCAAGCTAATGGTGGTGATATATCTAGGATCCCCTATATAGGATGGGTATAGGTAAATTATTAGTTAGTGTGAAGAGATTAATTTAGAGTGGGAGCCTTAGGGGTAGTGGTTAGGGTTTTCACTAGTGGGTTAGAGGCATTTTGACTCTTGTTAGAGGGATGTGTAACTTATTGCATGTCATTAACCTCATCTTCCAAATAATAGTTCCTACCTAAATATTAGTCATACCTGGTAGAGATTTTCACATCTAGATTTTATAGGCTAATTGATGGTCTAGTATTCATATGAGGAGTGGCTGCATACCCTCTAGTGAGAGTCATAACATTATAGTCTAGATGATTACTAGTGGTTTTAGATACATACCACACTTTGTGAATAGGGATTCCACTCTTGGTTTGAATATTTGGGTGATAATAATCATAAGATTGATAGTATTCCATTGGTATAAAATTTAGGTTTTTTATAACTTGCCAATGAATCCCACAAGAGTTAAGTTGGATCATTATATATCCCTCTAGTCCAAGAGATTTACCTAGGTCTTATCTAAACATATTCGAGGGGTCTATGGATACACACATAATAAATAGAAGGATAGGGGAAGATGAATAATGGATAAAGACAAAGATTAAGAAAATGGAAATGAAAAATATGAAATTATTTTACATTAGATTAACCAATTTTTATGCACATGAATAACATGTGCTAAATTATGCACTTGATTTCATGAGGTATGGTAGAGACATATGACATAATGGATGGATTATGGGTAGAATCATGGATTAAGATGATTATTGTGTGGAGTGAGATTTGGAATGATGGGTGGAAAGGGATGCTCATGATGGAACCAAAATAGTTTAACTACATCACATTGCTCATTAAGAATGTATAACTAAGTAAAAATAAAACTCCAAGGTCCCTTAGTATTGAAGATGACAAGGAGGTGAAGATATTGATTGATACTAAGAATGTCAGGGTGGTAATGGTTTGGTTGAATGACTCAAGAAATTTTGTTGAATATGGTAGGATGTATATTCCCTATCAATGTCATATATAAATGTGAATGATATATGATGAGGCTAGATCTGAGGAGAATAAATGGGATGAAGATGATAATCTAGGACTGAATAACATTTTATTAGAAACCTTGGTTTTGGGGGAGGATGATGATGGGTGGATATTCCTCTTCTAGGGAACTAATAATGTTAAAAATGATATGGGGGATAGGTTTGGAATGGAAAATGTCAATTCTAAGCATGACACTGATATTTGATTGAGTGTTGATAGTAGGACATGGTGCTCTAACTCGAGGAAAGAAACCTACTCTATGGAGGTATGGATGCTCAGGGAGTGTAATCCAAAATACTAGGTATGGTAATGTATACAAATACAATTTTATTCTTAGGGTGATATGTGGTTTGACTTATTATGTTTGAATCAATATTTTTTGAATGCTCATGTTCATGGGTATAAGGCTTTGGTTGTTGATTTTTTTTTTGGTTCTTGGTAATGTTTTGACTAAAATAAAGATAATTAATTAATAAAAGTAAATAAATTAAATTAAATAAAAATGAATATATGAAAATAAATGAAATATTCTTATTTTTTATATTTTTTAATTCACTTTTTAATGCATGTGATATTAGGAAGCAAAATTTACACTAATAATGCAAATGCTATTTTCTAGATTTTCTAGGTGCAAACCAAATGAATTTGTTTTTATGTTTTCATATTATAGTTGAATATATCTATCATGAAAAAATAATATTTATTTATATGAATCTGAATCCAAACTTATACCTAGATCCTAAGCACAAATACTATTGAGTATCTAAGTATTCCTTTGCATGTGCAAGATAGAGCTATTTTTTAGGTGTTTTTATGTGAATGCACACTAATTTTTAATGATTTGTATGAAATAAAATTAAATATATAAGTTATTATTAAATAAAATAAAACAATATTTTTAACTTAATCAAATAATGAAAATCAAACCCAAGAGACTACCTTTTACTCTCATAGGTTTGGTTAAAGTTTTCTACTTGCTACTATGCTTGTTTGTGCATGAACACGAGCTTGTTTTGAACTAAAAATTGATTGTTGTTGTAACTATAATTACTTGGTTTTATTTTATAATATTTCAATTGTATTTAAATTAATATATATATGCTTTTAAATAATCTATTGTATGGCTACAAATAATAAACCAACAAACATTTTTGCTGAAAATATGGGAAGAGAAAATTTTCATATCTATTTGCCTTTTCAAAATAGAGATATAATATAAGACAAGAAAATAAAATAATATATTCTGATCTATTAAAAAAATAAAGGAAACTAAAAATATAAACCACAAACCTAATCAATATGTAGACTAACAAGGAGCAAGAGATGTATTTGGATGTGGTCCTTAATGTGCTATATTCTCCACTCAAAATAATGATGGTAGGAACTATTTAACCAAGGAGAATGATGAAATAAAAATATAAAATAAATAATATGAGAGGAAAATAACTCCAAAAAAAATAAAAAAAATGACTGTGGTTGATTAGTGCACTAACTGCAAATATTTGGTTACAAATTCAATGACCATCCTTGCTTAAAATTATGTAGTCTACACGAAAATGATCAAAGGCAAAGCTCAAGAACAATGGTAAGTAGGTTTTGAATATATAAATATTTAAAAATTCAACCTCGAATGTAAATTTTTAGATATCAAATTCATGTAAAAATTAAATACTAGTAGAATATAAATAGAAATTGTAAGGGTGAGTTTAATTGAGTTGAACTGGGACTAATATTTAGAAAGACTTAAAAAAGATTAAACATAGAAAGGGGAGTGATCTGGGATAGCATGAAGGTGAAATCAAGGTGAATATAAAAATAAACACAAAAAAAATTATGCAAAATGTATGAAATCTTGAGTTATAGAGGACTAATTTGGAACATAGACCAAAGGTGACATAATTGTTGTTGTTTTTAGGGTTGGTTACATAACCATTAGTCCTAGTGATAGAACCATGACATGGGATGAAAAAACCACCACATGGGATGATGTGATTGCCTTTTTAGTGATGGTTTTTTCATGGTGGTTTTAGAAACTATCTAGTGGTTCCATCACCTTAGGGGTAATTTCATAATGGACTAATATGATTTTGTCATTGGGAGGGGTGATTTTATCCCCCATAAAAGGTTTTTAAAATAAGATGAAATGGCCATCAAAGTAAAAAAAAAGGGAATTTAAGGGTTCTAGGAGAGAGATAAGGAAGTAATAGAACTTATAATGTTATATATAACCCATTTTGAACATAAATTAGGATACCAATGCATCATAATTTTAGCTCATACCAAGAATGTTGTATCATGTAAATTTTGGGTGCCTAATATTACATCTAGTGAAATGGTCCCAATTAAGTTTTGTGGAGTGTTATAAAATTATTTTATGATTTAATATTATTTTTTAGTAGTATCCATTCTAATCCCAAATAATTTTAAGAAGGTAGTGTTGTACATGTTCAATCCAAAGCCATTATCTACCAATACACGCTTGACCAAACTATGTTGTACTTTAACTTGACATAATAATATAAATTTTTGATATATTATGTGTTTAATTTGTAAATAGTATATGTTAAAAGTGATATATTTATTTTTATCCTTGAAATTATTCATAACGAGAAAATGTTATAGGTTTCATATCACTTGATAGGGTTATTTCTTGCAACACCTTGTATAATATATCTTTGTAAAATTTTGAGAATTTGAGTAACTCAAACATAAAAATATTATAATGAGTATTATTCAAAGAATCCATGATTTAATAAACTTTAGGTTAGTTATCTTATCTTTAAGGAGGTGGAAGGATTTGAGGTGGTACTTGTTAACTACCTTTGTTTTATCACACTTGGTGGGGTACCCTAAATCATCTAGTATTAACAACATGGACTATGTGATCTAGAATAAACCATGGATGAATAATGGGAGTGGGAAGATAGACATTCTAAAATTTATATATTGAGAGAGAGAGGAAGAAAAAATGGGTTCATGTATGTCATTTGGACTATAGTGGTAACAATATGCATATCATATTAGATGTTACAACATTAGGACAAGAGGAAGGATTGGGATTGTTTATTGGTAATATTAGCCTTATTAATGAATTTAGATTTGATATTTATTACACATTTGTCCACATGATTTATCCAAATAAGATATAATATCCATGTATAAAAACATGAAAATAGGAATTTCATTAATTACATTAACTGATAAAGTTCATTCAACATAGTCATGATTAGTGTGTATTAATAGGGAAAAATAAAAAACCCTAAAGTTGAAATTTGAAACCCTAGAAAGATTAAACCCTATGAAAACCTAGGGATTTTTAATGTTTGATATGTGTATAGGTTAACCAATATAGTTCACCATAATTTTAATTAATATTGAAGACTATTATAATTAAATTATAAACTTGAAATATGGTTTAGATTAATACATATTGCATTCAAGCATACATATAAATGTAAAATACTAAGATTATCCCTTCTAATTGTTATGATCCCACCCCATTTTAATTTTATTTTAATTTTTAAATATTGATGTATCATATGTATAGCTGATTGCTGCACTTCATTACTTAGTTGGATCATATTATTAGATTTTGATGCTATGATATTTGACTGTAGGTTGATGTATACCTCATGTTTTAAATTTTGCACTTGATGATTATGGATTATTTTATGTACTTGATAATTGATTATAGTTCATTAATGATTTATCCTTTTATTAATTTATTGATTAGATACTATTGATGGATACACTCGATGGTTGTAGGTGTTGATTATGAGCTAGGATGGATGTTGACATTGAATTTTGGGGTAATGGAGTGGTTTTGAGAAGTCAGAGGAGTTTTGATAGGTAACCTTGTGTTTTTGATCAGTTTCTTGACATTGTTTAGTTATTTTTATTTGTTTGTGAAGTCATATTTTATTATGCCTTATCACTTTTTGCTTTCTACATTTTGTCATATTGTTGTTATTCCCTGCATGTTTGATTAATGTTGTTTTCATATACTCAAACTTCCCCTTTTCTCTCTCCTATGAATACTCTTTACTGCTTAGCTCCTCTTGAATCACCCTTGCTTATCCTAGACTCCATAAGAGACCTACCTAGACCTACCTCCCCATGACACCCCTTCCACATGATTTATTCCTTGGTGACTGGATAAGCATTGATGACCTAGTTAATTGGTCATTATGGCATTTAGACATTTAATAATATTAAAATAATATCTATTTAATTATTTTAATTATTATTGTTATCTTTTTTATTTGTGGCATTTAAATATTTAACTGGTATTTTAAATAATATATATTTTATTATTTAAATTATTAATTAATTATGTTGATACTTTATTGGCTTTTTGGCTCAAATTTAAAAAATCCATTAATGACCAATGTCTTAGGGAGTTTGATATGGAGGTCATAAGGGAAGGGTAATGGATGAATGGAATGGAGAGAGAGATTTATCTCTCTCCTCATTGAATGGGAAGTATGGTGTAGGGAGGAGGAAAAAAGAAAATTCAAGGGGTGGTTAGACAAAAGGGAGGTATAAGCGAGAAGAGAAGAAAACATAGGGGAGAAAAGAGGCATAGATGGGAAGAAAAATAAAGGAGAGAAAATAATGGAGAAGGGAATAAAAACATAGGGGAGTATTGGGAATTTTGGTTTCTGGCATAGAAAAATCTTAGGTTGAAATGTTGGCTATGGATCGACTCGTTACTAAAAAATTAGAGGTTTTTGTAAATTGGTAATCTCAAAACTACTAGCACTAATTTAGTTTTATTTTCCCTCTTCAGTGTTGAAGAGGTAAGTCACTTCTGAGTATAAGTTGTATATATTTCATGAAATGAACACTAATTGTTATTTAGATCAATAGATTTTCACCATTATTATTTTGGCCTATAAACTTTCAAAAAGGAAATAAAAAATATACAACCTAGTGTTTATACATGTTTCAAGAATGTTTTTAGCTTGGAGGATGTGTTATTGTCTATGAGCCTCATTTTATATTGGATACATGTATAAATCATGATTTTGACTTAAGGAATGCCATTATTATTGATGGGATGAGTTGCATACTTTATGCCCTTAAATGATTAAATTGAGCTTCAATAATCCCTATGTTTTGATCTAGTGACCTCAGGGGGTTATAATTTTTTATATGTATATATTTTCTCCACTTGTGTATATTTTGATGTTGTTGTGCCCTGGTCTTAGTGTCTATATGAAAAATAAGTTGATTCATAAATAAAATGGAAAACAAATAGACTGGGGTTATGTTAACCTCCTCATGGATTATCCAAGTGTCTATTATATATTTAATTTTAGTATTGAACCAAATTGTTCTAGTTGTATTAAAACCCTGAGGGTAGTTTTTCTCAATCCTTATTATGTATTTTCCCATTATGAATTATGAAATCGATTTGGGGGTCATTTTAAACCCTTAAACAAATTATTTATTTATCAATATAAATTAGTAAATTTAAACTAAATTGACTTGGATGTATTCACCTTTATGATAGATTTTGGATTATCATTTTATATTCTTTTGTTTTGAATAATCAAATTTGGGATTATCATTATATCCTTTATTTAAAATAAAAATTGATTTGGGCCTTGAATGTGTAAGAGAGATGAACCTATTATGAGATCTACAGTTTTGGAAGGTTATTATAATTTCCACTATTGAATTAATTTGATCTGAGTCTCTTATAATTAAAAGTGTCAAGTTTTTATTCTTAGATAATATGTCCCCTAGAATCAATCTTTGGATGAAACCTTATTCTTGAACTGACTAGGCAAGTGTGTTGAATGGCATGATTTTGGCCATATGGATGTGCCTCAGTTGGAGAGATGTACATTTATTCTTGATTTAGTTGAATTCTTTTGTGTTAAAGATAAGTCAACTAGTTCCTTCCACTTAACAAATTGGTTAGGGTGTTTCCCTTGCTTTCTTTTAAATTGGTTAAAAGTACATATGATTAGTTTTGATTAGAACCTCTCATGAATAATTTTAAATGGTTAATTTATATTATGTATTTAATATGAGTTTTGTATACTTATGTATCACATAAAACCCTGCTTGAATCACCCTTTTATAATTAGGGTTTCATTTTTATTTAAAAACCCTTTAAATAGCTTGCTACCTCATTAACTCATGTTGACCCGATTTTAATACTTAGGGATCATATGAGGTCATGAGACCTCATGATGATCCCTTGCATTTCCTATGTCTATCATTGGCCCTAAAATCAATTTATTATCTTGGAGGATTATTGGAATCCTTAATTGTTTCCCTAGGAATGTTGTATGGCTGAGTTGCTTGATTATCACACTTGGTCAGTTTTATTGTTGGATCTTGACTAGGTGGTGTATAATGATTGAGTCATACATGATGTTTAATTTTTTTCTTAGAATGCATGAAGTGTACCCTTGTTAAATTACCATTTCTAGACCAAAATTGAATAACAAAGTATCAAATGGTATGCTTGTATGCTTGGGTTATAAATTTAAATTTGGGAGGCTAATGGGTTTATTTCATACTTGGAGGGGATCTGAGTTGGCTATTCTAGAAGCTATAAAAATGGATTGGTTGTTAATTCCTTACTATATCCTTTAGCAACCTATAATTAGTTGTCCCCACTTCTAATTTATAGTGATGATGGGTTGGTTGTTTCCATCTCACCTTCAAATGGTGATTGTGTCTTTTTTGGTGTTATGTCATTATGTTGCGATGTCCTTTGGTTCAAAATCCAACTTGCTCAAAACTTCCTCGACCCTGTTTGCCAAAACCACTCTCTATTTGATGGTTAGGGTGCTAAGGGCCACTAATGGTTTGGCTCATAGGGATAATTGAGAGGGCTTGTCTAGTTCAATTATTTGATGTTCCATTCTTGGATGATCTTACAGACATATGAAGTAAGTTGGTAATGAATTATTTATGTTATTTATACATTCCTTGTTTAATTGATAATGTTTAATTGTTACTTAACTTACAAAAAAACTTAATATTTTATCATAATTTGATATCAGTTAATTATTTTGATATGTTAACGTATGTTGATGGAATACAAGAAGAGGAATGTAAGCTTAAATAATAAGAAGATGAAATTGTTACTTTATTGAAGGAAATTCATATCATATGATAAGTTATTGGATATTTAATTAGTTCTTTTCATATTATTAAATATTTTTGTTTATTATAACTAATGTATAATTTCTCTTTGATTTAATCATATGATATTATTAAGTAATCATAAGCTTCATGATGTTACTCACCGAGAGTAACCTTTGGACTTGGTCATTACAATGCTGATTTCTTGATTTAGTCATATAATCTTGATTAGATGGATAAGATTGTTGATGGACATTATGAGTAAAGTTACTCAATCATATACATATGTTACTTGATATAGAAGCCAAAATATTTTTTAATTAAGTAAATGGGAGTAATGTTTATCGTTGATGTATTTTATTAGATCACTTATTTTAGAATTTAGGCATACATGAGTATACTAGCTTGGATTATTAACAAGTTAGAATCTTGATTAGAATGATAACTATGGAGAGTTATCTAATTATTTCTCTTGTATCTATATATATGAATATACTCATTTCCTTTTTATACACATCTTAATTACTCTTGATATAACATGATAATGTAGAACTATTTATAGTTGGTTTTCACCTTGCATATAAAGTATAGGGACTTCTTGGATGTTTCAACTTGTATGTGATATATGTGAGTAAGTTTATATGAGTTGGATTAGTTGTTAAGGCTGACTATTATGGGATAATGATAAATTTAATGTAGGGATAAACTACTAGTTATGGTTTAAGAAAGTAACCTTGAACCATTTGTAATATGAACTAGTAATGTTATGGGATGCATCCTCCTTTGTTAGAAGCTTATACACTTGTATATGGGTGAATATTAAATGTGAATATCACTCTTATAGGATAAATTTGAATATTTTTTTATCCCCTTGATGGATGAAATTTTATAATTAAGTAAGCATGGTTGTTGGTGTGAATTTGGTATGTGTAAACTTTGATGCTTGTATGCTTCTACAAACTGGTTCATTTGGAACTATTATATGCTTGAATAAGATAGATTGGTACATAGCTAAAACAAGTTACTCCTTCATGTTTAAATTACTTAGTATGATTTTATATGAAGTGAGTGAATTAATTAATGAATTCCTTAAGAAAATGAGGGGTTAATGTTGCAAAAGTTAATCATACATAATGATTTCTAGATTATATGCATGGTTGGAATTAATTATGTAAGTGTACAAGTTAAATAGCTAACATACCCTCCTCATATATAATTAAATAGTTGATATAATATAATTTTGGTCCTAGGTTTATACTTTGGATGCAAGGTATTTTTTGTGATATATATTTCTTCTTTATTTTTAATATCGTATTAACTGTTTGCCAATATGGAATCATATAATTTTGATTCAACGATTGATCACCACTATATCCTTACCTATTGAATTAATAATTTTTGGGATTATTCCTAATTTATTTAAAGGGTCTAAGTAGTAAATCATTAAATAAATATGCAATAATTAATCTACTGATTTGTGTAAATTAGATTACAATTTTGACCTCATAAAAAATAGTAATAAGATATGGAAAAGAAGACTTAGCTAGAAACTAATTGATACGACTGAGACGAGATGTAATATTCAATATGAAATATTAGGACACTATCATAAACTGAGATCTGACCTTTGTTTTATGATTGGATAGGAGTGTCTAAAGTGGATAAGAGTGGCATTGATGTTTTAGTTTACCTCTGTCATTTTTGTCTTGAGGATTTGAGCTTTTTAGGTTTTGTTCACCAGGTCTATATGACTTTGTCTATGAAGTTTTGGTAGTTGGAAGTATATGGAGATCCCTATAGAGTAGATTATTTATTTAAACCCTATACTCCATTATACTTTGATAAATTTCAAAAGAGAGGGGGGGGGTTTAGTGTGTGTAATATTCACTAAATGTGCATCTAAACCCTTTGTGTGGGCACATTGCCTACATACCAATACTCTTAAGAGGGATCAAGTTATATGTAGTTCTCCCACTTGATGTGCTTTGTACAATTGAGTGTATGAATATGAAAAATGATAAGTTAGATGTACTTGATATGATTAGGGACTGGTGTAAGGATTTGAATAAGCTTGTAAGTTTATTAACTAGTTGTATGTAGAGAATAGGGAAGATTTATTCAGTAGTCTTGCTTTTATTCTTGCTTACTCAGTGATATTTTCCATCCCTTTCTAAATGATATTTGAATGGGATTTTATAGGGATCTATTAGTCATGGATTGAGTGTACTCATGTTAGGTCGACAAGGAGAAGGATGGGGAACTGGAAGGAACTAACCATTAGGGACAAAAATGCACTTGGATAGGAAAACCAAAAGTAGATAAGAGTGGTACCAATGCTATAGTCTAAGTGTGGCACTATTGTCTTGAGTTTATGGGACCTGGGGGGATGGATTAGTCATGGAAAAAGACGTTTAGATTAGCTATAATCAAGTTTGGAAGGCTACAAATGAATGAGAATCAGTGAAAAGATGCCTATGAGGGTCACGAGAGCAAGCAAGAGGGACATATGGGTTGGGTGTCATTAGCCACACTCAAGTTATCATTTTTTAAATTTTATATGACTACAATTACCCCCCCTTTTTTCTAGTGATGCAATAAAGTGAAATACTAGGATAAAGGAAAAATAAAAAGCATACTTGAACTTACTTGTAAGGGTGAAGCTCATGAAGCTATTTGATTTTGGGTGTGCATAAAGAGAGCATATTATGAAGTGTAAATCTATAATAGAAAACAAAGAGTATATCAGTTTTTACTAGATACATTATATCTAAAATAAGAATGTATAAAAGTTAAGAGAGAGAGGAAGAGAAAAGAATGAATGCACCTCCCCAGGTACATGAACCAATACAAAACCTATTATGATGCTGAGTAATGCTGAATGATACTATACCAAGAGTAATATCATAAATAAAGGTGAATGTTTAATTCCCCAAAAGTGGCTCAAGAATGCAAAGGCTAGGCCTTAGGCTCCATCTTCACCCACTAAGTGAAGCTAGGTGGTCATGCATGTGTTAATCAATGTTTGGACTATGTGTCCAATCCATCTAGATATGTGTCTCAAGAATACAAAGGCTAGCTAGTCCTTTGGCTCCATCATTTCCCTATGAAGTGAAGCTATAAATTGATATCAGTATGAAATGTGTGTCAAATGAGATGGCTCTTAAAGACCATGAATGAACTATAATCTAACAATGTTGGTGTGGATAGTTGAATGTATGCTAGAAACTAGGCCAATCTTGGCCACTCCAAAATATGGAGATTAGGCTTGTATGAAAGCCACTCTAAAACTAGTGCACTAACCTTGTATGAAAGCCATTCCAAAATTTGGAGGTTAGGATTTTATGAAATCCACTCTAAACTGATGCCAAAAACTTATAGATGGAATAAGGCATATAACTATTGAGAATTCTTGGGTAATGCTAAACTCAAAAAGAAAAGAAAAGAAATGTGCCATGCATATTACCCCAAATTACTAGTGTCTGAAACATGGATTCTAATCTAGAAGTTATACTAACTACTATATCTAAAACTAGAAGTGAGAGCCATCATGCCATGCATGATTCCCCTTATATCTAGATTATCTAAGCAAAAGTGTACTAAAAACTACTGATTATGAACTGGTCTAACTATGAAGAACTATAGCTAAACCTACTTTTTTGCTTACTTATAAAAAGTCTAATTTTTCTACTATTTGGATAGGAGCATCAAAAATGGATAGTAGTAGTACCAGTGTTGTAGTACAATCTTGGTGATAATTATCTTGGGGCAAATATGATGACTATTCTAAAATTTTCACTATTTTCCTAGTTTGTTCTAATTGGTTTGATGTTTGATTGCTATCTTGGGTGTTCTGAATACTATTTTTTTGACCATTAAGAGCTCTAATCTCTATGATAAAGCCCTTATTTATTGCCTCCTCTTATGAGGGTATGAATGAAGACCCTATAACGACTACCATCAGAAGAAATATCCCTACAAGTGTGTTATGCTACAAGGATAAATGATATAGCGATGATAATTTATAAGATATCTCAAGATATGGCATGGTTTATATTTAGAGATTGTTAGATCAACATGGGTATGCCTAGATATATATAACAATGTAATAGCATGTGCAATGTATTTAATTAGAAATAAAAGTGTTAGTTTTTAGTTTTTATATAGGGATGGAACATGATTTCCATCATGTCATCTAAGAAAGCAATATAATGCATGATGTGGATCATGGCATTATAAATAATGATAAATAAACAAGCAATCAAGCATAGAAAGTAAGAAGTAAGAAGCATACAAAAATGGCCAAGGGGCCAAGAAAATAAGGGACATGGGCACATGTCACTCAAAATGGTAATTAAGCATATAAGTCATGTTCAAATGCCACATATATATAATTAAAATAAATAAGGTTGGCATGAAAGACACAATCACATAAAAGAGTACAGGGAAGGGACATTGGAAAATGTCCAAAAGCACACACATAAATAGAATCAAATGACATTGGAAAATGTCCTAAGGCACATAGAAGAGATAAATAGGAACTAAGAAATGAAAACAATCTATTTATGCTAAGCAAGAAATTAAAACATGTAATAACTAGAAATACAATCACGTCTAACTAATCAAATCAAGAAGTGAAAGTATGCAAGACATGTTAGTACAAGATAAGGTATATGATAAAAAATACGCAAGTGATATATACTAGTGGGTGTTGATATATTAATCTATGTGAGCTATTAATTAATGTACATCAACATGATAACTAGTGTGTGGTGTAGGAATGACATAACCTAGATGGTGTAGTCATGTAAAAGATGTTCCTAGTGGGTATGTATATCGATGTATGTCTCAATGTAGAAGAAAGATTTCCCCCTCATGGGTAGAGTGAAGTAATCAAGGAGTTATATGTCATTTCACACACTCAAAAGATCAAGTGAAGCATGGTAATGTAGATAAATTGACAAACAATAGCATATAATATCAAATGTAAGTTTAGAATGATAGTAGAAATATAAAGCATAGATGATGCATATAGTCAAAATATTTATGATGTTTTTGAATATTTTTGGATTTTTTTGATATATTTAAGCTATGTATAATCAATCATAAGAAGAATATGTATAAGAAATATTGAGAAACTATGTACAAGTGTACAAAAGAAACTATGCACAAGTAATTTGAAAAGAAATTATGTACAAGCAATTGAGAAATTATGTACAAGTAAGCTATTAAGGAATGATGCTAATTGATGAGTCTCATGAGAGACTCCCTATCATGGTGTCTTGTACCAAATAAAGGAATCATGCATGATTATGAATCATAAGGGAATGTCTAAAAATATGACTCTGAATATTTAGATTCATTGTCGATATCTTGAAAATCATAATAACCTATATTGCTCCACTCATCATTATCATCTTGATTGTGAACCAATGGAATGATAGTGTTAAATTTTATTATATCTAGATATTTTCCTTTGATAAATTATGTCTATGAATGATTTTACTTAGGATGTTTAATAAATCCCAAACCATGGTGGCAAACATTATCAAATGATAAAATAGGAGTAGTGATTCTTTGAGTATGCTTGCCCAACCTTTGACCTTAATAATCAAACTATTGTAGATATTGTTGACCAAACCCATACTACTTTGAATGTTGAGCCTCATTTTTGAGAGATATATTTTCATCTTTTTTGTGCTTTACCTATGTTTTTGGTACTTTTTCTTGCTTTGATTTTATTTTTTGATCCTTTTGTTGTTCTAAGTTATGCTTTGGTAACCACTTTTTTACTATTTTTGAATTTGACCCTTTGTGAATGTGTTCCTATGTCACTATGGGTTTCTTGACTAATTTACCATGTATAGGGTCCTCAATAAAAATTATCTATTGTATATGTTGTTTCAATGTAAAGCATGAATCTGTGTGATGGCCATGCATTCTATGATATGCATAATAATATTTGGGTCTTCTCACTGGATGTAGAAGAGGTAGTTTGATCAACTTATATTTAATCATTTCCCTTAGTACCTCACTTGAACTCTTGTTTGATCATTGAAAGATTTTTTAGTCACTAGTTATAGAGATAATTTATTGTGATTTATTTTTTTGATATGTAACATTGCTTGCAGCTAATTGATTAGGTGAAGGTGCATATACATGATTGACACTAGGGTACCTTTGAGGATTTTATATTATAATCTGATTTGTCAATGTGGTGATATTTTCATGTAATAGCTGATTATACATTTGTAAATATAAAATTAAATTGATCATATAGGTGATTTTATCCCTTAGAGTCTTGCAAGTGCAAACCCTAGTTGCTTTTGATTTAACATGTAAGCACATATGTTGAAGAAGGTTTAAAGAAGCTATAGGTTGAATGTATGTATCAGGAATAATAATATAGGCTACCTCACATTTTGGAAGGGTGATAACATATACCTAGTTAGAGGGAAAGTAGCTATCACCCTCTTGGGGGAGAGGAGGAAAGGAGGAGAAGGAATTTCTTTCCTGTGCATAAGATATGACATTGAAACTTGACAAGTGGTAGTTAGCTTATGTAAAAACCATGTAGCCAAGGAGTTAGGTATATCTACATAGAAATCATGTATATGGGATAAAATTAATGTAAGTGGAGTTATAAGTTATATATAAATATGTTTATAAATATCATTCCATATGAGATATATCAAGAAAGGGATAGAGAACATGGAATTGTGCATTAATGCATAAATAACTTTGACATGTGCTATGACATTACTAATGTATTTAGCATGATAAACTTGAAATTTTTTCCATATGAGAGATAGAAAGTAAAGGTTAGAGAACATGGATTGGTGCACTAATTCATAAAAATATTTTACATGTGATATGATATGTTTAATATGTTTAGCAAAATAGAGTTTGAAATTATCCTGCATGAGAGAGAGAGAGAGTATGCAAAACAAATATTGGAATCTTGTGCAATGTTAACAATAATTTTTTTAATATCATCTCTTACTATAAAAATTAAGCATGAAAGGGAAAGAATAAATCTTTAAATTAACATATGATAAACTTCATCATTCATGTACATGATAGGACCAAGCATGGTCTCTTCATTATTTGCTAAAAATGCAAGAAATATTTGAAAATAAGTGAGATCCATTTTTTTTGAAAATTGATTTTGGATGTGAGGTGATACCTCAAGAAGCAATGGGATCTAGTATATGAAACTAGGGTTTGAAAGATGATTATTTTAAAAATTACTACAAAATTTTAAAATTTAAAGTGAATTTATGTTTTTAATATGCTAGTAAAAAATTAGAATATTATTGGAAATTTACTGGGAAAATACTGGGACCTAATATGGGCAACTAGGGTTTGAAAGAAAATAATTTTAAAATTACTATGAAATTTTAAAATTTAATGATAATTTTTTATTTTATTATATAGGTAACAAATAAAAAAATAAGAAAAATTAGTAAAAAATTTACCTTAGGGTTTCTAGGGTTTTTATACATAAATGAAGTAAGTCGGGTTCACCAAATGATTTAACAATTTTTGGGAAAATTGGTGTATTATTCATAATTTATTTAAAAGGTCTGAGTGGTAAATTAGTAAATAAATATGAAATAATTAAACTACTGATTTGTGTAAATTAGATTGCAATTTTGACCTTTTTAAAAATAGTAATAAGAGATGGAAAAGAAGACTTAGCTGGAAACTAACTGATATGGTTGAGATAGGGTTTGATATTCACTATGCAAGATTGGGACAGTATCAAAGACTAAGATCTAACCTTAATTTATGATTTTATAGGAGCACCAAAAGTGGATAGGAGTGGCACTAATTCTATAGTCCACCTTTATCGCTATTGTCCTAAGGATTTGAGCTTTTTGGGTTTTTTTCACCAGGTCTGTGTGACCTTGTCTATGAAGTTTCAACAACTAGAATTTTGTAGAGCTCCTTGTAGGGAAAATTATGATTTAACCAATTTTGAAAGAGAGGGGGGGGGTTAGTGTGTGTAAAATTCACTAAATGTGTATCCATAACCATTGTATGGGCACACTACATACATACCAATACTCTAAAGAGGGATCAAGCCACATGTAGTTCTCCCACTTGTGATTTATGAAATTGAGTGTATGAATATGAAAAATGTTAAATTGGATGTACTTGAGGTGAATAGGGATTGGTCTAAGGATTTTAATAATCTTGTAAGTATATTGGTTGGATGTATGCAGAGAATTGTGAAGATTTCTTGAGTAGTCTTATTTGCTTAGTAATATTTATGAACCCTTTCCAAATGATCTTTGAATGGGATTTTATAGGGATATATTGGTCATGGATTGAATGTAGTCACATTAGGCCAACAAGGAGAAGGATGTAAAAATAGAAGGAACTAACCATTGGGGCCAAAAATACACTTGGACAAGAGCACCAAAAGTGGATAAGAGTGGCACCAGTGCTCTAGTCCAAGTGTGGTGCTATTGTGCTAAGCTAATGGGACTTGGGGGGATGGATTAGTCATGGAAAAAAGGGTATAACTCAGATAGGATCAATTTTGGAAGGTTATAGATGAATTGGAATCAGTGAAAAGATGCCTATGAGGGTCATGAGAGCAAACAAGAGGGACTTATGGGTTGGGTGTCATTAGCCACACTCAAGTTACCAATTTTTGAATTTTATATGACTACACATATTAGATGATGAATAAGACATGTTTGTATCTTCTTTCATTTATTTAGATCATGCCAAGTATGCTTATAGATTGATTTAATTCTCTTTATGTAAATGATATATTTTTGTGTGCTTTAGAGACCTTATTTAATTTGCATGTAATCAAATTGATAGTTGGCTGCAATGAATGTTAACATGCAAGATATTTTACTAATAATCAATTAGGATGATGTTTTATTGGTCCCCATATTGTGGGCTTATTTATCCTAATGATGACATTTAATTTTAAGTTTAACCCTTCTTGTTGCACTCGCATATGCTAAGCGAGTATCATTTACTTTAGTAAATGAGGTTTGGGTCCATTATGAATTTAAAACTACTCTGATATGCAACTTTAAATTTTTTTGGTGTTGTTTCATCTAGTATCAAAGTAGTGTTTCTACTCTAGGGAACTTTGGGATTGTATAATTGATACATGATGACCAATGAATTATTCTAATTAGGCAGAATTATGAGGTAATTCATAAGACACCTAGCCTATCAAGCTTAAGGTTAAGGTGTTACATTATTTTTACTTGTCATAGTAATGTTCTATGCATCTCTGAGAAGAAATGATTTCAAGGAATCTAAATTTATTCCATGTCTCAGTTACATTATGGAAAGTCTCACCTATTAACCATTGAATTATATGGGTGGGTCAATGGGAGTTAGGTGATATAAAATTTTCTCTCAGAATCAGGGGAGTGATGTTTAGGTATCTATGGTTAGCTTGTATGGGTGAGACTTCCTTAGATACTTGGAACATTATGACCCAGGGAAGATTGATGGTTTAACCTAAACTTGGAAGGCATAATAAGGTATGGAAAGAGCTAAATATCTTAGGCAAGTTAGAAAATCTTGAGATCTTCATTCATGTAAGGGATTGCCTTGAGTTACTGGTAACCTATGAACTTGTATAGGTGTGTTAGCACATGTTCATGCTGTGGATGGTTTTATTGGAGTGAAAATGTCTCCATAGGGTGAGTTGATTATGGATAGAAAGGATGCCTTACTTCTTTTTCTATTTATAACAAGTTTGTTATGCAAAAGCTTCTCACAATGTCATTACAGTAATAGATGTGGTAGATGGCCATAGATTTTGGCTTAGCTTGGGTATCACTATAAGTGACTAGGGGGAAACAATACAATAATTTTATTATGGTGACAGTACTTGGGAGTCATTGGCTCATCCAATGTATTGGAATTTTTAGTAAACCAAGGAGGTTTTATTACCTAATGTGTTTCTTGGTTGGTTAATTATAGTTATTATACATTCTGTAATTAGATAAGATTACGTGGTGCCAAAATTTTATGCATTTTAGATAAGTTAGGCTTGATCTTATTGGCCTATTTTGAGTTAAACTAATGAAGAAAGTGGCTTCATAACTCCAAAAAGGGGGTGAAGATAACTAGTTTTGACATGTTTATTATGGTCATGGATCGGTTTTACATCTATGGCATATATTTTATTCATGGATTTATTTGATTCCATGTGTATGTTGATTGATCTTGGATGGGTTATACTCCAATAGGGATGTCTATTCAAAATTGAATTCATATTGACACCTATGAGGATGTCTATTGAGACATTGGATATGTCCTACATCCATAAGGATGTTTATTACAAGTTCTGATTGAACTTGCTGATTGTGAGAAATTATGATTCCCATAGTAGTGATATTGTACTCTCTTTTAGCCTTGGCTAAGATCACCCTTTCTGAATTTGATGTTGCATCAAAGCAAACATCTCCATTCAACCTTTGACATGATTGGATTAAGTCAATAAGTTGAATAGTGAAACAAGCTTATTGTTGGAATCTTAATTTAATGCCTAGATGCCCATTAATTGATTGCATGAGCAATCTTTTCTATGAGGCTAAAGTATGTATCTTGGGAGGACCTAGGGTATGGATCAAGCCTGGAGGGCTTGATGGGGTGAGTGTGATTGACTTACATGATAAAGTTAAGAGTTTTGGGGATTTATTATTTGAAACCATTTATGGGTACTTGTTTTTTTACATGGCATATACACATCAAGTGGACTGATGTAGATTCATGGACCCTTGTGCTTCACAAATTTATGTGTTTGACTATTGTGATATGGAAAAATACCTTAACATAGTTACCTATACCCGAAGGTGTATTTATCTTATGTTATTCCTACATTCATTGAAATCATTATATGTTTATTGTATAAGCCTTGTGAGATGTGAAAGTGCTTAACCACATGAAATGTGTGAACTATTTATACTATATAGTTGGTTGTATTGGTATTTAAATTATGTTATATGTGTGATCTTATGTTATAAAAAAATAATTATGAATCTAAGAATGTGTATTTTGTAACTCCCTTTTTGGAAGATGAATATCTTGTTTAGGCTACCAAGGTATAGTGTTATGAGGTACTTTATAATCCCACATCATTGTTCTAGTTATGAACATAGATGCAAGTGTGAGGTTGAGGGTAAAGAAACACTATTTTTATAATGGTTTAGACTAGGTATGAGCTAGGGAGTGGTGTATCTCATAGGCTAAAAATCCACTCCACCCCTTTACTCGAGGCAACCACGTGATTTTTTTAGAGTATGCACCATGAGAGTCACATATTAGCCATGGGATCCTCTTACATCATGGTTTCCTTATGGTTAAGTGTTCCTTTAGCCACCTCTTAGAGGTTATTGTTAAACCCCCTATGTGGAGTTTCATTGTGTAAGCCTTATGAAGCACCAATTGGTCCTACATTGTGGACATTTATGCAAATTAACAAGGAGTTACTTGCTAAAATACGTGCATGTGTTGGCATGTGTGTAAACATGGTATGATTGAGGTATTGCCTTACTATACCTAATATATATTTTGGTATGAATATATTTCTATATTGTTTTATGCATGACTAAAAGGAATGCTACTTTTATGTTTAGAATGAACATTATAAGTCTTGATCAAGTAGATTTTGTATTCTTAGGTACCCTTTTTTCTTGTCTCTTTCTTTTTGTTGTCATGAGGTAAGTGTAGTAAGATGGTGGAACTATGATTCCTATAACCATCATGTGAGCTCAAAAATTGTTTGGAGAGAATACGGTAAAAATTTGGGTAGCATGTAAGGCCTTGGTTGGATTCTCTTATTATTTAGTGTGGATAGTGTGGGACACTGCACTATCCTTTGAATGGTATTTTTTGTTTTGGAAGTAACTATTCAAAATGGATTACTATCCCATGGTAGCTGTCTATGATGAATGCTAGTTAAATTGTGTGTTAGTCATAATGTGTGTTAGTAGAGACACTGTATGCAATAAAAAATACTCATGTCTATAAATCAATCCTAGCTCAAAGAAGATAGAGTACACCTACACAGCTAATTGGGAATACATTTATCAAGTGGGAGCATGACCAATATGGGGATCTGACTAGACCTGATTAGGGGATCACTTGTCATAATAAACCATGCTAGGAAGGGTTTTAAAGCCTACAATCTAACACAATCATGCAATAACCCTAAAATAATCCTAGGTTTAATGTTCACTTTATTCTAAAAAACAAGAAAGTAAATATAATCTAGTGCACACCAAAGCTTGTGGCACAACATGAGGGGTTAGTAAATAAATCAAGACATGTATAAGAGAATCTCAATTAAGCCAAGAATGAGTAAGACCCTATACATGGAATATGAAAAGTAATATTATTCGATCTAATAATTATGTTACTTTTATCTACTAAAAGAGAGGAGAATAAAGTTATAATATACTTACTTGAATGTGAACCTATCGAGACTTAATCTCTCCCTTAGTCAATGGGGATTCAAAAGAGGTTGTTGTGGTTTGTAAGGATAATTAAGAAAGGCCAAAACATATAAGACATATCCACAAGACTAGATTCTCCAAGTAAAAAGTCTAAGCTAAGACTCCTTAATTAGAATGGTGTAAGAGAAGATTGTAAAGAAGTGTGAGCAAATAATAACTCTTGATTGCATATTTAAATAATTATGAAATGATCTTGATATATAGGTGGATCTTTCTCTAAATCCTCTTGGAAACATTAGTTGTATAGGGTTGACCTAGTCGACCTTGTATGTTTTTGAGGACAATCCACTAGGTTTGAGCTAGGTTAGCCGAAGGGATAACAAACACAAAAAGTGAAAAATACCCCTAGACTATATAGGGTCAACCTCGTCAACCTAGTACAACTAACTATTCAAAAGGGAATTAAGGTAAGAAAAGGAGGATAAATCATGGAAAAAGATTAAAGGAGTGTGTAAGGGAGGATAAATATCTTAGGGAATGGTTTTAAGAGATGGTTGGATTAGTAATAATTTGGAGATAAGGGATAAAAATCCTATAAAGTACCAAAAGTATGCATACCCATCTCTTAGTACACCCTTTAAGGCATGCACTCAGAGAAATTGGGTCTTGACAGGTTCTTGCAAGATGTAGTGTCAGTATTTGATAAAAGTTAAAAATATTATATGTATACATATACCCCACTCAAAGCTTATCACATGTCACTAAGGTGTAATAGGGGATGGTGCTTTGAGAAATAATATAGTAACACACAACGCTAATTCTAAAAAAAATATTAAAATATTTTAAAGCAAAAATAACTAAAAATAAATGACTAAAAAGTAAAAAACTAAAAAGTAAATGACTATGCATACCTTGAATTACCTTTATCATGGGATGGTTATCTACTATGTTTTTAGTTTTGATTTTTTAGGGCATGCTAGTTCCAAAAATTACATTGGAGCAATTAGGTCCTTATTAATAAAACACCCAAATTTGAACTAGTTGAGTATTAATGTTTTAGTCACTAGCCCCAGTCTTATCTCTATATATTCTGTCAAAAGCTGAAAGTTCATATTTGTAACTTACCAAGTATTTTGTGTTGTTTTGGATGAGTGAAAATGTTCTATCCCTTTGACCTTTCGAGCCTTTTGGCACCAACACAATGCTTGATGGAAATAAATATTTAGGACTTTTATCGTAGACTAAAGCCTAAAAGACTTATTTTCGTTGGACATTTTATCCTCTCCAATTTTTTTGAAATAATTATATACCTTACCTTTTTGGGTCATAAGTGCTTTTAGGTTATTTGTTTTAGAATTTTTATCCGTAACAAATTTTTTTAAGGGTAATTGCCCTTCAGACATTTTACTCACACATAAAATCTGAAGGATTTGTATGATCATCTTGCTCATTTAAAATCTCTAAAGGAACTTTTCCTTTGGGAATTTTGCCTTTGAAATATTATTGAAGGGCACATTTAAAGGGTTATTTGGCTTCTACAAAATGTCTAAAGGTTTATTTCCTTTAGGCACTTTATCCTTGAAAAATTATTGAAGAATGTCTACAAAAGGTTCGAAGGGCACTTTCTGAAGATGAAAGACATTTTAAATAGTTTTAGAGGAATAACATGGTTTGATCAAAGGTTTCATGGTGGGACAATTCACTATGAGAAGATATAAGTGAAGCTAAGCTTCCCTCCATGTATATATTTACTACCTTATGTTCGAAGAAGAAATTCTAGGGTCCTAGATGAAATTTTTGAGTTGCACCTTCAACATGTTTTGATGATTAATGTGAGGAATTACTTGATGAACCAGATGAAGGACACATGTCAATCTCAAGGGACTCTTATGAATATTATCGAGGGTCGAGAGGATCTTGTACCCTTCCCCGTATAAAGAAAGCTAGTGTAAAGGTAAAAAATGGCCAAGAATCTAAGCTTACATCTAAGTTAGACACATGGAAGGTTCTTGAGGCTTTAAATATTTTAGACCCTTCTTGAAGATCACCCCACTTACCTTTTGGTGGGTAAGGTGCTTAAAGTCTCTAAGGCTTGAGTGCCTGAACTTTGTAAAGAAAGTGATACCACATGGTAGCTCCTCAAGGTCTTCTTAGTTTTTGTCTCTTTTTAAATATTACCCCACTTAAATTTTTGTGGGAAAAATTCAAAATATACTTGAAGGCTCAAATGCCCAAATTTATGAAGCTAAATTATGACACGTGGTGTTCTTACATCTCATAAGGAGATTGGGGCATATTGCACCATTACACCAAAGGAAAATAACAATTGAAAAAAGTGTAAAAGTCTTCAAAGGCCTAGAATGGTACCATGACATATTCTCTACTTGTATGGCTGCACTGTTGTAAGGAGGATCACCCAACATAAAAGAAAGATTTTCACTTTCCCTCTCTTTTTTTAATGAAGCTCAAGTAATTAATGAGTGTGGTTGGTGATTAAATGTTATGCTTTGAAGCATTAATGACAACCTTAATTTTGAAATGAAAAGGATTATAACTAAGGCATTTTACTTCATTTTGAACTTAGCCTTTGCATTTAGAGCTTCTATTTATGCCTTCAAGCTATTTATGTGCCCTAGCTAAGTGTAAGCATGAGAACATGATTATGACGAGTTCTTCATGGATTTTTAGCTTTTAGTGTGTGTAACCCTCTAAATTAATAGTAATTATACTATTCACTCCTTGTGTTATGCTATTTAAGAGGAGTCAAGAAGTATTTTGAGGGTTGTTTGAGTGAAAGGTTTATCTAGTGTTAATATATTGCACTATAAATCTAGGGAAAAATGTTGGAATATTCAACCTCAATGAAGGGCATCATTGCATCTATCTTGGATGGGCTTAAGGATATAAATTTCATGGGGTTATATTTTTCAGCCCTATTGAATGTATTGTAATGACTAAACCTTCTCCCAATAATTTCTAATATTGGCATGAGTTACATTGCCCCTGTGACAACATTCCCCTTGGTTTCTCCATACCTAGAATTGATTATTACATGTGCTTAGGCATACTAACTAGACACTAGAACCATTGTCGATGGTATCTATTTAGTTGTATGATCTTTCACCTTATGCCCCTCAACACCATGCTCAAAAGTCCTCCCTAGCTAGAAACCACTACACTCTCCTTAGAGGAATGCCAAGAATACATAAAGAAGAATGATAAGGAAATTTGGGTCATTTTCAACTCCTACTGGTTGGCCAAGAAAAGATTAAATGTATTTAGGATGTCCAATAGTTTAAATCTATAAAAAATTAATGAGTTGGCTTAGTATGTCACACCTTAGCCACCAAGGTTTATGGGATGCCCACCATCAAAAATTTTGAGCCATGGATGTTCCTAATCATGATATGCATATTGGAAAGGTAGAAGAAGTTGTATAAGGACACCATCCTTAATGATAATCTACACAAGTAGATCATTCAACTCCAAGCTATAATTATTTCAAAAGAGGCATTCATAGGTACATTTTACATGTCCTCATATTTGATGTATAGCATAGTGCATAATAGGACATTCTAGGGGCTCACTAGGAACCCTAATGGAATGAGAATTTATGAAATATACCTAGAAATCACCATGGATGGCTTTAAGAAGAACTTTTATAGGGTGTATAATTACTTCTTCAACATTATGATGAGTGTCTTATTTCCTTTAAGAAGCCTCAATAGAATGTTCAGGGTAGCCAAGGAAGTAATTAAAAAATATGGCACCTCTTACATTCAATTTAGGATATTCACATATATCAAGGTAAGTGGTTACTCAGGGTGCCCACACAAATTTCTAAGGTACCTAGATGACAAATTGGTAGCAATGGAGCTAAGGTGATAGTTGGTGACATTACACAAAATGGTAGTGACCAAGAATATTAACAATCACTTCAAGTTTCTCATTGTGATTAGATATTATTCATGTCTTTCAATTGCTAAGGTGAAGGGATTAAAATAGGAAATGAGAAAGTATGCAATTGATAAGATACCACTCAGGCCCAATTATAACATCAAATCACTGGTAAATATGGTGACTAATGTGATATTACATCAATCAAATTATGAAGACATCTGGTCTGACTACACCACCAAGGAGGATGTCAAGAAATTAGAGTATATGAGGCTGATTGTGTAGGAGATTATTGCCTATAATATCACTCACATCCCCAAAAACATGGATGATGAAAAGATGACACTATCTTAAGTGTATAACATAGCCAATATTAAATCGTAACCCATCTCACAAGAAGATTTTAATGTTTGGGAAAATGATTCTATCCCCTAGAGACCATTTCCAATTATGAGAAGAACCTCTAGGTGGATGAAGGAACATGGGGTCAACCTTGGCACATATAACACCCCTACCCTCCACTAGCTTAGGTAGGTTAAAGAGCTAAGAGGTTTCCTCCTAGAGTACAGTGGTGATATTATATCTCCACCACCAATAGTGAAAGGTAAGGGAAAACACAAGCTTATTTATATTGATTTCACTAAGCTAGTTGATATGGAGTCAATAATAGTAGTGCAATCTAAGGCTGGATTATATTTCTCAAAGATAACAAGCCTAGCAAAAAATTAGGAAAAATTTATTATGAGGGAAATTACATTGGCTAGTGCCACCCCCATATCCATTTTAGAAGAGGGATCCCCAATAATGTCAGCCATTGTAGTTTCCATACCCATGGCCAATCCATCTATAGTTCCACCTAGTCCACCAAAACAACAAGCAATAGTTTCCCATCCCCAAAAGATATATTCAAGAAAGAGAGGAGGTGAGGATGAAGGAGAGAAACCCAAAAAAAATAGAGTCAAGAAGGCCATGTAACCTCTAGGAAAATTTCCTATAAAGAAGAAAGAGGTTGCATTTAAGGACTTACCATCTAAGGAGGTCCCTATAAAAAGGAAGGAGGACCAGGCCTCATATGCCTAGAGGGTAAGGGATATGATTGACAATGAGGATTTAGATGAAGGTAGGACCATCATTGAGGTGATGAATAAGAAGAATTTATTCACTCCTCTATAGGTAAAAATTGGGTAAATAATTCTAAGGGAGAGACCCCAAACCCTAGTGAAGGCCCCAATGATGAGCTTATTTACAGAAGAGTGACCCACAGTAGTAGAAAGCAAAGGTGATGAGGAAGACATCCTAACCTTAAATGATCCTTTATATTTTGATGATGTTGTATAGGTCAATGTTGGGATGGATATACAAGATTAGATCCCTCAAGATAAGGAAGTGGTTTCATTAGACATAGAGACATTTATTGATAATGTCATCACCCAACCACTAGGCCAAGGTGATCAGGGTGGAGATGAAGAGTTGAACAATCCTGATGAAAGAGATAAAGTAGAGTCAAAATAAGATGTTCAAAATACCATTAATATAGAAGAGGTGTTTGAGCAAAAAAATTGCAAGCACTTTTAGAAGTACCTCAAGATGCCCCTTCCCATTCAAAGGTGTCAAGTTTAGCACTAGAGGAGAAGGCAAGTGCAGAGGAAGGTGGGGGAGTAAACCTACAAATGGGTGCCCCCACCCATATAGAAATAAATAAGGAATTAGTTGACTTAAAAAAGATGATGAAGAGGGTATTTTATGGAGTGGTGATTTAATTCAATTACCATAAGGTCTTTTCCCTCACATCAGGGTCCATGACCTAACCCATAATAAAGGTCCCAAGGTCATGACTAGTGAAGAGTTACCTAAAGGTAGAAAGGATGTCACCATAGCTTCATCCATGCCTGAGGCCTAAGTAAATAAAGAAGGTTAATTGGTTGTGAAACCTTCCAAATAGTCAATAGAATAAGTAAGCTCAATTTAATTATTGCTTAAAGGGTTTCATTATCCCAAGTCAAAGTGTGGAGTTTTGGAGAAGATTGAGCTAGATATTGAATATGTATATGGATTAGATAAAGGTGGAAAGGAGTAGGAGAGTGATGAAGAAGTTGAGAAATTTTTATTGAGCCCACAACCCACTCTTGTGGCACTTCTACACTAATCAATCTAATGACACCACCTTATAATATCTCAAGGCCAACATTGATATCCACTGCAATAATGGGATTCTATACCAAGCCCCTTCTCTGGGTCAAAGAATTGGTCAAGGACAAAAAAGACATCATGAGAAAAATAAGGGAGATCAATGTAATAAATATCATTCAAACACATAAGTCCAAGGCCCCTAAAAGGCCAAAACACTTTCTAGAACCACCTTCACCACCATCAAAGAAAAAAATGTGGAGATATCTATCCCTCCACATGATGCATTAAAGAAGGATACTCCCCTTGAAAGTTACATAGTTTATAGTTACATTCTTTGGCAGCCATCCAAAAATGAGAAAAAACATATCTCATAGGTCTTGGCCAACATGGTGGCATACAGAATGGATAAGGACAAAGCCACCATAGAGGAATTGAAGGTAGAAAACCAAGGTATGATCTAGTACTTAAACACGTTATTGAGTGATCTTAAGGTAGTAACTCCAACTACTAGCATGGATCCATGTCCTCTCCATCTCTCCTTTGCATCACTTGACTCCAGTTTAATTGATGATTTGAAGACCAATAGATGAAAAACTAAAGATTGGAAAAAAAACTTGGGCTCCAAGGTTGAAAAATAATCCGCTCGACATTTAAATGCTTGAGTGACATAGTGGGGAAAAAGAGAGAGTGTGATGCCAAAATGTTTTCCTTGAGGTAGACACCAAGAAATAGGAATAAGATCAGAAAAATGTGGAAGATATCTATAATATAATCATAGATACTTTGATTATGGAGAAGATTATTGCTCTGAATGATCATAAAAATCCTAGGGAATATTAAATAACAATCAAGCATCATCTGATGATGCTCAAAAATGGCATCTTCAATCTGAAAGGAGAAGAATAATCTCTCAAGATTGTGACAAAAGAGATAGAAGTCACATTGAGGAAGATGGTGAGCCTTGATGGTGTAAATGATTTAGGGGAGGAAGTAGTGTGCACTACTATAAATAACCTCATTGATGTACCACAAGAATCTTTTGATGTCCATAAAATAAAGTAATTGGTATCACTTTAGAAATCCTATGACCAACTTAAGGAACTCATTAGATGGAAGTAAACCATGCTTCAATGGAATAATACCTTGCTTGATTAATATAGAGTCAAATTTAAATACCAAGTAGGCCCAGACCAAGGGAGTCTCTCCCCCATGTTCAAGGAATATACTAAATACAAAAATAGGTTGGTGAAGGATTCTATCATTCAAATCAATTCTATAACTTAATTGAATTTTTAGTTTCTTCTGAGTTGGTACAACTTCACCTTTCTCTTCACTTCCCTTTTCCCTTCTCTTCCATTTTCTTTTCTCATTTCCCACTAGGAAACCATTTTACTTCACTTGATAGTGAAATGTCCCTTTCAAGGTAGTTTTTGTAATCATATACATAAGAAAGGGATGTTTTTTTTTTATGAAAGATGAGAAAGGTTTGTTTTTTCTCTTACAAGATATACCTCCATGTATGATAACTTCAAATATTTTGCCATAGTGGAGGATCAATTTTTACATCATCACAGGAGCACTCACATAATCTAAGGAATCATGGTTGTTACAAGGTCTAATAGACTTGAGGCTTGTAAAAGAATCTTCTAGTTGGAGAATCTTTAGGAATATGCTAGGCTTAGTTCAATTATATAAGGGGGTATGTCCCTTTACACAGGTCAGTTAAATTTTTGAGTCAAGAGCTATAGCCTCAAAGAGTTCTCACTGTGTAAAAATTTTAGTGTCAAATTGATTTCCTATGTAAAATCATTGGCAAGATTTGAGAGAATTACATATGTCTCCCTTGTTACAAAACTTTTTTACATTTTTTTGATACTATTATTTTTCTCAATACACATTGTAATCATTTCTAATTGAATTGATAAATGAAATATGCTTGTGGTTTCTATTCTCTATCTATCACTAAAGTACAATGTCATGTTTTACATAGTTGATTAGTGATTTGATGTATTCATATTTATGGTGGTCATTTAGAGTGTATGTATATATTATAAAATCTTCTCTACTTTGAGATTTGGGAATAGGGTGTTGATATCCTTTTTAAGGGTAGTCCTAGGCTCATGAATTTGATTAGAATGGGCTATTGAAGGATATCACCTATACATGATTTTAGTTTCATTTGTGTTAAGTATATGGTATATTTGCTGGTAAAGATGAAATAGACATTTGTTTGAACTTATTTATGTGCATATGTTAACCCTCCACTTTTAATCTCCATTAACTGATAGTTTTTTTCCTACCATATTTTACCCTACATACAACATGACCTCTGCATATCCAAAGTGTTGTCTACTTATGTATGCATAAACATTGTGTACTTAACATGTGTTTGTATTTTATGTGATAAAGATAAACATTACAATCTCTTATTCAACCCTTTATTGTTGAAGATATTTTATAATGGAAGTTACAGTCATATCCATATCTATCTTTAGTAGCTTCTGTCTGACCTAGAATATTTTCTCATTCCATGTGACAACAGTTGCTAAGTATTTTGAGCAAGCTTGGTTATGTTCCAGTCAAATTTGTATTCCCTTGCACTAATAATCCCCATGAATATTGAATCATATAATCCCTTAATATGATCAAAAATAATTCTTAGGTCCTCTTAACTTGGTTCATATAGAGCCAAAATCAATAGGGAATTGACCATACCCTTTTTATGTGCCTCCTAGTCATTTTCTATGTTCGGTCCAGTCATGATGTCAAACCTTTCCCTAGATATAATGACATACTAGTGGGTTTTTCATCTTTATTTTCCATTTTATTCAAGTGTGCAAAGCCAAGTGAAAGAGGTGTATAACCAAGAACCAACATCTTTGTTGTGTCATTGCTAGGGGGATTTCTTGTCACCTGTGATATTGAGAATACTTGTAGAGAGCTATAAGTTTTTTGTTTATTTCATTCTCTATTATTACTACATCGAGTTATTCACCTTTGGTTCATTAACATTTTTGCAACCTTTCTAGGTGACCCCACTGGGAATGTTCACCCCCATGTTGTGAGAAGTTTTATAACATTTTTGGAATTATTTTTAGTGTCTAAAGGTTTATATTCTATCAGTTTCTATGTGTAGTTTTATTCATTCTGGTCTACAAGTATTGCTTCTAGTGGTGACTCTGTTATATCAAGGCTTAAAGATCAATGCCTACTATATATAATCTTATTTGTTTTGAATATTTTTCATTAGATCTAAAAATATGGAGGGTACTAGTAATCCTTTTAGAAGAATGCATCTAAAGAGCTTTCCCTTGAGTTAAAAGATCCATCCAAAAGGAGACAAGTGTGGAAGCCTATTGTAGGCCAAATCTTAAGCAATCAAGTAAGACCTGATCAGTTTGTCCCCCACTATATTCACCCCATTTTATCTAAATACCTTTTTTGAAGGATAATAAAGAACCTCAAATAAATCTAAGCTTCTTTCAAGTCAAGCTCTTTCTCTACAATGAAGTCTTTTTCCTCTTGTTAGGTCATTAAGGCTTCATTCCATTTCTCCTCATTCAAGTCCTCCCCACAATATTCATTATTAGACATCCCATCATTTATCTTCATATTCAAATTTAGAGATGGGAGATCATGAATTGAGAAGGAGGATGTTTAATGTTGACAATGATAATGATAGAGAAGAAGATCAAGGTCTAGCTAATAGATGCAGACTGTTTGTGATCCCAAGGTTTATGCCTATCAATTTTAATGGTATTCTTGGTTTCCCTAATGATGTTATTATAAAGATTAGAAATGTATTTTTTAAGTTTTAAGGGAATAATTTAGTGTCTATGGAACAAAATTGTAAAGACTTTTTAAATGTCATTGAAGATTATGAAATATATCTGCAAGATGTGTGTATAAATATCTTTATGAACACACTTGAAGATGAGGCCCAAGAGTGGTTCAAATCCTTCCTTGATGGATCCATAGGCACATGGAAAGCTATGATTGATGATTTATGATGCAATATGGTGATATCATTGATCCCAAATTCTTTCTTGTTGAGTTTGAGATCCTCAAGAAGAATTCTAATGAGTGTGTGAATGATTTCAATTCTAGATTCAATAAGGTGTTGAGACGGATACCAAAAGATATCAATCCTAATGTAGCTAATTATTTGATTAAGTATTGTGATGCATTTGATAAGAAATCAGCCTATTATCTTAGAGATAAGGCTCCCACAAATTTAAAGATGGCTTTCAATTTGGCTATTAAAATATAAAATAACATTGAAGCTGTGGGTAAGTATTTAAATAAGAGGGCTGATGCCAAGATGGTAAATCCTAAAAATCCTCAAGCCTCCCACAAGAGTGTAGACCTAGAGGAAACTATGAAGACTCTAGCCATAACTGTGAAAGAGATCTACTACAAGTTGGATAGAGCAAAAAAGGGGTTGTCTCAGGGTTCTTCTAACCATGATGATAGGAGGGATCACAAGAGGGAAGAAAGGAATCATCCCTAAGATCAAGGTCAAGGTAGGCCAACTTTCTAAGCTAGGAATAATGACAAGGGAAGGGACTATCCAGGGATGATAAACATGAGAGAAACTAGAACTAGGGAGGTGGAAGGGAAGTACCAGATCCTTTAGTTACAAAGGTCAATATAGTTTATTGTGATATTTATTGGTGTGATAAGTGCTTCCTCCCTCATCCCCCATGTAACACAACTAATGATGATGGTTAGGATGCAAAAGGATTTTAATCTATATTTAAAAAATATGATATCTACATTGTTGATTTCTAAGAAATTGAGAGTTACACCTTCAAAGAAGAAGTTATGAGTGCCCTAATTATTCTTGATTATGAAGGCACCCCAATATATGAACATTTTACTTTCCAATTTAATGAACCAGATGTGATGTCTACTTCTCCATATACAAATATAATGAGTGATACGACTGCTCAAACATTTTGGAGAGCATGCAAAAAGGTAAGGGTCCTAACCCCAAACTTTATATGTGAAATAAACATGATGCATGAATTGGATTTCTTATTCATGATTATGAGTTTCTAAGATCAATGATGAAAGAGAAATGTTGAGATTCTCCTCCATCAGTTGAGCACTGATAATTGATGATCCACGTAACAATTACACAAGAGAAGGAGTACAATATGAAAATTAAAGATCAAAATACTCTTCCAAAAGATAAAGAATCTATTATTCCTAAAGTAGAGACTAGAAAAAAAGAGACCTAAGGGAATAAGAAGGTCCAAAATTCCACCAAGCATGGTTCTGCACCTAATAATGTACTCAAGCCAAGAATAGAACTCAAGCCAAGAATATAACTCAATTATTATCTAACATTCCCAAGAAATGAACCCATGAAGCCTCCTTTGAAAAATGAAGTTAATAGTGCTGGTTCTCATACTTTTATTCCCCTAAATTTTGAAGGGTGTATCCCAAATGAGAATGTTATAAGCTTACCTGCTAACACTCCTTTACCCAAATATAGTGTTTGTGACATGACCCATGTTTTGAGTTAGTTAAAGGTCATAGTGCCATTGTCAGAACTACTTATAATTCTAGAACATAGGAGAAGAACTTTTGAATATTTGGGATTCACCAAAAAAGTTATCACCAATGAGATTGTTAAAGTCAAACCTTCTCTCGCTTTCCCTATGGAAAGTAAAAACACCTAAGAGTCCCATAACCACCACCTAGAGGTGTATTTGGGAAAAAAATTAGTATAGAGTTAGATGGATGTCAACTTATTCTACACCACCCTACTGATTAATGGACTAATTTTCCATAACTGCATGTTTGACTTTGGTGCATCTTATAACATTATGCCACTGAATATGTTGAATGAGGTTTGTATAAGGATAAATACAATATATGGATGATGCCTCACCATGGATTCCTGAGAAGTACTTATTGTTGGCATGGTCAAAGGATTGGTGGTGCAGCTCACATAATACCCTAATAAGTGCTTGAGTATGGATATTGTTATTGTATATTATCCACCAAAATGGGGTATGTTGCTATCCAAAAAATGGGATACTACTATTGGGGGTAGTATTTAGATGGATTTATCTTATGCCACTATACCTTTGGATGGGAAAATGGTTCATCTGAATTAGGAGTCACAAATGTTTCATCTCTTAGAAGATGCTAAGTACTATCTGAATGAAGTGTTGTATATGGATATAGACATTGGAAATTTTGTGGGAAGTGTTGAGTATGTGGAAATGCCTCCTAAATATAGTATTTCCAATGAAGGCTCCATCTAGACCATGCACTTTGATGGATCAGGTTCAAACATTGGAAATGAAGCTAGGTTCATCTTTTATGCCCCTAATGGCCAAGTCTATAGATGCTCCTTCCAATTATCCTTTTAGTGCATAAATAATACTGTGGAATATGAAGCACTCCTAATTGGCCTCTAAATCACCCATGAATATAGATTTAAGAGGCTGATGGTTAAGGGTGATTTATAACTAGTGGTGAAATAGGTCCAAGCTATTTACACCACAAATTAGAAAAGATTGAAGCAGTACCAAAATGTTGTATGGGATTGCTTGGAATGGTTAAATGCTTTCAATATTGAGTATCATGCCTAAGATCTTAATCATGTGGTAGTTATGATTGTGAAAAAGGATGCAAAATTTAAAGCTGAACATAGAAATCCCTCTTATGAGTATGAAGTTGAGATATTGGTAAGGCCTTATGTCTTAGACAACATTGATAATTGGTAGGTCTTTAACAATAATGATCAAATAAGAATGTTTTTGTCTTGTGTAGATGAGTTTTAAGGAACTATTTTAGATTTGAACTCTATGGTATAGATCTATGATGGAAAGGAAACCTTATATGGATAAGAAGTAATCTAGTTAAAGACTAATACTATCCTTAGAGGATTGGTTAGTCTAAAAACATCCTTTGATGGAGCTAATAGAGTCAAATCTAGAAATATTTCTATATCAAATGATGTGACTAAGATTAATATTGGGATAGAGGAAAAACCAAGATTTAGCTCGGTACTCACTTGAGCAAGAAAGCAAAAGAAGCATTCATCAATTTGTTGAGAAAATACCAAGACTATTTAGCATGGTCATATTTAGAGCTGAAAGCTTATAGGGAAGACTTGTTCCAACATGTTATCCCCATCTACCCTGATACAAAACCATTTCACCAAAAATAATAGCCTATCAATCCCATCTAGGCCATAAATATGTAGGAATAATTGAAAAAATTAAGGGATATTGATATCATTCAACCCATCAAGTATCCATCATGGGTGATGAATCTAATACCTATCAAAAAGAAGAATAGAGACATCCAAGTCTATGTTGATTTCCAAAAATTGAACAAGGATTCACTGAAGGAGAACTATCCATTACCTAACATGGACAAAGTTCTCTAAGATGTTACTGTGTCTAAGCTATTGTCAACTCTGGATGGATTTTTTGGCTATAACTAGGTAGTAACATTGTCTAAAAGGTCTAAGATTTATTTCACTACCCCATGGGGCACCTATTCATATATTTGAATGCCTTTTGTCTTAATGAATGTAGGTGCCACCTTCTAGGGAGCAATATACTTAACTTTTTCTAGATTAATCAACCAATTCATTATTGTATACTGGGATGATGTTATAGTGTACTCTAAGAAAAGAGATGACCACTTGGCACATTTGGAACAGATGCTTATAAAATATGGGGAGTTTGGAATCTCCCTCAATCCTATAAAGTGCCACTTTGGAATACAAAAGGCAAAGATACTAAGACACATTGTGTCTCAATAAGGTGTCATGATAGACCCTAATAGGGTATAAGTCATTGATAAAGTACCCATCCCATAGATCAAGAAAGGTTTCCAATATTTCTTTGGCTAGATCAACTCTGTTAGGATGTTTGTTTCCAACTTTGTAAAGATTAATCTACCTATCACTTCAATGTTGATTAAGGATCAAACTATAAAGTGGGAGGAGAAGGCCATCCAATCATTTCAAGACATCAAGGCAGGTTTGAAAATGGTCCCAGTAGTCACTAGTCCTGATTATAGAAAAGATTTTTAGATATTTTCATTTAACTCCAAACATACTATTGCTATAGTTTTTCTAAAAAACAATGATGAGGGTCATGAGAATCTAATTTACTTATTCAGTAAGGCATTACAAGGATCTAAACTAAACTATACCATAATGGAGAAACAAGCTTTCTCTCTCTTAAAGGTTGTCAAATAGTTTAGATCCTACATTCTAAGTTCAAAGATTATAGCCTATATTCCTAACACTATGGTGAAGGACATATTAACTCAAAATTAAATTACTAACAAAATATGTTAATGGGTCAACACACTTCAAAAATATGACCTGGAGATATAAACTACTAAGTCGGTCAGAGGCATGGGTCTCACTAGGCTAATGATTGAAACCAACTTATAGGCTATAGAAGTGAATAATGTAGAAGGGATAGTTAATAACCTTGAGTCCAAGTACAACCAATCTCTATGGTACAAAGACATATTATATTATTTTAAGACTCTAAATTATCCTTCCCATACAGACAAAAATCAAAGGAGGATGTTGAAGTTAATGTTCTAAAAGTATCTTATATTATAAGATAATATAGATTGGAGGAACCCAGATGGTGTCCTCTTGAGATGCTTAGTGGAAAGTGAAATTTATTCATTGGTTACAAAGTTCCATAGTGGTGTTTGTGGTGGTCACTTTTCTCTTAAATTCAATGCACACAAGATTTTGAGGGCTGGGTATTATTGGTCTACACTATTCAAAAATGTTACTATTAGGGTAAGAATATGTGAAGAGTGCTAGCAATTCTCTAGGAGAATGAAAGAATCAAAATAATTCCCCTTATAGTTGGTTTCTATTGAGGGACCTTTCAAGCAATTTGGAATGGAATTCATGGGTGAAATATTAGATGCTTCAAGTGATGGTCACAAGTGGATCCTAGTGGCTACTGATTACTAAAAAAAGTGGGTTAAAGCAATCCCAACTAGAAGAGAAACCCATTAGGTAGTCATTGATTTTATTTTGAATAATATGATCTATAGATTTGTAGTTTCAGTTAAAATTATATGTAAAAATACCATGTACTTTAGATCCAAACAATCAGTTACATTGTGTGAAGATTATGGGATTGATCTAGCATATGCCTCTAATCATAATCCTAAAAAAAATGGATAGATTGAGTCAAGTAATAAGAATTTTTTGAAAATCATTAGGACTTCGGATGCTAACAAAAGGAAATGAGGTAAGTGTAGACATCCAATTCCTAACACCATTTGTGTTGAGATTATCAATCTTACTCCAATTGTACTCAAATGCACATTTTAGGCTAAAATCCATAAAACATGCTAAATGGTTTGAACTTGTCATTTAGTGCTGATTTAGGCTAATGTATCCATAAATGGGGTAATGAATTTTATGGGATACCTAACTTTGATCAATTCATTTCGAGTCAAAATGATGATTTTGCCTTTTTGTGCTTTGGATCACTCTTTTCTTCTAATTCATTAGTATACATCATGTACCTTTGTTATTTTGTGTAGGCAACATCCTAAATGGGAATACAGTCTCACAATAACATCACCTTCTAATTCTTCTCGAGTCAAATTATGACCTAGTAATATGCTTTTTTGACCATTTTGATTAATTGAGGGCTAATTTCCAAATAATTACACAAATGTTGATTAACCTTGTTTAAAGCTAATTAATCCAAATAAAGAGCTTAAGTGGATTTTCCATGAGAGTTGTTGAATATTTCTTTTTGTAAATTGATTTATATTAACTACATCACCTAATGAGATCATCATATGGGGTGGCATCTATAAGCCATAAATGCATAAAATATCAAGATTATGGGTCACCCATGCCTCATTAAGACTCTCCATGCCTCTTAAATGCCCCTCTATCCCAAATATTTATGAGGGATATTTATAGATTTAATTATATAATTGGATTAATTCATGGCCACACATCTCAATCTTAAGATGTATGATCATGGTTGATCCTAATCAATCTCAAAAATTTATAAATAGAAGAGCCATGAACATCATTTTTAAGCTTGATTTATGTAAAGCTATAATACAAAATACTTTCCACAATCCTTTGCATTTGATTATTGATTTTAGTTGTAATCCTCATTGATAGGCAAAGTAGAAAGTTACATATCATGAGCATAAGTTTTATGGAGTGTTCTTGAGACGTTGGATGAGTTTGCCACTATTGTTGATGAAGACAAGGATGCTTGATCAAGGGAGAACATGTTTTTAAGCTATTCTTTTAGGATGAATTCACTTGGGAATGTATAGGTTTCCTAGTTTCTTTAATTTATCTTTCATTATCATTAGGAATTCCTGCATGAATAAATAAGCTTAATTCAGTTTACTCTTATGCATTTTTCCATTGATTTATTGGACTAATGTTTGACTAATCATGTTATATAATCCTCTCTACATTTTGGCTTATTTGGTGGGATATAGCCTCACAAATTTGATCAATTTACACCTACAATAAACCTATTAATCATTGTCATGCAGGATCTTAGAGTGTGGAGGCAAATAAGGTAAATATTTGAGCAAAAATCTATTTTTTTGTAAGTCACAATTTTATTCTTGAGACTATGTAAACCAGCTTGACTATGTGCCCAACACATCTTGACTCAACCTAAGTCAGCCCCAACTCACCCTGACTCACTAAAACTCACCTCAACTCATCCCTAACTCACCCTAACTCACCCTGACTCATCCCAACTCACCCCAACTCATCCCAACTTGCCTCGATTGATCCTAACTTGACCCAATTGGCCCTAACTAAACCCAACTTAGCCCCAAATTGGCACCAAATCATCTCAACTCAGCCCCAATTCATCTTGACTCATCCTGACTCACCTTGACTTAGCCCAACTTGGCCCTGACTCAGCCTGAATTGGCCCAACTCAACCCCAACTTTGCCTCAACTCACCTTGACTCATCCTGGCTCATCTTGACTCATCTTGACTCACCCCGACTCACCCCAACTCATCTTGACTCACCTTGACTCATCCTGACTCACTTCAACTTATCCCAACTTACTTGTCAACCTAACTTTATTATCATCCTAACTCATTTGTCAACCCAAATCACTTGTCTAGCCCAACTCACCTGTCAACCCAACTCACCTATCTAGCCCAACTCACCTGTCAACCCAACTCGATTGTCAACCCAACCTGACTATCAACATGAGCACTCATTTTTTAAAATTCCTTGTATCATCCTCTAAAGTGATTCAAAGTAGGTAGTCCTAATCTTGTTTTTATAGGTTGAAAAGAAGGTTTAGAAGTTAATTTGGGTGCTTTAACTAATCATACACTTCAAATTTTGAGTTTTATAAATAACTTGATCAAAAATCATGCACACTTCAAATTTGGCTTAAAATGAACATGTCATGTTTCTCACATATTTGAATTGGTGTCTAAAATGAACCTAAAATTTAGTTAATTATTAGGTACTTTTCATTTAATGCTTAAAAAATATCATAACTCTTGAAACATTTTAAATTTGGTGTTTTAATCATGAATCTAGGCTAAGTCTTGAATCTTCAATTTGGGCTTAAAATGAACTTAGGTCTTTATTGATTTGTGTGGTATTTTTTGTGCAATCTTTTACAATTTTAACAATTAAGGCCAAGGGCCAAAAAGAACATCACCTAATATCTGATTTGGTGCTTAACATTGAACTCATTTGTCAAGCTTGTACACAATAGGTGATTAATTAATTGATTGGAAAAAATAGGGATGTTACATGTATGCTCTTCCATCCATCCCCTTTAGGGAAGTTTTGGAATTAAAATCACCATCCTTATTGATAGCATGCCTAGTCCAAGGCATAAAAAGAATGTCACTTAAAGCACTCTCCAAAAACTCATAATAGTATTGGGTGATCTTCAGGTGACCATAAAGTATTTCTATTATGTCTTTTATTTCATGCAAACTTGGATTGTGAGGGGGATTTCATCACCTCCCACAAGTTCTATAGGGAAGCTTTGACCTGGGGTTTCACCTCTTAGAACTAACTTTAACCACTCCCACTAGGATCAAAGGTTTGAGTGGTTAAACCACCTTCTAATGTTGGATTTACATATAGGATGCATTTACACTTTGGACATCACACTACACTAAGCAAGTGACAAATGTAGTGGTTGCAAAAAGGGCAAGACCTTTTTGCAACAAGCCAAGTGCCATAGACACCTAATTACGTGTTTTTATTTTTCATCATGATGTGAAAGTCATTGTGTAATTTATCCCCCTATAAATGATCAAAAACCAATTAGTTTTAGTCTATCCCATATTTCCATACCCTTGTCAGGATTTGGATGATTATACTTAGTATATTTTGGTCATTTTTTCTTGGTATGTTTTGAGACTAAAACTTGTTTGTTTATTTATAAACCATGTCAAAATAAATTTATTTATATGCCACTCTTTTGTTTAAATAGGTGTTATGATATCTATTTTACACCACATTTATGCTCTAAATTTTTTTCTAAACATGTTTGTGTGTGTGCTATTTGGACCTCATTTATGTGCCATCATATTGTTCGCTCTTATTTAGCTTATTTGGTCCAATCCTAGTGTTCAAAATTACATTTTCAATTAACCTTGTCAAGTTTGGATCCAAAAAATTATTGATTTCTATTTAGGCCTCAATTCATGTGGCTGATACAAAGATCCTTCTCTTTTGGGTTGCATAACTTCAGTTAAATGATTACCCAAAATTGAAGACTATTGATTATTGGTTTATTTAAGCACCTATCCTCATTATTGTTTGTGCCTTTATTTAGGAGAACAAAACCTTTATCCAAAATCATTTTATATTAAAAATTTGATGTTAGGTTATTTTATGCCAAATCTTGGCACAAACCATTTTGAGATACAACTCCACCCTTTCAACCAAGGTTAAACCTTTTGTCTTTTGGGCATTAATTTTTAGAGTTTGTAAAACTTTAACTCTTTTATTTTCAGAGATTTTTTCATTAAATGTGGATATGTCTAGCTACACTTATGTTAGAGTCATAAATAATCCAAATTATGATAGAATGGACACACAAAATTACTTTTATGACTTTAGTCAAGACCCCAATGGTGATAATATGGTTTATGAGGTAGATTTCTATCCACCTCAAAAAAATTAGTCATGGGAACACAATCAAGATCCAAATCAAGACTAGAATGATTGGGTTTATTAGGAAGGCTTGGATGCTTTAGATTATGTGAGTAGTCAAGCTCCATGATGTGCTAGGATCACTATCTTAGGACCTCCTCCTTCGGTTCACATGAGAAACCAAACTATGAAGCATCTAGTCATTACCATTTTAGGACCTCCTCCTTTGGTTTGCACAAGAAACTAAACTAATAAACATCCTATCATTACCATTTTAGGTCCTCCTCCTTTGGTTTTCACAAAAAACCAATCTAAGAAGCATCCAGTTATTACCATTATTGGCACATCACCAGTTTTTGATGAACCTATTATTGAAGAACCTCCATTTGATGAACTAGTTATGTTTGAACCCTTCTTCAATAGTCTAATTTTTGGAGAGTCCATTATTGAACCATAAACCATTATTCCCATTAAACCAAACATTTCTCACTTTATAAATTTTGTGCTGATCTTTGAGCCAAAACATGAACCATTGCCTCTTTATGAACCATCTTATGAGGATCAAAATGTGTTCAAAATTGATATTTTTCAAATAATTGTGAACCAAAACTAAAATGTTATTATTGAAACACCCATTTATGATAAGTTAACCTATGATAACTTACCTATTCATATGTTACCTATCTTTAAAGATCCTCATCTCCTTGACAAGCTAGTCTTAATAGAGTTATCTCTTGATTTTTTCCCATTAATTAAGGAGTCTCACTTTGACAAACATGATTTTGTCGAGACATCCCTTGAGTTTTTCCCTCTCTTTGACGAGCTTCAATTAAATGAGCTAGCCTATATTGAACCATTTCAAGACGAATCAATTTTTATTGAGCCCATTATGGCATCACATGCCATTACTTGTGAAACATTCAACATTCAACATAACATTATCAAAACAACCATATAAAATGAAGAATCAAAATTAGAGTCAAGTTATATTTTTGAATTGACATCAAATTTAGCATTAGAAATAAAATCAACATCAGTTGTGACATTATATTTAGACTCCCTTACTTTAGAATCAAATTTAGAAATAGATTATAGTCATGGTTGTTACAACATTGATTACAATTGCCTTGCATATCAATTTGAATATATTTGTGATCCTTCTATAGTTTTTGAGGATGATTACTTCAGCATCAACACAATTTATCCTAGTATCTTATATAAGGATTGTGCTACCTTTCATCATCCTACCATTACCATCAACCAACATAACCATTATATTAACTTCTACCTCCCATAAATGTTGATTATGATCAATAGAATCACACTTTATTGAATTGTATCCATGATGACATATCATTTTTAGAATATCAATGGGGTTAAGACCAAATTTATGCAAAATAAGAATGATATCCTTGTGAAACCTTTTCAACGGTGATAGAGGATGATCAAAGTTCAAACTCAACATCTTCTAGTGAAACCTTTTCACAAGCAATAAAGGATAATCAATGGAAAATGCTAGCATCTCTTTGTGAAACCTTCTCAAAGGCACTATGGGATGATTAGAGCAAATTAATTGGTGAAAACCTCATAAAAAACATCAATATCTTAACACAAAGTTTATTCACTAGTTACTAAAGATATTATTCAAGATCAAATCAAAATAACTTCCAATCTACAAAATAATCAGATGGTAGCTACTCTCAAGATCAAGTAACATAAAAATCTCTTGGTCCTATCGAGAGCATCTTCAAAGGTCTTTGGCCTTGACATAACCAAAATTATGTCAAATCTAGCATCAAAAACATTACATGTAATTGAAATTCTTGATCTTCATTTGTTTCACATTCATTATACATTCCATTATCACCCACCTATTTATTACCAACTTATATCAATTATCCTAACATTATTTACCATCATTGGCAACACTTTAATTTGTCAAGGTTATAAGGATATCTTGTCTTGATATTTAAAGGATGCAGAATCAATGATCTATGAAGATCACAAACATATTATTAAGATCCAGATCAACAACAAGTTCTTGATAGAGTAGCTTTTCCTTAAGGGGGTTGGATATCAACTTTATAGCTGATCATTTATATTTTCTCACATTTTGACTAGGACATGCATCTCTATGGTAGTAAGATTAGTAGAACCATTTTTCACTTTTCCAATTACCATTTGCCATTACCATGCCTCATCTCTTGTAGGAAACCCTATAGACCCATTTTAGGCATTATTATACCATTATGATCCATGAACCATGCTATTTGAACTAAATTGACTTGAGGTCCTTAGGACTATGTAGGTAGTGATTAAGTTCTATTGAGGTCAGCTCGGTCAACCCTTTTCATCCTCTCACCATTTTGTAAGAAATTGTTAAAGTTTCAATACTCTCACCATTTTGTGAGCAATTTAAGCCAATCACTGCTTGGGGGTAACTTTTTTGCCACTATAACTAATTTTATTATACCATTTATCTACTATTCACCAAAGCCTATTCTTAGTCATCCTATCTCATCTCATTTTGATATTGGTTCCTTTGATTCATCCTACACTTTTTATGGGGGGATTCTAATATGGTTTCAAAAGTTTTTAAATTCTATGTTGAATGATAGTCTATGGAATTAGTATGGAATTTGATCTGGAAAGTAATATTTCATCTATCATCTTATTTGGTATCACAAATTATAACCACCTATGGGAAAATTAATATTGTTTTGGTAACCCTAATTATAACCACCTTTGGGAAAATAATAATTATCACATTTTTTCTTAATTATAACTGCCTATGGGAAAATTAGGTATAATGTCTTTTTATCATGTATTGCCACATCATATGTTCATTACTATTATCATGTCTTATCATTCACCTTTTTTGTGAACTTATTGTGACCTAGTTAGTTATTTCATTACCTTTTATGTGGGCAAAATTACTGTGACTTGGGATTTTTTTGGGGTTATATAGGTCATGATCGATTCATGTTGAGGTCAACTCAGTCCCTTTTATCATACACTCTCACTGTATTACAAGCATTTTAAGTTAGCATGATCTCACCATTTCATGAGATACACCATTTTGTATCTCTTAATCCTTAATTGAGTTGAGATAAAAAATTTCAAAAAAACATTCATAAAACATTCAAAAACTCAAAAACATTTTATGTGTTTTTATTTGATTGTTATTGATTGTCTAGTCTTTTGTTTTCTTGTTTATTTTATTTTCCAAGTACATCTTGATGGTCCACATAGATCTTGATTATTTGTATCTTGATCTCATGTTGTTAAGATGTCTTGTTTTCTTTTTTCTTTTTATTTTCTTTTTTATTTAAATGTAAATAGCTGTAACTCTAATTTTGGTTATTGTTCTACCATTATCCTTAGTCATAGGTATTCACATTTGAACATGATCTACATAATTAGAATATTATGTCATTATAAGTTATTAATACTTATGATGCCTAATTTATTTTGATAGAGCAAGCACTTGGTGCTCAGGTCTCAAAGTCTTTAAATGTCAACACAACACTGATGAATGATTCTCAATAACACTTTACATAATCTAAGCTCATAATTAGAAAATAAGCATCTAGGTATCATGAATTTTAGCACTCAAATCTATGATTAAATTTGAATATATTTTCATAAATTATGAGTCTAATCAATTCTTGGTTGGTTTTCATCATTATTCATTCTATTCTCTCCCAAACTTGGGTGAACTACATTGGCCTAAAGTTCATGTTGGAACATGAGTCCATATAAATCTATAGGTAGCATACACTTATCTATCACATTTGGATTTAACTCAGCCATATTCATTCTTCTTTTCATCTCTTTCATCACTTTGTGCATTCTCATATGTTGGGTTTTATATGGATTTCTAATCCATTACACCGTCACATGTATGTTTATGCCCACTCACTTTAACCTATCTTTTGTGTTATATCCTTGAGATATTTTGCTTGCTAATTGCCCATGCTGGGGCACAACATTTAAACTATGTTAGAATCAAATCATCTCATCAAACCATTATTTATTCTTTATCAATGATCAAAATTAGCCCTACTAGGGCATAATTGTTTTATCATGATCACATTTGCTCTACTGGGGCATTTCTTATTATCTTCTCTTTAGAGACCCTATTCTAGTGTCGCTTCCCTTCTTAAAGTAGAACATTCTCTCTTTTCCTCTAATTCTAATATTTCCACACTAATACCCATGATGACAATATTTAGTGTGCAATTTGTATCAAGATTGATCAATGCCATAAGCGTGTAGCTTATACTCTCAAATTGGTTATGTTTAAAGTGTGTCGCTTACATTTATGGATTATATCTTTCCCATTCCCCTATTTTTGGGGCATATTATACCTCTAATTATATATTTATCATTGATGGTAATCATGTGCATAAACACTAACTCATCTAGATGTGATCTATTCCATGGGTTAATCTCTCACTGTCTCTCTTTTCGAGAGTCCATCCTTCTCTTTCATCCTAGTATGTCCTCTTGAGGGGGAATTATTTGTCTATTCCAATTTATTCTTGACAACTCTTTTCTTTGAAAAGATGTTACTTTGCCTAAATATCTTTCTACACCTTCTCAAATAGGGGAAAAATGTAGACATCCTATTCCTAACACCATTTGTTTTGAAATTATCAATCTTACTCCAATTGCACTCAAATGCACATTTAAGGCTAAAATCCATAAAATGCGCTACATGATTTGAAATTGTCATTTTCAAGTGCTGATTTAGGCTAATTTATCAATAAATGGGGTAATAAATTTTATGGGATACCTAACTTTGATCAATTCATTTCGAGTCAAAATGATGATTTTGCCTTTTTGTGCTCTAGATCACTCTTTTCTTCTAGTTCATTAGTATACATCATGTAACTTTGTTATTTTGTGTAGGTAACATCTTAAATGGGAATACAATTCCACATCTAACATCACCTTCTAATTCTTCTCAAGTCAAATTATGATTGAGTAATATGACTTTTTGACCATTTTGATTAATTGAGGGCCAATTTCTAAATAATTGCATAGATATTAATTAACCTTGTTTATGGCTAATTAATCTAAATCAAGAGATTAAGTGGATTTTCCATGAGAGTTGTTGAATATTTATTTTTGGAAATTGATTTCTATAAACTACATCACCTAATGACATCATCATATGGGGTGCAATCCTTAAGCCATAAATGCATAAAATATTAGGATGATGGGTCTCCCATGCCTCATTAAGACCCTCCATGCCTCTTAAATGCACCTATATCCAAAATATTTATGAGGTATATTTATGTATATAATTATATAATTGGATTAATTCATGGCCACACAACTCAATCTTGAGATGGATGGTCATGGTTGATCTTGATCAATGTCAAAAATATATAAATATAAGAGCCATGAACATCATTTTTAAGCTTTATTTGTTCAAAGTTATAATGCAAAATTGTTTCCAAAATCCTTTTAATTTGATTATTGATTTTAGTTGCAAGCTTTATTAATAGGCAAATTAAATAGTTAAATATCATGAGCCTAGGTTTTATGGAGTGTTCTTGAGACATTGGAGGAGTTTTCCACCATTGTTGATGAAGAAAAGGATGCTTGATCAAGGGAGAACATGTTTTTGATCCATTTTTGGAGGATGGACTCACTTGGGAAGGTATAAGTTTCTTACTTTCTTTCATTATCATTAGCAATTACTACATGAATATATAGGCTTAATTCAGTTTACTCTTATACATTTTTATTTTGATTTATTAGACTAATGTTTGAATAATCATGTTATGTAATCCTCTCTACATTAAATAATTAAACTTTGTTATCTGAGCTAATAAGTTAACTCCAAAGAGGTCTACTAGAAAAATCTCCTTTGAGCTTGTTTATGGAGCTCAAGCTATTTCACCCATGAATAGACAATTACCTACATACCAATTCATGTAGTAGATAGCTGAGGATGAAAAAGAAACAAAACACTATCAAGGAAGGATCAAATAGTTCATAGAGATTGATGAATCTCATAGACAAGCTCATGAAAAACATTTAATGTTCAAGGAGAGACTCAAAAAATCTTTGACAAGAAAGTCACCCCAAGAGTTTTTAGATTAGTGATCTGGTCTTAATCTGGGATAGTAGACATGAAGATAAGGGAAAACGTGGTAAATTTTATTTCCTATGGATGGGTCCTTACACCATTGATTATTAGATAAGGAACCATAAATTTTATCTCAGAGATATTGATGGAGAAATCCTATAATTACGAGTTAATGGTAGACACCTCAAGCATTTTTTAGATTGAGGCCATGCTAGATTTTATAAATATGTAAATGTTGTATAGTACCTTTTGTTTTGGGGCCCTATTGTGGTTTTTGTTTGAATAATTTGTCTTTTATTTTCCTTTGTTTTTGTCTTTGGATACCTCATCATAACTCTGATCACCCATGGTATGTTTTTCCTTGTCTCTATGGAAAAATCCTTTGACTCCATGGCCCAATGGATAGGCATCAAATTTGGTGTTATTTGTGTACCTATTAAGGTTACTCATCCCCAAGCAAGGGCCAATGTTAGTGCCCAAAATTGAACTAGATTAATTGGGACCTTGTCAGTAAAATATCCAAGTCTAAACTGGGTGAGTATCAATGTTTTAGTCACTAGCCCCAATCCTATCTCTATATATTCCATTGAAAGGTCAAAGTTAATATTTATAACTTTCCAAGTCTTTTGTGTTACTTTTTCTAAGTGAAAAAATTCTATCCCTTCAACCTTTTAGGCCTTTTGGCATGCACACAATGCCTAATGGAGATAAATCTTTGGGACTTTTATCTAGGACTAAAGCCCTGAAGACTTATTTTTTTGGGTATTTTGTTCTCTCAATAATTTCCAAGAGAATTCTATACCTTGCCTTTTTGGTTTATTTGTTTTGGATTTTTTTTATAGTAAAATGTCTAAAGGGCACTTTCCCTTTGGAAATTTTTCTTGCAAAAAAAATTCAAAGGATTTGTATGATCATCTTGCCCTTGACAAAGATCTGAAGGAACTTTTACTTCAAGCATTTTGCCTTTGAAAGACTCTTGAAGGGCATTTTTAAAGGGTTATTTGGCTTCTACAAAATGTTCAAAGGATTATTTCCTTTAGGAAATTTATCCTTGTAAATTTTTTGAAGAGTGTCTACAAAAAGTTCAAAGGGCACTTTCTAAAGATGAAAGACATTTTCAATAGTTTTATAAAAATAACATGGTTTGATCGAAGGTTTCATGGTGGGATGATTCATAGTGAGAAGATAGAAGTGAAGCCAAGCTTCACTCCATGTATAGATTTGTTGCCTTATGTTTGAAGAAGAAATTTTGGGGTCCCAAATGAAATTATTGAGTTGTAATTTCAATGTGTTTTGATGATTAAGGTGAGGAATTTCTTGATGAACTATATAAAGGGCACATGTCTATCTCAAGAGACTCCTATGAATATTATCAAGGGTCAGGAAGATCTTGCACCCTTCCCCAAATAAAGAAATCTAGTATAAAGGTAAAAAATGGTTGAGAGTCTAAGCTTACATTTAAGTTAGACATGTGGTAGGTTCTTTGGGATTTAAATATTTTGGGCCCTTCTTAAAGATCACCCCACTTACCTTTTGGTGGGAAATATGTGTAAAGTCTCTAGGGCTTGAATTCCTAAACTTGCAAATAAAGTGATGCAACATGGTAGCTCCTCAGGGTCTTCTTGGTTTCAGTTCCTTTTAGAATATTACTTCACTTACCTTTTGGTGGGAAAAATTCAAAATGTCCTAAAGGGTTGAACACCTGAATCTATGAAGCTAAATTATGACACATGGCATTCTTACATCTCATAAGGAGCTCAGGGCATATTGTACCACTACACTAAAGGAAAATAGCAAGTGAAAAAGTGCAAAAGTCCCTAAAGGCCCAAAAAGGTACCATGACATATTATTCACTTGTATGGTTCCATGTGTTGCAAGGAATATTTCCTATCATAAAAGAAACATTTACACTTTCCCTCTCTTTTTTTAATGAAGCTCAAGTAAGTAATGAGGGTGGTTGGTGACTAGCCATTATGCTTTGAAGAATTAATGGCAACTCTAATTTAAAAATACAAAGGATTATAACTAAGACATTTATCTTCACTTTGTGTTTACCCTTTGCATTTAGAGCTTCCATTTGTGCCTTTTAGCTATTTGTGTGCCCCAACTAAATACAAAATGAGAACATGATTATGGTATGTTCTTCATAGATTTTTAGCTTTTAATATGTGCAACCCTTTGGATTAATAGTAAGTATCCTCATTGATCCTTATGTCATGCTCTTTAAGAGGATTCAAGAAGTATTTTTAGGGTTTTTTGAGTGAAGGGTTTGTCTAGTGTTAAGATATTACACTAAAAATTTAGGGAAAAATAGAAGCATCTTCGACCTCAATGAAGGGCATCATTGTCTTTATCTTAGATGGGATTAAAGATATAGATGTTATGGGGTTAGATTTTGTATCCCTATTAAATGTATTGTAGTGACCACACCCCCTCCTAGTAGTTTTTAATGTTAGTATGAGTTACATCACCCCTCTGATAACATTCCCCCTAACTGCTCCATACCTAGAATTGATTATTACATGTCCTTGAGTGTACCAACCAGACACCAAAATCATTATCAATGTTAGCCATTTAGTTATATGCTCTTTCACCCTTATGGCCCTTAGCACCATGCTTAAAATTCCTCCCCAACTAGAAAGTATTACACTCTCCTTAAAGGAATGCCATGATTATGTGAAGAAGAATGATAAGGCAATTTGGGACATTATCAACTCCTGTTGGCTGGCTAAGAAAAGATCAATGATCTCTAGGATGTCCAAGAGTTTGAAGTTAGAAAATTTTAATGAACTACCCCAGTATGTCATCACCATGGTTGCTAGGGTTTATGAGATGCCCATCATGGAAAAATTTGAGCCATGGATGTTTATAATCTTGATATGCATATTAGAGAGGTAGAAGAAGCTGGACCAGGCTACCAACCTCAGTGACAATATGCATAGGTAGATGATGTAGCTCTAAGCTATAATTATTTTGAAAGAGGCATTTATAGGTACATTTTACATGTTCTCATATTTTATGTATAACCTGGTAAATAATAGGACATTTTAGGGGCTCACCAGGAACCCCAATGGAATGAGAATTTATGAAATATACCCAAAAATCACCATTGATGGATTTAAGAACTTTTATAGGGTGTATAATTACTTCTTCAACATTATGATGAGTGTTTTGTTTCCTTTGAGAAGCCTCAATAGAATGTCTAAGGCAACCAAGAAATTAATTAAAAAATATGGTGCCTCTTACATTCAATTTAGGACATTCACATATAACAAGGTAAGTGGTTACTTAGGGTTCCCACATAAATTATCAAGGTACCTGGATGATAAATTAGTAGTAATAGAGCTAAATTGACAAATGGTGCCTCTATAAAACATGATAACGTCCAAGAAGATTAAAAATCCATGATTGGATATTATTAATTTCCTTTAGTCACTAAGGCAATGGGATTAGAATAAGAAATGGGATAGTATGTAATTGATAAGCTACCATCTAGGCCTAATTATGACATTAGATGCTTGATAAATATGGTGACTAATGTGATATTGCATCAATAACATTATGAAGACATTTGGTCTGACTTCACCACCAAAGAGGATGTTAGGAAATTGGAGTATATGAGGCTGACGGTGTAGGAGGTTATTACCTACAATATCACTCCCATCCCTAAGAACATGGTTGATGACAAGATGACACTATCTTCAGTGGATACCACAACCAATATTGAAGCCCAAACCATCTCAAAATTATATTTTAATGTTTAGAAAAATGATTTCATCTTTTAGAGATCATTTTTAATTATGAGAAGAAACTTTAGGTGGATGAAGGAACATGGGGTCAACCTTGGTGTGTATGACATCCCTACCCTCCAAGTGCTTAGGTATGTTAAGGAGATGAGAGGTTTCTACCTAAATTATAGTAGTGATCCTATGGTTCCATCACTAGAAATGAAAGGTAAGGGCAAATGCAAGCTTAGTGATGTTGATTTCATTAAGCCAGTTGATGTGGAGTTGATAACAACATCGTAATATAAGGCTAGATTGTCTTTCTCAAAGATAACAAGCCAGGTGAAAAATTGGGACAAAATTATTATCAGGGAAGTTACATTGGCCAATGTCACACCCATATCCATTTTAGGAGAGGGATCCCTAATAATTCCAACCATTCCAGTGGCCATCCCTATGACCAATGCAGCTACAGTTCCACCTACTCCACCAATGTAACAAGTAGAAGCTACCCCTCCCCTAAAGATATATTAAATAAAGAGAAGAGATGAGGATTAAGGGGAGAAACCCAAACAAAAGAGAGTCAAGAAGGACTTGTAACCTCTAACTATATTTTTTACAAAGAAGGAGGTTATGTTTAAGGACCTTCCATCCAAGGAGGTCCCTATAAAAAGGAAGGATGACTATGCCTCATATTTCCAAAGGGTAAGGGATATGAGTGATGATGAGGATTTAGATGAAGGCAAGCACATCACTAAAGTGATGAAGAATGAGTGTGAATTCACTCTTCCATAGGTAAAAATTGGGCAAAGAACTGTGAGGGAGAGGCCCCAAACCCCAATGAAGGCCCTGGTGATGGGATTATTTATAGAAGAGGGACCCTCAGTAGTAAGAAAAAAAGGTGATAAGGAAGACATCCTAACCTCAAATGGTAATTTGTCTTTTGATGATGTTATACAAGTTAGTGTTGAGGTGGCTACACAAGTTTAGGCCCCTCAAGATAAAGAAGCAGTTTCATTAGACATAGAGACATTTGTTAATAATGTCATCAATCAACCACTAGGCCAAGGTGATCAGGGTGGAGCTGAAGAGTTGAACAAGCCTAATGAAAGAGTTGAATAAGGAATTGGGTGACTTAAATAAAGATTCTAAGAAGGGTATTTTAGGGAGTGGTGCTTCAATTAAAGTACCATGAAGTCTTCTCCCTCACATTAGGATCTATGACCCAACCGATAATAAAGGTCCTAAGGCCATGACTGGTGAAGAGTTTCTTGAAGGAACTAAGGATGTCACCATAGCCACATCCATGTTTGAGGCCTAATCAAATAAATAAGGTGAATTAGCTATGTATCCTTATAGATAGTCAATAGAGCAAGGAAGTTCAATTAAATTATTGCTCAAAGGGTCTCATCAACCTAAGTTAGAGTGTGGAGTTTTGGAGTAGATTGAGCCAGATCTAGAATAGGTACATGGAGTGGATAAAGGTGGTAAGGAATAGAAGAGTGCTAAATACATTGAGAAATTTGTATTGTGCCTATAACCCATTTTTATGGCACTCCTTACATCAAATACTCCAATAACACCACCTTATACTATCTCAAGGCTAGCATCGATGCCCACCATAGAAATGGTATTCAAGACCAGGCCCCTTATCTAGGTTGAAGAATAGGTCAAGGAGAAAAAGGACATAAAAATAGGGGAGATAAATGTAATAAAGATCACTTAGGCACATAAGGCCAAACCCCCTAAAAAGGCCAAAATACTTTCTAGAACCACCTTCACCACCACTAGAGAAATTAATGTAGAGATAGCTATCCCTCCACTTGATGCATTAAATAAGGATGCTCCCTTTGAAAGTTACACAGTTTATAGCTTTAGTATAGAGGATCCATCCATAAATACACTGAAACATAACTCATAGGTCTTGGCTAACATGGTGGCACACATAATGGATAAGGATAAAGCCACTAGAGAGGAATTGAATGTAGAGAACTAGGTTATGATCCAATACTTACAAAAGTTACTAAGTGAGCCTAAGGCAATAACTCCAACTACCAGTATGGCTCTAAGTCCTCTCCATCTCTCTTTTGCATCACTTAAATCTAATTGAATGGATGATTTTAAGACTAGAGGATGAGAAACTAAAGATTGGAAACAAGACTTAGGCACTAAGGCTGAAGAAATAATCCACTTAGAATTTAAATGCTTGACTGACATAGTGGAAAATAAAAGAGAGTGTGATGCCCAGGTGTTTTCCTATGAGGCAAACACCAAGAAATAGGAAGAAGTTCAATGGAAGGTGGAAGATATCTATAAGATGAACATAGTTACTTTGATTTTAGATAAGATCATTGCTCTAAATGATCATAAAAATTACAAGGAATATCAAATAACAGTCAAGCATCATTTGATGATGCTCAAAGACAACGTCTTTGATCTAAAAGGAGAAGAATAATCTTTCAAGACTATGACAAAAGAGTTAGATGCCACACTAAGGAATATGGGGAGCCTTGATGGTGTAAATTATTTGGGGGAGGAGGTAGTGTGTGCTAATTTGAAGAACCTCATTAATTCACCACAAGAATCTTTTGATGTCCATAAGATAATGCAATTGGTGTCATTTGAGAAATCCTGTGACTAACTCAAGGAATTCATTGGACATAAGCAAACCATGCTTTGGTGGACTGCTACCTAGCTTGAATAATATAGAGTCAAATTCAAATACCAAGTAGGCCCAAACCAAGGAAGTCTCACCCTTATGATTGAGGAATATACCAAATAAAAAAATAGGTTGGCAAATGATTTTGTCATTTAGATCGATTATAGAACTTAATTGAATATTTTAGTTTCTTTCGAGATGGTGCCAATTTACTTTTCTCTTCACTTCCCTTTTCCATTCTCTTCCATTTTCTTTTCTTATTTTCTACTAGGAAACCATTGTACTTCACTTGATAGTGACATGTCCATTTCAAAGTAGTTTTTGTAGTCATGTACATTAGAAAGGGACATTTTGTTTGTTATATAAGATGACAAAGGTTTGTTTTGTCTCTTACAGGATCTACCTCCATGTATGATAACTAAAAATATTCTACCATAGTGGAGGATCATTTTTTCCATCATCATAGGAGCACACACATAATCTAAGGAATCATGGTTGTTATAAGGTCTAACAATCTCTATACCCATGAAGGAATATTTTAGCTGGAACATCTTTAGGAATATGCTAGGCTTAGCTCAATTATATAAGTAAAGGGGGTATGTCCCTTTATAGAGGTCAATTAAATTTTTGAGTCATGAGCTATAGACTCAGAGAGTTATCACTATGTAAAAATTTTGGTGTCAAATTGATTTCCTATGTAAAATCATTGGCAAGCTTTGAGAACATTACATATGTCTCCCTTGTTGTTAAACTTTCTTGCACTTTATTGATACTATTATTTTTCTCAATACACATTTTAATCATTTTTAATTCAATTGATAAATGAAATTTGCTTATGGTTTCCATTATCTTTTTATCACTGAAGTACAATTCCATGTTTTACATGCTTAGTTGATTGGTGATCTGATGTATTCATCTTTATGGTAGTCATTTAGAGTGTATGTCTAGATTATAAAATCTTCTTTGCTTTGAGATTTGGGAATAAGGTGTTGATAGCCTTTTTAAGGGTAGTCCTAGGATCACAGATTCAATTATAATGGGTTCTTGAAGGATATCACCTATGCATGATTTTAGTTTCATTTGTGATAGGTATATGGTACATTTTCTAGTAAATATGACATAGTAGTTTGTTTGAACTTCTTTGTGCTCATACGTTAACCCTACACTTTTAATTTCTATTAAATGATAGTTTTTGTCTTACCCTATTTTACCCTACGTCCAACATGACCTCTACTTATCTAAAATGTTATTTTCCTAAAATCATATAAACATTATGTACTTATCATGTGTTTGCATTTTGTGTGATAAATATCAACATTGCAATCTCTTATTCAGCCCTTTATTATTGAAGATTATTTATAATGGAATTTTTAGTCATATCCATATCTATCTTTAGTATCTTTTGTCTGACCTAGAATCTTTGCTCATTTCATGTGACAACCTTTTTTAGGTGGTTTGAGCAATCTTGGTTGTGTTTCGATCAGGTTTGTATTCCCTTATATTAATAATCCCCATGAATATTGAATCATAGAATCCTTTCATGTGACCAAAACTACCCCTTAAGTCATCTCACCTTAGTTTAGGTAGATCCAAAAGTAGCAAGTAATTGACCATACCCTTTGTAAGTGCATCCTAGTCATTTTTTATGTTTGGTCCAGTCATGATGTCAAACCCTTCCCTGGCTACAACAACATATTAGTAGGGTTTCCATCTTTGTTTCCATTTTCTTCAAGTGTGAAAGACCAAATAGAAGAGGTGTAAAATCAGGAACCAACAAGGAACATAGACTAATTTTGAAAAACCCAAGAATATTATAAAACTAAAGAGCAAAAAAAATAAATGCAAGAAAATTAAAGATAGCTAGTGTTATGAAGATGGGACGTACTTGGGAAATTTGGTAAGCTGGGGTGATAAGTGTTATGTTAGACCAAATGACCAAGTCAAAAAAAATCAAGAGTAAATTGGGTAACCAAAAAGCCAAGGCTACTAAAGACCAACAAACTCAAACAAACTATCCTTAAATAAGAAAGGCAAACTCACCAAGTTAGACCAAGGATACATGTCAAACATGATGGTAATCAAATAAATCAATGGTAAAAATAAGAAATAAAATGGTAAAAAAACATTGATGAGTGAGAAGTAAAAATCCTTATCTCACTCAATAATGGAAAAAGGTGCATAAAAGGGGAAAACAACATTAATGAGTGATAAGTAACAAGACAACCTCACTTAATAATGGAAAAAGGGTAAAAACTCAGGTGTCTGTAATAATAAGAAAGAAAAATTATGATAAATGGTAAAAATAAAGTAAAATAAGTGTATAAATGTAAATCATGGTGTAAATAACATAATCCATAGTTACTCAAACATGTTGTTTCACTCTAAGGATAGATAAAACTAAAAAAATTAATGTTAGCATGTTTTTAAGAGGTGAAGAAAAAGGAAATAAAGAAGAAGGGAAAAAAGATTTGCAATCATGGTTTGGATATAAAGAGGGGAAATGAAATGGGTGGAGGGGAAAATAAAGGAAAAATTAAGGTATATGAACTCTTTATCGAAGTTAAGACACTAGAATTAGGTTTGTAAAAATAGTAGGACTTTTGACCTTAAGGACTCTAAATAACTTCTCTTAGCCAAACAAATCTTAGGTAAAAAAATGTAGTATATAGATCATCATATGAAAACTATATGTATGAAAATAAAAATGGACCTACCTCCCCACAATGTGTTCCTCATTCCTTAGGACCCCTTACAGAGTCATCAGTCTACTACAAAGATTGGGTACTTGCTTGAGAAATTAGGTAACACCATAGAGTTTCTTGAATTCACTTATTCCAATTTACTAGCCTACCACACCCCAATGGACCTCGAATCTATGTAAGGCCAACTATGGAGTTTGAGCTTAAATTGAAGATAAGATATGTGCTTGTAATCATGTCTTTTGGTGTGATTTTGACTTTTAAGATTTATATGTTGTCTTTTAGATATCATTGACTTTTGTTTCAAATGATTTATCTTTTATCTTTCTTGATGTATTTTTATATTCATCTCCTATATGGATTTGGAAAACCAAACATGGGTGCTAAATATGACTTTCATTTGAATACTTGGGACTTAGTTACTAAGAGAGAGAAATTCAAAGAGCATGGAGTCTAAGAGTCCCATAAATCTAGGTGAAATAAAAGTGCTATCTTGACTTTGACCTTGTTTTGTCCAGTGAAAAGAAGGGGAAATCAAGAGGAGTAACACATGGAAAAATTTGAATTACTTCAAATTGAAAAAAATAAGACAAAGGGAAAAAAGGGATACAATGATAGTAAAGTGTGATTCCTTATCATAAGAAAGATGGAAATATAGGAAAACATGCTAAAATATATTTTCTACAAAATTCCATCTATCAAAAGAAGTAAAAGCTAAAGTTTGAGAACACGGATGTAAAAAGATGAAAATATGGTAATTTTATGAGGGTCGGGTCCTATCTGTGGTCTTAAACTACAACTTCATAAAAGAAAAACCCACAGGGTGCCAACAAGTGAGTGAAAGATCATAAAAAATAAGAAGTAAAAGATGGTAATTTTGAGTAATATTGGGTCCTATCCATGGTCTTACGAAGCAACTCACAAAATAAAAACCCAAGGGGTGCCAAAAAGTGAGAATGTAAGAAGATAAAGAAGATTATGGTATATCAAGAAACCAAAAGACCAAAAGGGAGGACTAAAGGTTTGTGAAAAGATGGAATTTCATATAGATGGAGAGACTCATATAAGTAACCTAAAAAATGTGTTAGATAGATGTATATATAAAGCATGAAAAGAAGGAAATGTTTAGGCAAATTACTTTTTGAGAAATTATGTGTTGGTGGGCTCTTTGAAAACATGGACTTCATTGGTTTAAAGGTGATATGTACTTGGACCAAGAATATATTTAAATAAATATGGGACCCACCATTTTTAGGTGTATTTACCTTATTTATCATGTGTGTAGTATAATTTAAGGATAAGATTGCCAACATTACATGTGTGAACTTTAACACATTTGTTATGTTATCAAACAATACGAGCCTTGTATTGGTGGTTATGTTGTAAGGCAAAAATATGGCATTCATCAAGTAGATCAAGGGTATGAATATGAGCTTCATGCAATTATTCATTAGGAATAATACCATAAAGATATAAATTAAGAGAGGGAAGCTCAAATTCTAAGGGAAGAACTAACTCAAAAACATAGACTAGAGAAAATGGAGTTGCCTTGATGGTAGTACGTATGCTAGTATGATAGGCCCAAAGTGTAAGGTAAATATGAAGATGCCAATCCATGTGAGTTTCAAGAATTGTCTTTTGGATATTTTTTTTTGATAATTTTATTAATGGACTCAAATTGGCCATTACATTATGGATGATAAGGCATGGAATTTTTTTGATTGATCTTGAATTTGTTACAAATTTGTTTAACATGTTTATTTTTAAAGTTACCACCATTGTCTAAAATTATGGTATGGGGAAAACCAAAGGCAAAAATAATTTGATTAAGAATAAATTTGAAAATGGTAGGACTGGTGATGTTAACTAGGGGCATGGCTTCTACCCACTTGGTAAAATGTTTTGTAGAAGTGATGATAAAGACATATCCATCTTGGGAGTGAGGTACTTTGCCAATGAGATTGAATCCCCATGTGGAAAATGGCCAAGGAAATTCAATATTTTTAAGTTTAGATAGAGGTGAATGAATTAGATCACCATGAAGCTGACAAGGATTACACTTTTTAGCATATTCAATTGTATCCTTTCAAGAGTATGCTAAAAGTAACCCATACATAGGCATTTGTGGGCTATAGCATGTCTGCTATAGTGGCCACCACAAATTCCCCCATGTGATTATTCAATAAGAGGAGGGACCTCATCTTACATAACATAACAAAGAAAGGTACCTTCAACATTGTGATAATAAAGGATGTTATGTTGAAATACACATTTTAAAGCTTGCTTATGAATATGTGTCTTTTCATGAGAGTCTAAATTAGGAGGATAAGTTTGATGTTCCAATAATTGGATGATGTCTTGATATCATGGGCTTTGTCAAATGGTAATAGCCTTAATTTGATAGATAAGCAAATATGGTAGTTGATTTGAAGATGGAAAATTTATTATTTATATAAGAAAAGTAAGATTATCAAGAAATTGGTGGGGATGAAAGAGAGATACTGAAGAGGCAAGAGAATCAGTAATGGAATTTTGATCTCTAAGAATAGGTTCAATAGTGAAAGAGATGAAATCCTTAGCAAGAGTCGTTATAATTTGATGATATGTGATGAGGTTCTCACTTTCACATTGATAATCACCACTTGATGACAAATAAGCTGAGAATCACCTAAAGCATGAAGGTATTGAATGTCTAAGTCAAGAGTAGCTCGCATGCCTAAAATGAGAGCTTTGTACTCAACCATATTATTGGTGACATCAAAGGTGAAGTGAAAAGCTAAATTAATTATCTTTCTAAGAGGACTTTTGAGAATGCAACCTGCCCCAACTCCTTATAATAATTTAGCACCATCAAAGTGAAGGGTCCAAGTATCCTCATGCAAGTTGACATTAATTTTAGGAAACTCCTTGATAACTACTTTTGGTTTAATAATACCAGAGGGAGTAGTTGATTCATCAAAATTATTGGATTCAAGGTTGATGGTAAAGATATGAAAATAATCTTTGAGAGAAATAGTTTGATTAAGACCTTTGATGTAAATGATATTTTCATCTGAAAGATTATCTTGAAGAGAAGAAGTGGATGGTATAGGAGCTACAACAAGTTGATCAACTATTATTTTCCCTTTGACAACTTTTTGAGTGATGAACGGAGATCAAATTCCATAAGGAAGACCATTCATTTACCAATTCTATCTCTAGGAATAAATGCTTTGGATAAGAAATGATGAAGGGGGTTAGAATGAATAATGACATAAGTAGTTTTGTATATCATGTAGTGGTAAAGCTTTTCAACTATAAAATAGATGACAAGGCAATCATGCTCAATTTTGAAATAATGTGTCTCATAGTTGATGAGGCCTCAACTAATGTTATAGATAGCATACTCTCTTCCCCTATCATCTTGTTGGGAACTCATTGCCCCAATTGAAATATGTGTGGAAGAAGTATATAAAATCAAAGGTTTATCATTGGAAGGAGGATGAAGTGTAGGTGGGTGAAGCAATGACTCTTTAATGTTATCAAAGGATTTTTGACATGGATCCATCCATTCTAAAGTGGTACCTTTATTGAGAAGTGAATTGAAGGAGTGAATTAAATATGCCATTTTGGGGATGAATCATCTAATTACCCTAAGTTTTCTTAAATAAGTAAAAATGTCAGGAATAGAATGAGGAATAGTCATGTTGATGATAACACTATTTTGGTAGGATCAACATCAATGCCGTAGAGAGAGACTAAGAATCCTAACAATTTTTTAAATGTGACTCCAAAGACACATTTGTAAGGATTGAGCCTAAATTTATATTCAATAAGATGTTCAAAGATGATAGTAAGATTGGAAAGATGATTATTACAATGTTTGGATTTAGCAATGAGATCATCCACATAGGTTTTAACAATTTTATGAATGAGATCATGAAAAATGTGAGTCATCACTCATTGGTAAGTGGCTTTGGTATTTTTAAATATGAAGGGAATTTTGACATAATAATAAGTGTCCCATTCTATGGTGAAATTAGTCTTATGTTGGTCCTCAGGGGCAATATCAATATGATTGTATCCTAATAAACCATCCATAAGAGATAACATTTCATAACCAGTTGTGAAATCGACAATGACATCTATTGAAGGTAAAGGTGAGTTGTCCTTGGGACAAACAATATTAAGATTATGAAAATAAATACAAATGTGAATAACCATAGTGACTTTATTTTGAATGGAAACAATGTTGGAAACCCATTCAGAAAATCCACTGTTTTGATAAATTTAGCATGAAGTAGTTTGATGATTTCCTTATGACATAAAGTGGAAACTTCAGGTGGAAATTTTCTTTACTTTTGACACACAAGTTTGGCATTAGGATAAGTAATGATGCTATGCACCATAATTCTAAGGTCAATTCTAGGCATGTCCTCATAGTTACAAGAAAAAGCCTCATGATATTTGTCAAAGAATAAGCTAAAATTATCATGTTTGGTAGGTGAGAGCTCATGAGAGATAGTAATTGGTCAAGGACAAGATGGTGTACCATATTTGATATGAGTGGTTTATTAAATAAACATGGAATTTCCATCTTAAATGTGGTATGGTGAATTAGGCAAGGTAAAAATTAGATTTATTTTAGGATCATTGTTAGCAATGAAGTTGTTGAAGCAAGGAGTTTTAGTTTTAAAATTTACAAGTTTATGATGTTGCTGAAAAATTTGAGGTTATTGGGCATAAAGTAACTCAAGGATAACTTCGTAACTAGGCAAGATAAGTAGAGGACCATAATACTCAACATATACTTCAAGATCTAGCATTTGATTGCCATGGTGATCACACTCATAATGTATTTGATGAACCTCAGTTGCCTTGGCATCTAGTGTAATTTTAGGAGTAGAAGAAGTAGAAGGGGTTAGAATATCAATGGGTTAAATGATGGGATAAGGATCAGAGGCAATGATTGGATCAATAGGTGGTAAAGGAGTTGTATAAAATTTTAAAGTTTTTAAAGGTATAATTTGCTCTATTACCCAAGGAGTATCGATAAGAAGAGGATTGGTAGGAGGTAAATGACCCTCAAGATCTATGGTATGATCCACATAAATGGTATGAACATCTTGATTAAAAGCATGGATTTTGGCTAAGGTTTTCTAATAATGCTAGATAACCAAGTCTATAGATTGAGCTTGGGCCATTATATAGTTGTCATCATATGTTAGAGAAATTGTAAATGCTTGAGAATCAGGGGGAATTTTAGAGGGTGAAATCTTGATATTACTAAATGTATGAGGAAACATGATGAGAGGATCTTGAAATAATTTTTCCACTCTAAAATAATTGCATTTGAAGACATATTCAAGTAAAAAAGGATCCTAAATATTGCATGAAGGAGGAAAATTAGCAATCTCATTAATAAGAGGAATATTATGATACCTGGGTAATAGAGAAGGTAGAATCCATTAAAAAATTTAGGGAGGCAACTTGGTAGTATTTTAAGTATTTTATAAATCATTGGGATCATCATCATCAAAATCCATAAGAGTAACTTGTAAATTAGGATTCATGTTGATGAACTTGGGTAAAGGAGCACTATTGATCTTAGTAATGGTAGGGATATGGTATTGTGATTTAGGATTAGGAAGTTAGATGCTCCATGGGTTGGGATCAACTTCATGATTATACCAATTTCCATTATGTGAGAATTTAACACATTGACTACTAGAAGAAGCAATGGCCCTGATTCGATGAGTTCATCGATGACCAAAGAGTATGTTATAAGATAAAGGAAGATCAAGGAATATAAGCTTGGTTTGAATAATCTTAGGTTCAATGGTTAATGAAAGCCAAATACAACCAAGTGGTTTTTGATTAGTATTAACAAAATCATGACAAGTAAAATAGGTTTTCTTGAGATGATCCTTGTTATAAACAAGTTATTGGATGAACCATAAAGATTTTACATTAATACCATAACCTTCATCAACTATAAATTTATGGATTAGAGTGGTATTAATGGCTAATTTGATGAAAAGTGGTGGATCATTAGCGTGAAAGAGAATTTTATCATTGATCATGTCCTCTTTAAGGAATTAAATAAAGAGTTTGGAAGAAGGACACATAGTTTCAATGGTATTTATGTTGGTAGGTTGTGATTCAATAAAAGGTGTTTATTCATCTATAGAGGATGGATATTCAATTTCTTGAAGTTTTTGAATAAGGAATTTACAATGATAAGGTGAAGTCCAAACCAACTCCATAAATGGAATCTTACAAGGTATAGAGTTGAGTTCTTCGAGAAAGTTCAAATGATATTTAGAAGAACCAACATGAGGTTTAGAAGGTAAATTAAATTTTGGAGGAATATTTAAAGTTGGTGGATTGGAAGGAGGAGATGGTTCCTCTTGAGCTTCTGAAGCAATGTTAATAGTGGTAGTATCTTTAAGAAGTTGTTCCTCCAAATATGGCTTTTTAGGCTTGGTAATAGGATCTTTGTGAGCCAGTTTATGATGATAATTGACCTTAACAATGTTGAAATATTGAAAATTGCTAAAATATTGGTCATAATCAACATCAATGGCATAAACATCCTTATCATTTGATTGATTTTTGGAAGAATATTTTTGGTTATTTAAAGTAGAAGCTTTATAAGTTTATGATTTTTGAAAATTAGCAGTGTATTCTTGATGATGAAGATTGATCATAGCTTCAATATTGAATGAATCACCAAGCATATAGGATATAGAAAATTTAGTGATCCCTCTACAAGATTCGTGAGAATTCCCAATGTCGGCATGAAACCAACAAAATAGATTGGGAGCATACCACTTAGAAGGAATATTGGGATAGATGAAAGGTTTTGAGGGTGGTAAAAATTATTTTATTTACTGAACCAAAAGAGGTGTGTGAGAAGGTAAAGGAACATCAGTTTTGGCAACTCCTTGTTTGATTTACAGAGTATTACTAATGATAATATTGTATGTTTGGAAATATCCTTTAAGAAGTTGAGGGTTAGGTTTGAATTGATTCATAAGAAAGTCTTGACGTTTAGCTTGATCAAGAGCTTCATTAAGTATTTGGGGAGCAAAGGTTCGAACCTTATATTAAAGAGTGGGAGTTAAAGTAGTGTTAAAGAATTTGAATAAGTTATCATCAATCATGTTATGGTTGGATTTATGGACCAATGATTTCCATATTTTGATATAGTCATGAGCTGATTCATTAGGAGATTTCTTAGCATTGATGAAGTGGCTAAGACAATTTTTGAGAAGATCATTGTGTTGAAACTCTTTAACCAAAGAATTAACCAAATCTTCAAGTTGCCAAATAGAATGTTTGGGAAGTTGATCATACCATTATAATACATCACTAGTGAAGGTTTTGACTAATAATTTAGTGGTGGTGAAGGTATTAGTTTGGATCCACTTCTTGTAAAGGTTGCCAAAGGCTTTGAGAAATGAGGTAAGGTCTTTAGTCCCATCATACTTGATAGTTGGAGATATATTACCAATATCAATGGATATAATGAAGGGAGCTACAGGCTCATTTTGAATGTTTTGAAGCATATTTTTATTTATTATGGGTTGAGGAATAACATTACCTAAGGCATTCTAAAGAGGTGAAGGAATGAAATTGGGATTAACTTGAGGATACATAGTTGGAGGTTGATTAACCACATTGATTAAATGTTGTTGAAGTTGCATCATTTGGTTGGTATTAGAATTTTTCACTATGTTAATTTGTTGGATTACTTGAGCTAAAATTTGAGTTGTATTAGGATGTGAGTTGGTATTGGTAGGAGCACCCCCCAAATTGGTGTTAGGGGAGGATTACTAGAAGAAGGATTATTAGTGGGATTGTTAAGTAAACTTGTATCAATTGCTTCCACATTAGTTTAAAGGTTTTGAGGATGAGAAACATCTTGGGAAGTAAATAAATGATCATATCCATCAATATAATCTTGAAGTGTTATTTTAACCAAATTACAATTCATAGATGAAGAAGGGGAAGAGGTTCCCCAAGAGTGATAGTGATCTTGGGAGGAAAAAAGAGGAAGAAATGAACATCCCATTTAATATCTAAATAGACTCAACATATCCAAGAAGATTTTGATAAGAGAATTCATGATGACTAAAGAGAGATGAATAGAATGTAGAGAAGGAAAGATAGAGAACTAGATTAATAAATAAGGAAGGTAGAAAGTAGTATAAGGTCTACTGGGTGAACCTAGCATAGAAAACAAGGCATAGAAATAGTATAGGGTCGATTGACTCAATCCAATATAGTGAATAGAGATTGAAAAAGAGAAAATAGGGCTTAGAAACTATACAAGGTCAACTAGGTTGATCCAATATAGTGAATAAAGGTTGAAAAAAGGTATAGAGTTGACTGGGTCAACCCAGTACATCAAATAGGGAATTTTAGAAAGCCTAGAATATGTTGTGAAATGAAACAAGATATTTTTTTCAAGTAATTTGAAAATAAATAGCTAAAAGGTAACATACATCCAATTGGATTAACACTGCCAATCCAATTGAAGTACAATACACAAAACCTTACACCAATACTGGCTAATGTAAGTTTTGTAATATAAAATACAATTGAGTAAAGAGCAAGTAGTCAACTTAGAAAGTAAAAAGGTAAATAACTAGTCAACCTAAATGTTTAATATATTATTAAGATATTATTTTAAATTTGATGGGAAGTTGGTTATAAGGAATTAGAATGAAAATCTAAGGATAGTTTTAGGCAGTTTGGGATGAAAGGGATTATAGTGACAATGATACAAGCTTGGTATTAGGGCCTATCCATTCACTTCACACACCATAGAGATAAGGGTGTTGGGTTCTTAGCTAGAATATACCATTAACCATGCTTTATACTTGACAAAAGTATCAAGTTGACTTCCCCTTTGGTGATAAAATCCAACTAAGTTGGCTTTAGATAGACAAATGTTAAAATGCTTGTTTAGATTTTGTGATTTGGTTGTGTGTGCATAAAATAAAAAATAGTGAAACTAAATGATTAATTTAAAATCACCTACGTAAGTTATGTGATCTATATTAAGCATTCAAGTAATAAGAAAATGAAGCTATGTTATATTGTTAAATATTTTGTGATTTGGAATGAAAGCTACATTTGGGGCACCACTCACTTTGGTATACATTACACACCACAAAGTTCTACACAACTTGTTGGATACACTAATTTTGATTGGGCTGGTGATGTTGACACTCGCAAATCCACTTGTGGATTTGCTTTCACACTTGGTTCAGGTCTAGTTGCTTGGGCATGAAAAAAGTAGACTGCTATTGCATGGTCCTCTACTGAGGCTAAGTATCGAGGTGCTATCAAAGCTATTCAAGAGACACTTTGGCTTCGATAGTTGCTTAGAGAGTTTGGCTTCACACAATAGGGTCCTACTACTCTTTAGTGTGATAACCAAAGTGCGATTGCTATTTCATGCAATCCTATTGAGCATCAGTGGAAAAAACACATTGAGATTCACATGCATTTCATTTGACATCTTATTCAGGATGGAGTTCTTTTTTTGGAGTTTATGCCTACAGTTGAGCAGATTGTAGACATCTTTACTAAACCTTTGGCTTCTCCTCGTTATCTTTAGTTGCGAGCAATGCTTGGGGTGAAGGAAGTTGTCCTTGGGGGGTATTTCCCATGAAGTCCTTCCTTCCTTTATTTTTCATATATTTTGATTGGTTTGTACATGGGTACCTTATCAGGCCTAGTAGTTGGGACCCGTATTTGTTTGTCATTCTCCCTATGTTTCAATTAAGGGAGGGTGTTGGAATAATGAATATTTAAGCTTACCTAGGGATAATAGGGTAAGTTATTTATTACCTAGGGTTAATTTTATTTACCTAGGATAATTTGTTTTATTGTTGAGAATCTCTCAACAATATATTTATTCATAATATTTGAAAACAAATAGTTTGTTTTCTCTATTTTGTAATCACAACAAATAGTTTGTTGTCGTAAAACAAACTATTTGTATTATATATACTTTACAATCTATGAGAAAATAATGAGCGATTAATAAGAGAATACAGAGAATTTTTAGGATTATCACCTATTTTTTAGGTGAGAGAGAAACATATTTTATTCTCTGGTATTATTTTACAAGTTATTTGTTGTGGGTTCTTTCTCTTGGATTGATCCTATGGATCCTGTGTATCTCTTGCTCATTATTTTATGGTATCAGAGCATGGAGTTCCAGTTGAAGATCCTCTTCCCTAAAAATTTTTCATCATTTTTTATCTATTAACAAAGTCAAAAACATTATTTTATTGATGTGTTACAGATATTTGTTATTATCTCACATTCTGGTTCTTGTTTACAAGTTTTTTTTGGAAATTTTTGTACTTTATGATCATTTATGACTGTATGGATTTCCAAAACTAGAATTTTTTTACACAGGGGCATAGAAAATTTAATCAAGAATCCTGTACAACTTTAATTTTTTCATTCCATGTCGGCCGTATATCTCTTTCATACAAAAACCGGCTGACTGGTTCTTTTTGGTAGACTGCAGTACCTGTACAGTTTTCTAATGTGGCAGATTGTATAGATGTTTTTTTTGAAATATGACACCTATTCATGAAAGATGACTATGCTATCTTTCATTCCATGTCAATTAGTATGCATTTGGATTAGGCCGTATAACATTTTGGGAGGTTACAACAGGGATTTCAAATTTTATTTTGTTCTACAGCATAACCATATGGTTTTCTCCAGTTTAAATGCCTTATACTGCATAAAATCAAAATATGAAAGTTGTATGTGTTAGCAGACATTCTAGGATTTCATTCCAATTGAGAAGTATGGATTTGGATTAGGCTGTATAGTCCTTTGAGTAGATCCTGTGGAGCCAATTTTGAATTTTCTTGGAGGTTTTTTCCTTGGCCAGTATTTACAAAATTCTCATCAGAATTTTCTCTGATCACCATGCCTTGGTGGAAAAAGAAATTATTTCTGATAAATCCAAAGATTATTCTACATTCATCTCAAATGTGTGAGTCATTTTGGCTTATTTTTATTAATTTCTTAATTTTTAGTGGTTTAAATGCAAGTCTCTAGCTTTAAATGTACAAAGTTGACTTTGCTAAAGTGGCTAGAGGTATTTTGTTAAAAATTGGTAGGGAGGAAGTCTTGGGGTCAAATTCCCCTACATATTTTTTTGCATAAAGCCATTTTGTTTACCTTTTGTATAAGCTAAGGCTAAAAATTTTCATCGGGAGACATTAAATTGTAACGGGAGGGGTGTTTTTTGAGGAAAAATGAATGTCTAGGTTGTTCTTGTCAACGTCATTGTCTTCTTCAGGAATGGAATCCCAATTGTTTGAACCCCTAAACTCCACAAATTACCATGTTTGGAAGCTAAAAATGCAACAAATCCTTCAATCAAAGGGCTTATGGAGATTTTTTTCTAAAACAACACCTGCGGCATTCACCACTGTAAAAGACAAATATGCATATGGTTGTAAGCAGGATGAGGCTCTTGGATTGATTTGCCTCAATGTCTCAGATAATCTTCAATTTCACATTACAGATGCTATAATGCCAAATGAGGTATGGGAAAAATTAAAAAACCTATTTGGCAAAGTTAATGAGTTTAAAATTTTGCAATTAGATGCAAAATTGAGTACTTTCTCTCCATCAGATTTTCCTTCAATAGATGAATACTTGGCAAAATTCAAATTTATTAGGTCACAGTTGAAAGCTGGTGACAAGGATAAAAGTGATCAAGAGTGATTTTTCATGATTTTTTCAAAGTTGAAAGGACCATATAGTGTTTTTTCCTCTACTTTTTATACTATGATGGATACATTAGGTAATGAATTCAAATGGCCTTCCTTTGAAGTTTTTTGTGAAAGATTGATTAGGGAGAAAACAAAATTAATGGCCCTAGATGCTCTACCTGGTCCTAGTCATGCTATAGTTGCTAATTCTTCTAAAGGAAAGCCTTCACCTAAGTCTAAACAAAAGCAAACACCTTCAAATAATCCTCCAGAGTCCACCACCTAGACACCTCATCATTATAAATCTACTACGACCAAAAAGTCCTTTAAGCAAAAGAAGAAAACATTTGGTACATGTAATTTTTGTGGTGGTCCTAATCATGATGAAAGTAGATGTTTTAAGAAGATGTAAGAATTAGAGGTAGTGGTCAGACAACACAAAATTTCCATTCCATCTCCATCTCCTTCTACTTCTCCTGTAGGAAAAGGGAAAATACTTTCAGCCAGGGCTATATCTTCATGTCATGATCAGTAGATTTTTGACTCAGGTGCTTCTCATCATCTCACACATTCTAATGATCTATTGTCTTCTCTTACAGATTGTAGTACATCACATATTTTTATGGGTAACTCCTCACAGATTGAAGTTTTGGGATCTAGTACTGTTGACAAATAAGATCGATGTTTTAACAATGTATTTCCTGTACCCCAAATCTCTTCTAATCTTCTCTCTGTATATCAAATATTTAATTCTAGTACTGGTAAAACTATGGAGTTTACTTCACATGATGTTGTAATAAGAGAATTTAATGAGCCTAGTGAGATAGTTTCTATAGGTACAATAGACCATACTGCAAGACTCTATACTTTTGATAAGTTTGAGTCTTTTATGTCTTCTGGTTCTTCACTTATATCACATAGTAATAGTCTCAAAAAATTGTGGCATGAGAGATTAGGTCATTTGAGTTATGTATATATGCAATAAATGACTACAAAACATGTTATAAAAGGCCTTCCTAAGGTCTCATGTATTGATGGGGTGTGTCCTGGTTGTCTAGTTGGTAAACAACATCAAGATCCATTTCTAGTTGGTAAGGCCACATGTGCAAATGGACCCTTAGGGTTGGTTCATAGTGATTTGATGACTTTTCCAACTCATTCTATTTTAGGGACTAAATATGCACTCACATTCATTGATGATTTCACTCATAAAACTTGGGTATATTTTCTCAAGTTGAAAAGTGAAGTTTTTGAGACTTTTAAGGCTTTCAAAACCTTTGTTGAAAAACAATCATCTCTTCCTCTGAAGAAGATACACACTAAAAATGGGGGGGAATATGATAGTAATGATTTCCATGATTTTTGTATTGAGCATGGGATACAAAACCAATTCACTGTACCACACACTCAACAAAATGGTGTATTAGAGAGGAAGAATCAAACATTGAAAGAGATGGCTAATTATATGATTCACTCTAAAAATTTGGGTCCACAATATTGGGCTAAAGCTGTAAATTGTGCAAACTACATTCAAAATCATATGCCTCACAAAGCTGTGTAAATATGACACCTGAAGAAGCTTGGTCTGGGATCAAGCCTGATATTTCAGATTTTTGCATCTTTGGGAGTCAAGCATGGGCATTTGTTCCTGATGACAAACATAAAGCATTGGAGAAGAAAAGCCAACCACTCATTTTTGTTGGCTATTATGAAGATGTAAAAGCCTATCATATTTTTGATCCTATCAGACATGATGTGTTGTTTCGACAGGATGTTTAGGTTGATGAGCTACCCACTCCATAGGAGTGTACATCTAGTTCTTCTTCTCCCCCTCCTTCTACTGAGGATAGTGAGGATTTGATTTCTATTATTGATGATGATGATGATGTTGCACTTGTTCAGCCACCACATCTATCTTCTTCACCACCTTTGCCCAAGTGGGCAAAGAGCACTCTACAGGCATCTAGTTCTTTTGTAGGTGATCCATATAATTCTCATCACACTCGTGCATAGAAATTTGGTGTTACTCTTTTGGGACAAGCTTGTACAGATGATCTAGTGTTGTTTTCTAAGGCCATTGGTATACTCGAGTGGGATGTTGCAATGTATGATGAGTATTCTTCATTGATGAAGAATGATACTTGGGATCTTGTCCCTCTTCCTAAGGGAAGAAAACTTGTAAAATGTAAATGGGTCTATAAGACCAAATATGTTGTAGATGGATCAGTAGATAAGTACAAAGCTAAATTAGTAGCTAAGGGTTTTTCATAGGTTGAAGGGGTTTATTAATCTGAGACCTTTGCCCCTGTAGCTAAGATGGATTCTATTCAACTTGTACTCTCTCTTGTTGCTTCACATTCTTGGTCAATTTTTTAGATGGATGTGAAGAGTGCTTTCTTTCATGGTGATCTCCATGAGGATATCTATATGGAACAACCTCTAAGATTTGTGTAGGACTCATCATTGGTTTCTAGACTTCATCATTCTCTTTATGGCCTCAAACAAGCTCCTAGAGCTTGGTACGAGAAGATGGATAGTTTTCTTTTGAGTTCTAGTTTTATTCATTGTGAGTCAGATCATAATGTATACATCTTGAAGCAAGGTGAGGAGATTGTCATATTGGTTTTGTATGTTGATGATCTCATCCTCAATGACAGTTTAGATTCATTAATACATGACATCAAGGACAAGTTGGTAGATAGGTTTGATATGATAGATCTGGGACTTCTACATTATTTTCTTGGTCTTCAAGTTTTTCAATCTTTTGAGGGCATCTCTATTGGGATACAAAAGTATGCGACAGATCTTCTTCATCAATTTGGTATGGCTAATTGTAAGCCTGTCCCCACTCCATATCAGTTAGGTATTGTGTTGTCTGCCACTTGTACGACTCCTCTTGTTGATCCAACTTTGTATAGGAAACTTGTAGGTAGTCTTTTATACTTGACTCATACCCATCCCAACATCACATTTATTGTGAACCTTGTCTCTCAATTCTCACATGAGCCTCATGAGAGTCATTGGCAAGCAACCAAGTGTATTTTGTGCTACATTCGAGGCACCACTCACTTTGGTAGACATTACACACCACAAAGTTCTACACAGCTTATTAGATACACTGATTCTAATTGGGCTGGTGATGTTGACACTCACAAGTCCACTTGTGGATTTGCTTACACACTTGGTTCAGGTCTAGTTGCTTGGGCATGCAAAAAGTAGATTGCTATTGCATTGTACTCTACTGAGGCTGAGTATCGAGGTGTTGTCAAAGCTAGTCAAGAGACACTTTGGCTTCGATAGTTGCTTGGAGAGTTTGGCATCACACAACATGGTCCTACTACTCTTTAGTGTGACAACCAAAGTGCGATTGCTATTTCACACAATCCTATTGAGAATCAGTGGAAAAAACACATTGAGATTCACATGCATTTCATTTGACATCTTATTTAGGATGGAGTTATTTCTTTGGAGTTTATGGCTACAGCTAAGCAGATTATAGACACACTTACTAAACCTTTGGCTTCTCCTTGTTATCTTCAGTTGCAAGTAATGCTTGGGGTGAAGGAAGTTGTCCTTAGGGGGATTTCCCATGAAGTCCTTCCTTCCTTTATTTTTCATATATTTTGATTGGTTTGTACATGGGTACCTTATCAGGCCTAGTAGCTGGGACCCATATTTGTCTGTCATTCTCCCTATGTTTCACTTAAGGGAGGGTGTTGGAATAATGAATATTTAAGCTTACCTAGGGATAATAGGGTAAGTTATTTATTACCTAGGGTTAATTTTATTTACCTAGTATAATTTTTTTTATTGTTGAGAATCTCTCAAAAATATATTTGTTTGTAGTATTTGAAAACAAATAGTTTATTTTCTCTATTTTTTAATCACAATAAATAGTTTGTTGTCATAAAACAAACTATTTGTATTATATATACTTTACAATCTATGAGAAAATAATGAGAGATTAATAAAAGAATACAGAGAATTTTTAGGATTCACCTATTTTTTAGGTGAGAGAGAAACATATTTTATTCTCTGATATTATTTTACAAGTTATTTGTTGTGTTTTCTTTCTTCTGGATTGATCCTGTGGATCCTGTGTATCTCCTGCTCACTATTTCATCATATAAGGTTAAATCTAACTTTGAAACAAGGTACAATGTTGATATAGTCAATAGTGTATGAAAAGAATACAAAATAGGGTTAATAGAGTTAAAGCTATACTATGGAAGCAAGGTCTAAAAATGAACAGGGTCAATAGAGTTGACCTAGTTATCTAGACAACACACAGAACGTAGAACTGGGTCGACAGGGTCAATCTAGTTCACTGTCCAAGGGTAGTTTTGAAGACTATGAACTATGAAAAAAATAAAATAAAGAAAGAGCCATAAAGATATAAAATAACCTTGGTGGAATAGATATACAGAGAATGAAGATTGTTGTTCAATAACCTTGATATATGCTTATAAATTCTGCTAACTAGATTGACTAGTTCAATCAAACTTTACAAAAACTTGTTATTGAATGCTTGAAATGTATAGGGTTGATTGAGTCAACCTAATATGCTAAAATTGATGTCTAAAAATGTATAGGGTCAATTGGGTCAACCTAATAGTCTAGACTGGATGTCTAGAAATCTAAAAAAATTATACTGGGTTGACATGATTGATCCAGTAGCTTGTACCTAAAAAATTGTGCATAAACGTTAGATTTTGGGTTGACAGAGCCAATATAGTATGGAAAATATATGATAAAAATAATGATTAAATAATGAAATAAATTAAATAATATGAGCAAATTTTGCAAGGTTTAGTTCACATCGGGTTTACCAAAATGTATGCAATCAAAAATGCATCATGTCTATAAATCAATCCTAGCTCAGAGAAGAGAGAGTATACTTATACTTTCGATTGAGAATACATTTTTTAAGTGAGATAAAGATCAATATGGGGATTTAATAGACTCTATTATGGGATAACTTGTCACAATACACCATGCTAAGAAGGGTTCCAAAGCCTACAATCTAACACAATCATGCAACAACCCTAAAAGAGTCCTAGGTTTAATGTTCACTCTATTCTAGTAAATAGGAAAGTAAATCTAATCTAGTACACACCAAAGCTTGTGTCACAACATGAGGGGTTAGTAAAGCAATAAAAACATGTATAAGAGAATCTCAATTAAGCTAATTATGAGTAAGACCCTAATACATGGAATATGAAAAGTAATATTATTCAATCCAATACTTATGCTACTTTTATCTACTAAAAGAGAGGAGAACAAAGTTATAATATATTATCTAAATGTAAAACCATCGAGACTAAATCTCTCTCTTGGCCAATGGGGCTTCATAAGAGGTTGGTTTGGTTTATAAGGATAACTAAGAAAGGACAAAACATCTAAGACTTATCCACAAGACTAGATTCTTCAAGTAGAAACCCTAAGCTAAGACTCCTCAAGTAGAATTGTGGAAGAGAAAATTGTAAAGAAGCATGAGAGAATAATAAATCTTAATTGCATATTTAAATAATGATGAAATGATCTTGTATATATAGGTGGATATTACCCTAAATGCTCCCATAAATTTCAGCTATACAGGGTCAATCCAATCGACCCTGTATGTTTTCAGGGACAATCCACTAGGTTTGAGCTAGGTCGATTGAAGGGCCAACAAAATAAAAAATTGAAAAATAACCCTAGACTATACATGATTGACCCAATTGACCTAGTACAACTGACTATCCAAAAGGGAATGAAGGCAAGAAAAGGAAGATAAATCATGGAAAAAGACTAGAAGAGTGTGAAGGGAGGATAAATATCTTAGGGAATGGTTTTAAGAGCTGGTTGGATTGGTAATGATGTGGAAATAAGGGATAAAAACCCTATAAATCACCAAAGGTATACCTACCCCTTTATCGATGCAACCTTTAAGGCATGCACTTAGAGAGATTGGGTCTTGATGGGTTCCTACAAGATGTAAAGCATTAGTATGTGATAAAATTTAAAAATATTATATGTATACAAACACTATTTTAGGTTTGGATGTATGTTTAAAATCTTGATTGGATTGTACAATTTGCAACTACAATCATAAAAGTTGTAAATTTTTGATCTAAATAGTTGAAAGTTGTTAAATCTACCTATCGTTCACAATTTTTTAGCTAAAATAGGTATTCTTGAAAGGTAAGAAAAGATTTTTGTTGGCCCTTATTGAGATGGGAAAATTCATTCCCATGGTTGGTAATAATATTTTGATTAGAAAGTCACACCTATATGGGTGGCTAAAATTCAATCATTTTTTTAGAGCTATGTTAGAATGGTGGTATACCATTGGTATATGTGCTAAATAAGAATAATTGGAACTATTAGCCCCTTTTTCAAGGAGATGGTTATCTATTTTTTTGATATTAATACATGACCTATGCATTATGAATATGGATTTTATCTTGAGTTGAGATGTGTATTGAGCATTATTGCTATATGACTTGCGATAGCTCACTATTATTCTTCTGGTGTCATAAAATGACATGTAAGTCGATGAGACATTTTTTATAGCTTGGATAGAGGAAATACATGACTGTATCTATGATTTATGATGGAATTAGCAAATGTATCTTATCTAGATGGTATATTACATCTTCTTACCTTACTATTATGTAAGCTAATGGTTTTTCTAATAAATATTATGGTTAGTGTGAAACCTTTGTTAAGAGAGTGATTAAGTCTTTATGGACAACTAGGTCTTTGGTTGTGATATGGTCACCAAGATGGCTCCTCTATAATAAGGGGAGGATGTTATGATCCTTCCCCATTGTAATTTTACTTGACTATTTTAACATTGATGTATCATATGTATAGTTTATTACGGTACTTCATTACTTAGATGGATCATATTGTTAGAATTTGATGCTATGATATTTGACTATAGGTTGATGTATACCTCATGTTTAAAATTCTATACTTGATGTTTATGGATTATTTGCTGTAATTGATACTCGATTATAGTTTATTACTAATTTATCATTTTATCAATTTTTTGATCAGATACTACTAATAGATATACTTGGTGGTTGTAGGTGTTGATTATGAGCTAGGTTGGATGTTGGTGTCATATTTGAGGGTAGTGGAGTGGTTTTGAGTAATTAGAGGAGTTATGATAGATAAAATTATGATCTTGATTAGTGTTGTGCCATTGTTTAGTTTTTTTATTTGTTCGTGTAGTCATATTTTATTATGCCTTGTCACTTTTCACTTTTTGCATCCTATCATATTATTGTTATTCCCTACATGTTTGCTTGATGTTGTTTTTGTCCACCCAAACTTCCCCTTTTCTCTCTCCTATGCTTACTCTTCATCACCCCAACTTATATTTACTTTCCCTCATTTATCATGGACTTCCTAAGATACCTACCTAGACCTACCTCCCCACAACACCTTGTTCTATGTGATTTATTCCTTAGTGACTAGATAAACATCGATGACCTAGTTAATTGGTCATTATGGCATTTATGAATTTAATAACATTAAAATAATATCTATTTTATTATTTTAATTTTTATTATTTTCTTTTTTATTTTATGACCTTTAATTATTTAACTGGCATTTTAAATAATATATATTTTATTATTTAAATTTCTAATTAATTATGTTAATACTTTATTAGCTTTTTGATTCAAATTTAAAAAGGCCATTAATGACAAATGTCCTAGGCAATTTGACATGGAGGTCACAAGGGGAGGATAATGGGTCAATAGAATGGAGAGGGATTTCTCTCTCTCCTCATTGAATGAGAAGTATGGTGTAGGGAGGAGAAAAATGAAAAGTTGGGGGGTGACTGAGAAAAAGGGAGGTGTAAGGGAGAAGGGAAGAAATTGCAGGGGAGAAAAGAGGCATAAAGGGGAAGAAAAATGTAGGGGAGAAAAGAATGGAGAAGGGAAGAGAAATGTAGTAGAGGACTAAGCATTTTGGTTTTTGGCATGGAAAAACCCCAGGTTGAAATGCCAGATATGAATTGACTCAATGATGGAAAATCAAGGGTTTTTTCAAACTAGTAATCTCAAACCTGTTAACACTAATTGAGTTTTTTTTTCCCTCTCTGACATTGAATGGGTAAGTCATTTTTGATTATAAGTTGTATATCTTCCATGAAATGAACATTACTTATTATTTAGGCCAGTAGAATTTCACCATTATTCTTTTGGCCTATAAACTTGTAAAAAGGAAATAAAAAATATACAACCTAATGTTTATACATGTTGTTTTGGTAATGTTTTTAGCTTGGAGATGTATTATTTTTTATGAGCCATATTTTATATTAGTTTCATGTTTAAATTATAACTTTTCCTTAAGTAACACCATCAATATTGATGGGTTGAGTTGCATACTTTGTTCCCTTAAATGATTAAATTGATTTTTGATAATCCTTGTGTTCTGATCCATTGACCTCATGGGGTTGTATTCTTTTTTATATATATATATATATTTTCTCCACTTATGATATTTTGATGTTTTTTTACCTTGGTCTTAGTGGCTATATGAAAAAGAAGTTGATTCATTAATAAAATGGAAACAAAATGACTAGGGTTATGCTAACCTCTTGGTAGATTATCTGAGTGTCTATTATATATTCAATGTCAATAGTGAACCAAATCATTCTCATTGTATTAAAACCTTGAGGGTAGTTTTGATCAATCCTTATTATGTATATTTCTCATTATGAATTATGAAATCAATTTGGGGGTCATTTTAAAGCCTTAAATAGATTATTTATTTATCAATATAAATTTCTAAATTTAAACGAATAGGCCTAGGTGTATTCACCTTTAAGATATATTTCAAATTATCATTTTATATTTTTCCATTTTCAATAATTAGATTTGGGATTATCATTATAACCTTCATTTTAAATAAAAATTGATTTGGGCCTTGAATGTGTAAGAGAGATGAACCTATTAGGAGATCTACAGTTTTGGAAAGTTATTATAATTTACACTATCAAATTAATTTGATTTGAGTATCTTAAAATTAAAATGGCCAAGTTTTTATTCTTGGATAATATGTCCACTAGAATCAGTCTTTGGCTAAAACCTTATTCTTGAACCAGCTAGGCAAGTGTGTTGAATGGCATGAATTTGGCCATATGGATGTGACTTAGTTGGAGAGATATACCTTTAATCTTGATTTATGTTGAATTCCTTTGTGTTAAAGACAAGTCAATTGGCTCCTTCCACTTAATAAATTGGTTAGGGTGTTTCCCTTGATTTAATTCAAATTGGTTAAAATTACATATAATTCGTTTTGATTGGAACCTCCCATAAATCATTTTGAATGGTTAATTTCTATTATGGATTTAATATGAGTTATGTATACTTATGTATTGATGATCTTTGGAAATTGGATAAGACCCTGCTGGAACACCATTTCATAATAGGGGTTTCATTTTCATTTAAAAACCCTTTAAATGGCATGCTACCTCATTAACTCATATTGACTTGATTTTAATACTTAGAGATCATATGAGGCCATGAGACCTCATGATGATCCCTTGAATCTCATATGTTGGTCATTGGTCTTAAAATTGATTTACTATCTTGAAGGATTGATGGAATCCTTAATTTTTTCCCTAAAAATGTTGTATGACTGAGTTTATTGATTATCATTCTTGGTCAATTTTATTATTGGATCTTGACTGGGTGGTGTATAATGATTGACTCATATATTGTGTTTTATTTTGTCTTAGACTACGTGAAGTATACCCTTATTAAATCAACATTTTTGGACCATACTTGAATAATAAATCATTAGCTACCATGCTTATATGTCTAAGTTATAAATTTATAGCCATAAGGCTAATGGGTAGACTACATACTTGGAGGGGATCGAAGTTGGTTATTATAGAAGCTAAAAAAATGGATTTATTATTAATCCCTTGTTATATCTTATGGAAACCTATAATTAGTTATCCCCACTTCTAATTTATAGCTATGATGGGTTGATTATTTTTTTCTCATCTCATAATGGTGATTGTGTCTTTGTTGGTTTTATGTTATTTTGTTGAGATGTCTTTTGGTTTAGAATCCAACTTGCTCAAAACTTCCTCCTTGACCCTATTTACTAAAACCATTACCTAATTGATGTTTGGGGTGTAAGGGTCACTGATGATTGGGCTCATAGGTCTAGTTCGGAGGGTTTGTCCAGTTTAGTTACTTGGTACTCCATTCTTGGATGATCTTACAAATATATGAATTAAGTTAGAAATGAATTATTTATGTTATTTATATAGTCCTCTCTTAATTGATAATATTTAATGGTTACTTGAATTATGAAAATAGTTAGTATTTTATCATGATTTGATATTGGTTAACTATGTTGATATGTTAACCTATGTTTATGGAATGCGGGAAGAGGAATGCAATCTTAAATACCAAGAAGCTGAAATTGTTACTTTGCTAAAGGAAATTCATATCATATGATAAGTTATTGGATGTTTAATTAGTTATTTTCATATTACTAAAGATTTTGTTGATACAAGTAACTTAGAATTTCTCTGTGATTTAATCATATGATCTTATTAAGTAAGCATAGGGTTAATCATGTTAATAACTAAGAGTAACCTTTCGAGTTGGTCATTACAGTGCCAATATCTTGATTTAGTCATATAATCTTGCTTAGATGGATAAGATTGTTAATGGACATTATGAGTAAAGTTACTCAAGTATATACATATGTTAATTGATATAGAATCCTAAAGATTTTTTTAATTAAGTAAATGGGATTAATGTTCATCATTGATGTATTTCATTAGATCACTTATTTTGGCATTTAGGCATACATGAGTATACTAGCTTGGATTATTAGCAAGCTGGAATCTTGATTCAAATGATAATTGTTGAGAGTTATCTAATCATTTTTCTTGGATTTATATATATTCATATGCTCATTTCGTTTTTATACATTTGGAAATTACTCTTGATATATCATGAGAATGTATAACTATTTATAGTTGGTTTTCACCTTGTGTGTGGAGTATAGGGACTTCTTGGATGTTTCAACTTGTATGTGATATATATGAACAAGTGTAGATGAGTTGGATTAATTTTTAAGGATACCTATTATGGGAGAATGATCAATTTAATTTTGGGACAAACTACTAGTTATGGTTGAAGAAAGTAACCTTGAACCACTTTTTATATGAACTAGTAATGTTATGAGATGTATCCTCATTTGCTAGAAACTTATACACTTGTATATGGTTGAATATTACATGTGAGTATCACTATTATGGGATGAATTTGAATATTGTTTTATCCCATTGATGTATGTAATATTATCATTGAGTAAGCATGGTTATTGGTGTGAACTTGGTATTTGTAATTTAACCATGTGTAAACTTTGATGCTTGTATGCTTCTGCAAATCGGTTCATTTGGAACCTTTATATTTTTGAATAAGATATATTGGTGTATAGGTGAAACATGTTACTCCTTAATGTTGAAATTACTTATTATGATGATATATTAAGTGAGTTAATTCATTAATGAATTCCTTAATAAAAGGAGGGCTTAATGTTGTAAATTCTTGCTTATATGCATGGTTGGAATTAATTATGTAAGTGTACAAGTTGAATAGCTAATATAACCTCCTCACATTAAATTAAATGGTTGATAAAATATAATTTTGGTCATGGGTTTATACTTTGGATGTAAGGTATTTTTGGTAATATAAATTTCTTCTTTATTTTTAATATCACATTGGCTATTTGCCAATATGGAATCGTATAATTATGATTCAATGATTGAACACCACTATATCCTTACTTGTTAGATGATGAATAAGACATGTTTGTATCTTTAAAAGTTTATTTGGATCATAGAAATTATGCTTGTAGATTGATTCAATTCTCTTTATGTAAATGATATCTTGTTGTGTGCTTTAGAGACCTTGTTTAATCTGTATGTATTCAAATTGATAATTGGTTGCAATAAATGTTAACATGCTAAATATTTTCCTAATAATCAATTAGGATGATTTTTTTATTGGTCCCATTATCATGGTATTATTTAACCTAATGATGGCATTGAATTTTAAGTTTAACCCTTCTTGTTGTGCATATGCGAGTATGCTAAGTGAGTATCGCTTGCTTTAGCAAGTAAGGTTTGGGTTTGTTACTTATCTAAAGTGTACTATGATATGAAACTTCAATTTTGTTTGGGGATGTTTCACTAATTTTGTAATGGAATATGATAAATATGGAAAGTAATAAAAAGTTCATGATACTTATATTTTTTAGTTGACTATCTGACTATGAATGTGTTATGGAGGTAGAAAATAAGGATAAACACATCTCTATTTTGTTTGGTTTAAGAATTAATTTGTTACCTACACTGGGTCAATTACATAGGATTTGATCAATATTATTGGTAGATATTAACATAATGGTTGGTACTAACCTACATGGAATTACAACATAATGATTGTATGGTCACTTGGTATTATCTTTGTAATTATCTAACCTTAATGACACACATATATCTAAAAAATAGTAATTTATATTAACAACCTAGATGTGATTGTGAAGGATAAAAACTTGAAAAAATGGTTGAAGTGTAATAGATAAGATAACCCTAGGATAAGATAACCCTAATGGGCTAAGCTAACCCTAACTACCCCATCTGATGATTGGCTATTGCCTATGTATCCAATTTACTAAGGAGAAAAATCAAATCACACGTAGCTCTCCTACCTAGTTGTAACTGTATATTTGTGCTCATTCATTATATGTATACTAATGATTAATATTGATAGTTGAAAATTCTTGCTTTGATCTATCTTTTGAGTAGTTAAAAATGGATTGAGACTACTTCTAGTGATAAGTATGTAAATTTGGAAGAATAAGGTATATTTTCTTAGTGTGTAATAGTGTATGTATGTATACCAAATTAGTATGGTTCCATTTGAATAATTATTCATGCCAAAAAAATTCTAGGGTTATGGGATGAACCTAATGAAGGATTTTATTTAAAAAAATAATTGCTCAAAGTGGGTCAACTTTAACTAGTGTAGGTCATTATTGAATAAGGACAACAATCATAATTTTCATAACTAACCTATGTATAGGTGGAATACTCTAAGAGTTTAGAGATGTATGTAAAATATATTTGGTAGGTTTAAAGTAGATTTTGAGGTTAATATAGGTGTATACCATCAAAAAATAAGGGTTGACTCATATGATAACAAGAAAGTATGAAGATGGAAAATTATGACATTGTTTAAGTGCTAAAGTCGTGTGGTAAATGTTTATCAAGCTTATTTTTTTGGATAGATATTGGGGTTGGTGGGAACCCACCCTATATTGATAAAGGTAATTAAACAAAATATCCAAGCTAAACCACCATGGCCAACAAAGAAAAAATTATACCAAATGACCAAAAGGCCACAAACATATTAAACAATCATCCTTTCAAACACTCAAAAACTAAAAGTAGAAACAAATCCATTAGTTATTAGGAAAATAGTCTAAGAGATTGACCATCTGTCCCTTTTTACCTATTTTATTTTTTTTACCTCCTACCACATTCCTTATTTAGATTTCACCACAACCATTTTCTTATCATGATTTTGAATTTTCAAATTTAGATTTTCAAGAAACTCTTTGTCTAAATCTAAAATTTTCAGATTCATGTTCTCTCTTCACTCCCCCTACTATCTCTTTTAAGGGAATTCTAGGCTTTTACTTTTACCCCCATATTTCACTTAGTTTATTTAGTAGAAACAACTTGTTCTCCTTTCTTTCTATCTCCCAATTCTTCATTTTCCTAAATTTATAAATCTTGAAAGCAATCTTCAATGATTAGTGTTAGATCTGGAGTGCTCCATTTGCTTAAGGTTGTATTCTCCCCTTTATTCTTACCAGATTCAGAATTACCTTAAGGAAAATAAGAATAAAAATGAGATGGTAGTTTTTAATTATAATGTATAAATTATTTATTCTCATAATCTAAATCTTGAGTGTAATAGAACTTTTCCATATTTCAAAATGACTTTCTCTAAAACCCCTTTACTCAAATCAATCTCTACACAAATTCTAGTAAAATTGCACAGACCTACACCAAATATTTTATGATCATTAATTAATAATGACCCCAAAGCATTACCTATTTGATTATAATCATGCAAAAAATGCAAAGGTAGGTTAGGGATCTGAACCCACACTAGCATTTTTATTACTGAGAGAGTGTTTATATCAAACTCCAAAAACCAAGGATTGATAAATAAACCCACATTACCCAAAAACCAAGGGCCTTCTAAGATAAATTTATGATAATCCTTAAGATCACTAAATTATACAATAAAAAACCTTTAGAGAATAAATAAATCTCACATTGATTTAACCAAGTCGCATAGACCCACTGATATAAGGTAGTCGAAGAAGGCCAAAAACCATTAAATATATACATAAATCCTCAATTAAAGTATGAAAATAATCATCCAAATTTTCATTTAAAATCTCCATATAAGGTACCTCATTTTATTGTTCTAAAATATATGATTGAGGTGGAGAAGGATACTTCACATAATTTGGTTTGGAAGTGGCATTTCTAATCACTTTTTGAAAGTTACAAGTTTGGGAGAAGAAGCTTGATTTAATCCTTCCACACCTCCCTATAATATTTAAGCCATGAAGATCAATGATTCATTTCCTAGAGGTTATAATGACACTAGAAGAGGATCCTATAATTCTTTGCCCCATTGTACTAAACTTTGAGACTTAATAGGGATACCTAAAGAAATCTCCAAACTTAGTTTTAAATCCTTCACAAAATTTGTCCCTTTCACCCAAATGTAAATTGTTTTTTATAAAAGAGATTTAAAAAATATTTGAAACCTTGGTTTATCCTTCTTTGTGAACTACTTAAAATTAGATGCTCCCTCAATAAAAACAATGCCATCCTCAATTTCCTTAGAAACGAATAATTTATTCCTTGATGTTGTTACTTGCTATGGCATTTTGTCAAATAATTGGCCTTCGTCATCCAATTTGGATTTATTTCCTTTATCCTTCATAGCTTGATATTTTTCACCCAAAATGGTAGGCCCCATAATATCTAAGGTCACCCTATTATTCCCCTGATCCATTCTACCCAGCTATGCCTAGCTCAATCAAATTTGGAGTAACAAATAAAAGAGGATTACCATTAACAGAAATGTTGAACACACACTTCCTAGGGGAAATAATAAATACCCCAGCATGAAAAAAGGGATGCCATAGGATGTCATATTGTGAACCTATAGAATCCTTCATCTACTCTTTCAATGGAGCCTTCTTAATCTCTTGCCTTTTCTCAACCAACATATTTTATTCTATAATGGCACCCATGGTAGTTGCATGGCCTTCTAAATTGTTAGCAACTCTTCCAATCAAAACTATAGCCACCCATCCTTCACCAATTGAGCCAAACCCAAACTCTATAAATATTATCAATCCACCAATGCCTGTAGTTAATTTATCATAAATGAAAACCCTAGCACTCTCCATTTCCACTTGCTGATCAATTTTGATTTATTCCTATGTCAAGCTTGTTATTGTCAAGTATCAAAGACCATATTTTAGTATTTACAAATATGTATGTCCTACATCACAATCATATGATGTGAAATTAATGTGTATGAAAGAGAATATTCCATCTATAAAACATATGATAAATAACATATGCAAATAGTGTAATCTAGTAATCATGTCATACATAGGTCTTAATTTTTTATTTTTTAAATATTTAAATGTTTTTTATTTTAACTTATTTGATTTTTTTATATTTTTAGAATTAACTTGAAATTTAAAAAGTGATAACTAATGATCCCATCAATGGGATAGTGTTGGAGGGTTCCTGTATCATGTGGTACAAGTTCAACCTATCGTGAGTGAAAAGTAAAAATTGTAAGTGTATCAAAATCTAAAAAATGAATTGGGTGTTGTAATGTAGTTATCATTATTAATCATAGGATCATGTGTATGATGAGTAATTCTAGAAGGCCAAGGACCATTTGGGGTCTATTATGTATTAAGAGAATATCTTACTACTCGTGTTTGTTTTAGGACCTACTAGATTATTTGTGGTGATAATTTAGTACATGGTATTGTAGATAACGTCCTATGAGATTCTTGAATGACTTGATGACATGACAACTTAGTGGAATATTAGTATACCTAAAGTCATCACATTTACATAGATAAAGTTAGAATTATCATGAGAGATGATCATTTTTTGAATACAAAGGTCTGTGAAGTGATTGAAGTTGAGAAAAAACTAAGCAATTTAAATTGAGATGGCATTTAGGTTCTTAATGATAGTTGGAAAACTATTATTCAAATGGTAAAGAATAGAAATTAAAAAATTATTAATAATTATTATTTTTCTATTGAGGTGACCCAGCTTGAATATTGGTGAATGATGTATATTTATGGTGTTTCTACTAGTGTTTTCTTGCATGGATCTCATTGGTCTCTTCTTCCTGACGATGGTTCTTGCTTAAGAAGTAAAATGTTGAGAGTAATTTTTCATTTTAATGCAATCTCCTATATTTTTTAAAAACATTCTACTACATATACCATGAATAATTTAATAGTATCCCTCCATGGAATGGAAACTCTTGAAGAGGTTCATTTGTTTGAGAAATTATGGGTAAAGAAGGCTTAAAAAATTGCTGATTTTGAATTTTTGAAAAATTACATAGAAAATAATATTATTCCTACCTTCATTGCTATTAAACAAAAGCTCCAAAAATATAATTATTCTACCCTTATATTTGTGACCTTATCTATAGTTCAGGCTTAAATTAAACTTGTTAGGAAAGTTCTACATTTTCTTTCTGAAAGCTTATATAGGTTGCATTTAAAATTGGCAGTTTTTATTTAGAATGATTTGTGGACCAAGTTGGAGTGGTCCTTGACTAGGATCATAAAACTCACTTTGGACAAGGTGAAATTAAATAAAAACAAGAAATTTAACATTCTCATTAATAAACAAAAACCTATCACCCCTTTGGATAAGAAGTATGTTATAGTAAACTTATAAAATCATTCACTTGATCTTGCTGCATCTAGAATTTTAGAATTTGGACTTAATTTTGATATCAGCCCTAGATATATTCTAGTTGAAGATCTAATCATCAAGGTCACTGTTTCTATAAAAATATTCTGATTGATGTTGCTAAAGAGGTGAGATAGGAATGCGTGATGATGATCAAAAAATCTAGACCTCTAAGGAATAATATTAGCAAAGAAGAGGTCATCACCCTAAAGCTACTCATAAATAATAAGGATATTATTATACTTAGGGAGGATAAAGGAAAATCCATGATTATCTTTAATTCTATAGACTATGAAAATAAAATTATTAATCATTTGATGACATCCAGGAGGTATAAAAGGTTGGATAAACATCCCTATAATAAAATTATGAAAGAGCTAGAAATTTCTATAAAAAACTTCATCTCTTGATGATGTTTTAAAAAGAAGCTCATTCTGAAGAAATGCTTTGTTCCTCACGTTTATGGTCTATTAAAAATTCATAAGGATGGGGTACCTATTAGACCCATTGTTAGCACTATTGGTTCTCCTACATTACCCCTCACCAAATTTACTTTGGAGAAACTACAAATCCTTTCTATAAAAATGGTTCTTTTATAAAATATTCCACACATTTTGTTGATGAGATGAATAATTTTAAGGTTGAGAAAGATGATATTTTAGTCAACTTCAACATGGTCTCTCTTTTTATGAGAGTCCCTACTGATGGTGCCATTGAAATTATTAGGATTTATTTTGATGATGAGATGGCCAATTTAGTTAAAATTTGTTTGAAATCCACATTCTTTAGCTTTAGAGGGTTTATTTATGAACAATATGAAAGTATCACCTTGGGGTCTTCCCTCTCACGTATCGTGGCTAACATATACATGGAATATTTTGAAAACTTAGCTCTTGGGTCTACTATTTTAAAACTAAAATGGTGGAAATAATTTGTGGATGACACAAATGCTAATTGTCCCCATGGTAGGGAGAATTTGGATAGGTTTCTTTACCTTCTGAATAGTAGATCGAACCACATAAAGTTCACTATGGAGGTGGAGGATAAAAATCAAATTTCATTTTTAGATGTTCTCATAATGAAAAATAATGATGGATCTTTATCCCACATTATCTATAGAAAGAAAACTCACATGAATAATTACTTACATGTAGAGTCCCATAATCATACTATAAAAAAATATGGCATTATAAACAGAATAGTGACTCGTGTAAAGAGAATCACTAATAAAGATCACCTTGGTCAATAAATTGAACATCTCTCTATGCTTTTCAAGAAGAATGGTTATGATGAGGGATAAATTAGTAAGATCATTCTTAAAACACAAATTTATCATGGTAGTAAACATATCAATAATGACATTATGGTTGATGAGGAGAATATTGGCATGGACACTCTTCCTTATATTGAAGGGACTACATATAAGATGGCAAGGATCCTTAGGAGAAGAAACATTAAGGTTTATTTCTCTCCTCCTAATTCAATATTGAAAATTATGGATAAAGGTAAAGATCAAACCAACCCTATTTGCTATTTCATGTAGTTGTTGTAAGGTCTACATCAGTGAAATGAGTCATTCCTTTCATAAATGGATCTATTCTATTATACCTCAAGTCATCACATTTTCATAGATAAAGTTGGAATTATGATGAGAGATGATCATTTTTTGAGTAGAAAGATCTATGAAGTGATTGAAATTAAGAAAAACCCAAACAATTTAAATTGAGATGACAGTTGGGTTCTTAGTGATAGATGGAAACCTGTTATTCGAATGGCAAAGAATAGGAATTAAAAAATTATTAATAATAATTATTTTTTTACTGAGCTAATCAAGCTTGAATATTGGTGAATGATGGATATTTATGGTGTTTATATTGGTATTTGCTTACATGGATCTCCCTAGTCTCTTCCTCTTGAGGATGGGTCTTGCTTAAGAATTGAAATGTTGAGAGTAATTTTTCATTTTAATGTAGTTTCCTAGATTTTTTGAAAACATTTTTATATGTATACCATGAAATAATTTAATAGTATCCCTCCATGAAAGGAAAACTCTTGCATAGGTTCATTTTTTTGAGAAACTATGGGTAAAGAAGGCTTAAAAAAATCATTGATTTTAAATTTTTGAAAAATTAAAGAGAAAACAATATTATTCCTACCTTCCCTTCTATTAAACACATGCTTCAACAATGCAATTATTCTACCCTCAAATTTGTGAGCTTATACATAATTTGGGATTTAATTAAACATGCTAAGAAAGTGCTACATTTTATTTAGAAAAGATTATATAGGTTGAATTTAAAATTGGTGATTTCTATTTAGAATGATTTATGGACCAGGTTGGAGTTATCCTTGGATAGGATCATACAATTCACTTTGGATAAGGTGTGATGCAAGCAAAATAAGAAATTCAATGTTCTCATGAATACACTGAAACCTATTTCCCCTTTGGATAAGAAGTTTGTTATATTTAACTTATTGAATCATTCACTTGATCTTGCTATGTCTAGAATTCTAAAATTTAGACTTAATTTTGATATCACCCCTAGATATATTCTAGTTGAAGATTTAATCAACAAGGTTGAGGTTTTTGTAAAAAATATTCTGATTGATGTTATTGAAGAGGTGAGATAGGTATGTGTAGTGATGAGTATAAAATACAGACCTCCTAGGAATAATATTATCAAAGAAGAGGTCTTCACCCTAAAGCTTCTCAGAAATAATAAGGATATTATTATACTTAGGGTATATAAATGAAATGCCATGGCTATTCTTAATTTTTTTGACTATGAAAATAAAATTATTAATCATTTGATGACATCTGGGAGATATAAAAGATTAGAGAAAGATCCCTATAATAAAATTATGAAAGAGGTAGAAATTGCTATAAAAAAATCATCTCTTGATGATGTTTTAAAAAAGAAGTTCACTCTAAAGAATTACCTTATTCTTTGCATTTATGGTCTATCAAAAATTCATAAGGATGGGGTAACTATTAGACCCATTGTTAACACTATTGGTTCTCCTACGTACCCCCTCATCAAGTTTCTTTCAGAGAAACTAAAAGTCTTTTTTGGAAAAAATGATTCTTTTATAAAATATTCTATACATTTTATTGATGAGATGAAGAATTTTAAGGTTGAGAAAGATGATATTTTAGTTAGTTTTGACATGGTCTCTTGTTTTAAAAAATTCCCTATTGATGATGCCATTAAAATTATTAGGATTCATTCTGATGATGAGATGGCCAATTTAGTTAAAATTTATTTTAAATCCATGTTCTTTAGATTTATAGTTTTTATTTATGAATAATCTGAAGGTATTGCCATGGGGTCTCTCCATTCACCTATCATGGCCAATATATACATGAAATATTTTGAAAACTTAGCTCTTGGGTTTATTAGTTTAAAATTGAGATGGTGGAAATGATTTGTGGATGACACAAATGCTAATTTCTCCCATGATAGGGAGAATTTGGATAGGCTTATTGACCTTCTCAATAATAGATCTAACCACAAAAAGTTCACTAAGGAGTGGAAGATAAAAATCAAATTTATTTTTTAGACATTCTCATCATGAAAAATAATTATGGCTCTTTGTCCCACACTATCTATAAAAATAAAACTCACACATACAATTAATTACATGTAGAGTCCCATCATCATCGTACACCAACATATGGCATTATAAACACATTAGTAACTCATGTAAAGAGAATCACTGATAAAGATCACCTTGGTCAAGAAATGGAACATCTCTTTATGGTTTTCAAGATGAATGGCTATGATGAGGGACAAATTAGTAAGATCATCCTTAAAACACAAATGGATCATGGTAGTAAACCTATAGGGGATGAGATTATGGTTGATGAGGATAATATTGTCATGGTCACTCTTCCTTATGTCAAAGGGACTATGGATAATTTGGAGAGGATCCTTAGGAGAATAAACATTAAGGTTTATTTCTCTCCCCCTAATTCAATATTAAAAATGATGGATAAATCTAAAGATCAAACCAACCCTATCTGTCATAAAGGGATCTATTCTATTCCATGCAGTTTTGGTAAGGTCTACATTAATTAAATGAGTCATTACTTTTAAGTTAGGATTAAAGAGCATTGGGATGATATTTCTCATAATTAGATTTAAAAATCTGCCTTAACGAAATATTTTTATACCTTGGGTCATCAAATTAGCATAGATAAATTTGGAATTATCATGAGATATGATCATTTTTAAGTATAAAGGTCAGTGAAGTGATTGGAATTGAGAAAACCCCAAAAAATTTAAATCAAGATGACGGTTGGGTTTTTAGTGATAGCTAGAAACCTATTATTTGAATGGAAAATAATAGAAAGTAAAAAATTATTAATAATTATTATTTTTATCTAAGCTAACCTAGCTTGAATATTGGTGAATGATGGATATTTATGGTGTTTATACTAGTGTTTTCTTGCATGGATATCACTGGTATCTTCATCTTAACAATGGGTCTTGCTTAAGACTTGAAACATTGAGAGTAATTTTTCATTTTAACACAGTCTCTTAGATTTTTTAAATACATGATAGCTATTGAAAAACTAGATACTTAGGAGAGTCACCTAATACCCTCTAAGCTAAGTGTATTAGAATATCCTACATAAATGCATTAACTAACTCTACACAATATTATTGAATATATGTAGCAACCAAATATGGTGGTGGTAGGGGTGAAGGAGGTGATACCATTCATTGAATAGGGTATTCATATCAAATTCATGAAACTATAACTACATTGTTTTAATATATATATTTGATACATCAATGCACTATTGATGGTACTACATGAATATTATATATCCTAGGGTATACTACCAACATTTCAAATACCCATGTCCTTATTAAGACTAGAAATAGTGTAGCACTTTAGTAGAGCCAACCTAAAGAGGTAGAGAAATACATTGAAGAGTGTTATGTGTTCTTCCATCGAAACCTTTAAACACTTATGAAGTATCATGTAAATCTTGTTGAGTGTAGAAGAGTGTGTTGATAAGTATCATTATCCACACATTTTAACTTGAACCATTATCAACCATGATAATTTGCATGGGTTTCTTATTGATGTAAGATCGTATGAATAGATCATGGATATTTGAATAATCATTGAACATATCACTATCATCAAATGTAATCGCAAGGTGTCATAGTAAGATGCTTGTAGTATTATCAATTATTCCATATATTGGGTGATCATATTATACAAGTGGAGGGTGCATATTTTATGCATGATGTAACTCATAAGTATACTTAGTTTTTGTTGCATCATGCTTGGGAAATAGATCATTGTTTTTTTTAATTTTATATTTCCATTTTTTGTGGTATAGATTCTTCTATAAGTGTGCTCAACTCAATATTATTGTTATCAATAATATCTTATATGTTATTCCTTAACTTGAAACACATTTTTGTAAAACGTATAATAAATATATGGTAGTCATAATATGCATTACTATCATAATTCTTAAGTGTAGGTTTACTTGCATCAAAATCTTAAGTGTAAAGAAGAGAGATGATGTTATATTCATTTAACCTATATAATAGTACATGAGGTGGTGATGTTAATTGTGAGAACTACCTCTTTTATGGAGAATTTAATTAAAGATGATTTGTAGTCTGTGATACTATACTAGTAATTTTCTTTACCTCATTATTATTATCATTTAATTTAAACTTTTATCTTAGCTTGATTTAAAATTTATCTATTGAAGTTTTTGGAATAATAGGTACATAATTATTTTGTTCAAAGATATGATTTTAACTTATCCATCTCTCATTGTATGATATCTCAACAAAAAACTTAAATTTATTGAATACTATTGACTCATACAATGGTGTAAGTAAAATTTTCTTGAAAATGTCTTGTAACTCATTACCATGTGATTTGTCATATTAGCTAGAATGGTCTTATAATGCATGATACAAGCACTCCTCATGAATATCCCATTAATGTGATCATTGGTTATCAGTTTTAAAATTTTAAGATAAATTCAAAAATACATAAAAATCAAATATTTTAAAATTTCAAAAACATTCAAATATTAAAAAAATAAAAAATAAGGACCTAAAAATGTCATAATTACTAGATTACACTATTTTATTTATCAAATGATTAGTATATGGCATATTATTTTTCATACAAACCTGCATTTTATAGTATATGGCTATGATGCAAGATATAAAGATCATACATAGACACATAGATGTTTAAATCTCCTATACCCAATGGCCATGCCAATTATGGAGGAATTTTATTCCACATGTCACATGATCACATGTTATATATTTATATGACCTTTTACCATGTTGAACTATATATATTTCTCACACATGTATTGTTAGTTACTCATATATTTCATAATGATACATGGATATGCTACTTTACTATGATGTGACATTGATATAAATAGATAATGTAGACTAGTTTTAATTTTTAATATGCTTCAATGGTGATGTTACTCTTGCATGATATTTTGGTCATTTGTTTTATATTGTGCACAACCCTTAGCCTTGTGAGTGTGGCATTAATTTGCACCTTGATTATGAAATATTTAAGTTCTTTACTTATATCCCATTGAAATTGTTTAGTATGACCTCTTTGTGTCCCTTGTATGTGGTCCTTGGTATTATTTGTGGCCCTTGGCCTTATGTGTGACATTATGTGTATATGAGTAGATTAATCTTGGACTATTTACTAATCTTGTTGCACTTGTTTATCTTGTTGAGATTTATTATTTTTCAAGTGACATGTCATGCACCTCCCCTTTATGTGTGGTGTTATTATTTTTTCATACACCTCTTTAACTATGTAGCCTTATTAAATTACAACATTAATGATGGTTACTAACATGTGCCATATTGATACATTTATCTTGACATGAAACTTAAATTCCTTGAATTACATATGTTTTTAATAAATATACAATAAAGTTGTTAAAATGGACCCACCCTATTAAAAACATATAAAAATATAGGGCAATAACCTATAAAGAGACATTGAAGCCTGTTCAAAGTTACTAAGAAACACAAAAATAACTAATAGCTACAAGATAACCAAAAAACAATAGAAAAATAACATTAATAAAACTAACATCCAAGGCACTTCAATCCTTCCATTACATCATATGTTACATACATGTGTTGATGACATAGATGTTATTATGAAGTGATATTATCCACATGTTGACATGATTATACACTATTACATATTTATACATGACATGATATAATTAACTCTTATTTTGAGATTAGTGACTTGTCATAGAGATAAAATCATCAATGTAGATATGTAAATATAAAATATAAAATTAATAAAGGTGTAAGAGCATAGAAGGAGTACCCATGTATATGAGTAAACGATGTTTCCTTGTAACTTTTTATAGGTGATGCTTCCTTGTTGAATTATTAGATATCTATTCTTCTTTGTGAGTTGGGGTAACTATGCCAAAAATTGATGTAACTATACAATCCATTAGTTTGGGAAGATAAATTAAAAAACACTTATGAATGTGGAGTGGTAATAATACCATTGAGCATTATTGAAACTTAAACACAAAAACTCAAATCACAAATCTATCTTTGACCTTGAACCTTAAGATGGTAAGGTGGGGATAACATAATTGGTTTGATATGGGTAGTGATATGGATAATGAGCACCATTGAAACTCAACATACATTACTTAAAAAATAAATAAAAAAACTTAAAAATTCATATTTTCTCACTACTCATTGCCATTGAATTATGTTTTTGAAAACAAACCACTATAATAGCGTTAAATGCAAATGTAAATGTGCATGGAAAATTATCATGCCTCACTGAATTTATGCCAATTCTAAAATGTCATAGTATATTTGTGCATGGAAAATCATCATTCTCCATTGGTTATGTGCCATTTGATATATAATTATATGCATGTATATACTAAATCTAAGAACCTATTTATTAAATGTATCTATATGTAAGTACTTGTAATGTATGTTCCTATAAATTATGTGCACTTACTAATATATGAAATCAAGTATATTTTAATATGTATTCTATAACTCATGTATCTATAAATTTAATGCATATGTATGAAATATGACCATATAATCTATGCCAATTAGTAAATATTTTTCACATATCTTAATTAATATGATATTTAAACCATTATGTGTCTCTAAAATATACATTATGTACCTAACTAAGCATGAATCTAAATGTAAATATCATTTTTTTGATAAGTGGCATGTGATAAATATAAAATATAATAAAAAGATAAAGGTAATTAGATTTTCTATCTCACTGACTAATTTTGACTAACTTTTCATAGTGGAAAAGGGCTAGAAGTAGACCTAAAGTTGATTAGATTTAGAACTGATTATCTGTGCATGAAGGGTCACTAACATCAGGCTAGGGAAGATCTATTGATGTTTGTGACCAAGTTTGATGTTTTTGTCCTAGGATGATTTAATGGATCTATATGACCATACAATTAGATGTACCTACATGTAATATATCTCTATGTGAGATATTGATGCTTGACTTGTCATATCCCATTAATGCTTATGGTTTTGTTATACTTTATTTTGATGATACATTATGATTATGAGATATTTTTTCCTATTTTGTTACTTATGGGCATGCATTAAGATACGTAAAATATATTGTTGAGTAGATCTATTCTTTTTTTAGTAATTTGTTTGGTTTATATTTTATTAAACTAGTATTACTGATGTCATTCTATGATCACAAGTAACACCCTAGTGTATTGAGCTAGGTTTGGGCTTGGAAGATCTTGTCAGAAAATGACAATAAAATCATGTAGGTAAATGATAATCAATGTAAATTAAGAGAGATCCATTGCATAATTCAATTTTATCTATTGTTTTGTTTCCTATTATGAATATCTCACATTATGCATGCTTGTCTATAATTGTTATTTTAGGACAACATTGCCAGTGTATAGCCAATTTTTCCACTTTGATTATTCTATTACTCTTTATTGTGAGCAAGATTTTTGGGATGTATAAATAAGGACCTCTTTAAACATTATCTCTCTATGTATCATTTTAGAACAAAATGATTACTATGGTTATATTTAGGAATGATCTTATTTTACATTACATTATTATAAAGTTAAATTTCGTGGACTTTGGCATATATTTGACTATAAGGGTTCCATTATAAACTAAGTATTTTAGCCATGATTATTTAATTATTGCTTAGAATTTAGAATGAGGTGGTATTATTCTAAGGTCATTGTTGGACCTTGGTGTTATAATTAAAAAGGTTGACATCGACTATAGTCAAATGCAATGATTTTAGGGTTTTATGTTTTGCTAGATGGAAAATATTTCAAGGAAAAAATATTTGACATTTTGAATGAACAATTAGCTATGTTAGAGAAGTTATAGGGAGGTGGAGAAAAATTAGGGTTCAATCTGCATTTTTGGTTGTATCCCTAAGTGTAGTGGATGTTATTTTTTAGAAGAGTTAATGAATGATATTTTAAAGAGGATGAGAGTGGCCATGGAACTCAAGGGGTTTTTATGGCAAAGTTTGACTATGGTAAAACACAATAGTACGATGGGGAAAATAAGAATGAGGTTGAAGAAGAAAATAAAGGTGAATAAATATGTGCATTTCCATTCTTTAACAAGTAAGTAAATGTTTGCTTGTTGTCTCGATTTGGTTGTTGTGTAGTTTTCATTAAAAAACATAGAATATGTGTAGTTTTAGTGAAGGGCCTCCTCTATTCTTGAAACTTACCCACCTTCTTGTAAGTGTTTTCATTTTTTTAAAAACTACTTTGGTGAATAAATTTAGTAGTGGAAATGTTAAAAGGGAAATGTGGTTATTTTTTTGCTTTGATCTTGATGGGTGTGTTTGTATGTAGGAAATATTGACCATAGATGGATTATACATGTGATTTTTATATTATAAACATAGTCAAGGAAACATTGAATCATGTGTATCTTAGTTATTGTTTTATTTTTATAATATGGTTGTTTTCTTTCATATTTATCATGGATGTAAAAATCATGTTATGTGAGTTGGATATCTATCTCTTAAAACAATAATTTTCATTTTATTGGTTGATTATGTGTATCTATTGGAACCTCTTTCAACCCCAAATTGATGATTGGAATGGGTAGGGCTAACAACAGATGGATGGGCTCATTTTAAAATTATTTTTGGTTGACCATGTTGTGTATAATTTTATGCATGAGAATTATTTCTTGCAAGTGAATTTGGATGTGTTGATGACATGGAGGCACTAGTAACTTCTAGATTATGATTGCATTTAAGCTTACATTGTGATTGGTTAAAAATATTTCTTGTTTCAAAATAAATAACTAATATGAGTGATCTTGAAGTACTTGGTTTTTATTTGTAATAAATATTGTATTATTATGAATAACTTAGATGCTTGTGAAGGGATTGAAATGGAAATTATAATGTGGGGTGTATGATTCCAGTTTATATAAACTAATTTCCTTGAATTGTTTTTTAGTTTCTATGCAAGTTTAATTTGGTATGACAGGATTTTATCCTATGCTAATGAAATAATGAAATGGAAAGGAATGACACCACTATTGTATATGAAGTGATTTCATATTTTAAAGTTGGTTGTAGTAGTTTATTTTATTTAAAAAAAAAAAAAAATCTTTTTGTTGGGTTCATAGAAACATACTTAAGATTGGAAGTTTATTTAATAGAATAAATGACATTCTTATTATTTATTAGTGGATGAAAATTGTTATCTAAGTAACACATAAATTTTTGCTTTATGTTGATTCATTGAATAAGGAACAAGGGAATTTTAAAATGCATATTAGTATCTTATCTTGATAAAGAATGACTATTGCATATATATCTTGGTATTAGTTTTTTCCAGTAAACTTTGGTGTCATTGCGATTTAGAGCTTGGAAAGAAAATTTATTAGTTGTTTTATTACCTTAATTTTATATATTGTGTGGGATTATTTGTAAACACATCAATCTACTTATATGACTATAATATTTCTCTTGTTTAAAATAGTTCATTATTAAGGAATGGTTAAACTAAATTTGATTTATAAAGACATTGAAAGGTTGAAGTATTAATAAGGTTGATTGTTGTCAAATTAATTTAGCTGTAGCCTATGATAACTATTTTTAGATTACTTAGAATTTTAATAAATCCTACAATACTATAATATGTTATTATGTTTACTTTCATTTTGGAAAATGGGAGAATTTAATTATTTTAAATTCATTATGGTGGTATTTATTGTTATGAATTATGTGACTCCTATTAAGGATAAAAACATGGTATGACATGTTAATAAGAAATTATGCAAGTTTTGAAAGGAATTTAATATCATTATTGTCTTCATGTTGTTTGTACAAACCTATGCATTTTTAGAAGAAGGTTTAATGACTACTTACTTGGTATGTACACTAGAATGGTTTGTGTAGTAAAATGATACTTGGGTGAAAATAAGTAATTGAATTATTTCACTAAAGTTGTATAAATTTATAAAGTGGTAAGTTATCTTTATTTTAATACATTATTCATGTTTAAACATTGGTTTAACATTTAGTGATTTATCTATCTAGGACTAGTACTAAAAGTGACTATGCTATTAAGTAGGGTAAACCTTATTGGGATACAGATGGGCATGGCTTGTTGTTTCAACTATTACAGACATATGGTTGTTTTATAAAATGTAAGTTATTTATTTGGTAACCTTAGGGTTTTAAAATAAATCATTATGGGATTACCAATTCACATTAATGTTATAATCCTAAAGTAATTTGGACTGCTCTTGTTCATGAAATTATCTTAAAGGTAAACTTTAATGTGATTGCCTAGATTAAAGTTTTGTAACTAATACAATGAGAATTAGAATGAGGTGGTAGTTCTAAAATGTATTAAGGAAAAGTATAAAGATTTTTTGTTAAATATTTAACATGTGAGAGATTAATAAAGTAAATTTTCCATTCCTTGATAGGATATTACTTTGGTAGAATGGCTCTATCTTAAAATCATTAAATCAATATCTATGTAATTGGTTACCATATGGATTATAATTGGTTCCAAGATTTATCACCTCATTTGGATATGATAAACGAGTTATCTTATGTCTTAGGGAAGGCAGACCTAAATAAATCCTAAGTCTATACTTCTTGATTTTGACTAGATCTAGAAAGTGATGATGTAGAGGTACAAGACTCATAAAAGTAAAATTATTAAATCAGAATATGAAATAAAACCATATGATTATTGTTGGAATGTGAGTTAAATCACTTGACCTAGGAGCATGTAAGTAATATAATTGCTTAAATGAGCATATACATAAAGTCATGCACATAATTTTTGATTAAATTATTGGTGTATATATATATACTATATATACATGGTTTTATGTTTAAAAGTGAAATAATAACATTTAATACCTAGAATTTTATGGGTTTGTTTTTTAGGGTTGTGACATTGGTATCAAAGCCTTATTCTACTCTAGGGAAGTCTAGGAACAAATGAGCTAAATATATTTTTCTATTTCTCAAGATAGTGATGACACATGCTAAAAGAGGCCATACTAGTGACAATGCTAGTAGTGATAATACTAGCATAAGTTTTGGAATTGATGACAATAATGTTATTGACAATGACCATGCTAGAATGACCATGTCAAAAATAATATTATAAGTAACCATGACATTGTTGGTGATGCCAAAAATGACCCAATTAGAAATTTTTTTATCCTTAATGACATATTAGGAGTGATCCATACCATCCAAGTCCAAACTCAAGCACATGGAAAATGTTTGAAATATGGAGAACTTACAAGAAATGTGTGAGCATGAAGATGCTCAAGGAAAAACAAAAATTAGTGAAAAACCAAGACAACAAGGTTTGTAGAGCCCATCATTAGGGAGATTAAGAAACTTCATTTTCTTAACTTTACTAGTGGGGAATCTAGGGTTTCCAAAAATGCATGGCTAGTGAATTTTTGAAAAATAATTCACTTTTCATAATGTGGGATCCAATAGTTAGGCTCACATAGGATTATACCAATTGGTGAGTGATGCCAAACTCTAGTGGAATCACTTGTGTGCTCTCAAAGGTTATGAACCAATGAATATTTCTTGGAAAACCTTTGTGAGGTAATTTAAAAAGAGGTACCTAAATGGGAACTTCAAAGAGCATATGATTACCAAGTTCCAACTACTGAAGAAAAGAACTATGTCTATTATGGAATATGAGAATAAATTTCTTAGTCTCTTATGTTATATAAATTATGTTCATGATGAAGAGGCTAAGGTAACTAGATTTAAATTAGGCTTGCATTAGGTGTTGATGCATGATATGATAATGATAAATCATAATACATTAGCTTCTACAATTAAATCTACATATTATGAAAAATAAAAAGAAAAGTCTTGCTAGAAGGAAAGACAAGAATATCATAACAACATGTTACAATCTAATCCAAGAATGTCAATTCATTCTATGAATTTTTTTATATATGTAAGGTTTGTGAAACATAACAATAGATATATAAAATTTTAGAACTCAAATAATGGTTCCAAACCCTAAGATTTTTCAAAGTAAAATGATGAAAATCTTAACCAACAATAAGGTAGATTTTTGGGTCTATTAACAAGAGCTAATGCAATGCCTTTACCTCCTATAATAGCTATAGAATGCTAGGAATTTAGTGATAATCTTTTTAAAAAATATTACCCTTAGCTATGAGGTAATAAATCATTAAATAATAATGTTTATGATACTATTAATAACATAAATGTAGACTTGTAATTTATCTCAATTGAGACTAAAGGTATACTTTCAGGTTTTTCATTTTTTGTTTTAATTGATTCTAGTACAACTAATAGTTTTATTTCTCATGCAATTAATTTTAAGTGAAAAACTAAGCCCTCTAGATTAAGAGAAGGATGGGAGGTAGAGTTTGGCATGGGGAAACAAGTGGATACTTTGTAATGATTAGAGAAAAAAAAATAGATTTGGTAGTCTTTAAGACTCAAGTAAAACATTTTTTACCCCCTTATGGTGTTATAACTTTATTTTAAGCATGAAATGGATGCAAAAACATCTAGTGAATCTTGATTTTTTCAAAAATAAATTATATGCCTTGATGATGCCAACAACCCTGGATAAATCCAAGGTGACACAAAGCCTGCAACAAAAAATATTATTTAAGAATGTTAGCTAAAAAGAGCAATAAGAAAGGACTACAAAATTTATTCTTCATAGTTAAATGAACTTTATAAAGAAGGGAAACCTATTATGCAAGATTATTCTATTTTAAGGGAGTTAAAGGATGTATTTACAAAATAACTTCTAGGTTTACCTCCTCTTAGGGAGTTTTATTTTTTCTATTGATATTATACTAAGATATACCCCTACATCCAAAGTCCCATATAGGCTGAATGTGGTGGATCTATGAGAACTCAATATAAAACTACAAGAATTGATGGAAAAATGGTTGATTAGGATGAGTATATAACCTTAGGAATCTCTAGTTATCTTTTTAAGAATAAATATGTAACTTTAAGACTTTGTGTTGACTACTTAATGTTAAATAATGTCACTATAAAAAAAATTACACCATTCCAAGAATTGATAATATTTTTGATCAAATGAAAGGTGAAATTCTATTTTCCAAAATAGATATTCAATTGAGGTATTACCAACTCCATATCAAATATGGGGAAATACATAAAAATAATAATTAGAATAAGATATGGGCATTATGGGTTTATTTTTATAACTTTTTGTCTAAAAAACACATATAATACCTTAATGAATCTAATGAATAGTTTATTTAGGGATTTATTAGATTAATTTGTGCTAGCATTCCTTGATGATATTTTGATTTTCTCTAGGAATGAGATAGAATATGAACTCTTGTGAATAGTCATATAAAGACTATGACATCACAAATTATTTGGTAAAATTTATAAGCGTCATTTATTTCAATGTAATATCCATTACTTAGGGCATGCGATTTATAAGGAAGGTATTGTATTTGATTGTACAAAAATAACATCCATTAGTGATTGGATGATTCCCAAGAATGTACATGAAATACATAGTTTCATGGGATTGGTTGGTTACTATCAAAAGTTTGTTGATTTTTTCAAGAATTACTAGCCCTATCACCTCTTTATAAAAGAAGGGGAAGAAGTTTGAATGGAATTTATAGTGGGAAAAAAACATTCTAAAAGTTAAAATAATTATTAGTTTTATAACCTATACTTGTCATTCCAGATCTGAATGGAAACTTCAAAATTTGGTTTGATGATTGTAAAGTAGGCATAAATTTTATTTTGGCTCAAGATGGCCAAGTAATTGATTATGAGTCTTGAAAACTAAAAACACTTAAGGAAAAATATCCAACTCATGATTTTGAACTTGCAGTCATGGTTCACACACTCAAGCAATGGAAGCTTTCATTTTTGGGAAACATTTAAAAGTAAGATATAATCATCAAAGTCTTTTGAATTTATTCACTAAATATGAGTTGAATGAGAGAAAAAATAGGTGGTTATAATTTATACCTAAGTTTGATATTGATATTGATTACATTAAAGGTAAAGAGAATAGAGTGGATGATGCTCTTATTAGATGTGATTTATATTTTTAAATCAAATTTTAGAAATTATGTTCTAACTCATCATAAAATTGATTCTAGATGCATGAATTTTTTTGCTTATTTGTTTAAGATGACAACTAAAAACCTTAAAATTGAGATTTATTTATATGTATATGGATTGATAAGGTACCATGGAAAAATATTCATTCCTAATTATAAGAATTTAAGGGAACAAGTGCTAAAATAAGTGTATGCAACACCTCATTTCACTCATCTGGGAATCACCAAAATGACACATGAGCTGAAAAATATTTACTTCTTACATGAGATGGAGAAATATGTAGCTACCTTTATGGAAAAGTGTCTAAAATGCTAGCATCTTAAGGTTGAACATTTTCATCCTAGTGGTTTTATATACCCATTGAAATCCCAACAAGTAACTAGGTTGTTATTTTAATGGATTTTATTATGAGACTAAGTGTAAAAATTGTCATGATACAATCCTTATTGTGATTGATAAACTAACAAAAGTTAATCATTTTACTATAAGTATGTAATTGTTGATGCCCTTATCTTTGTTAAAATATGTGAAGGAAATTTTCCACCTTCTTAGTGTTCTATAAGTGATTATCTATGATAGAGATAAGTTGTTCACTTCTAAATTTTAGTAGACCTTGATGTCTATGTGTGGCACACAATTAAATTTCAGTTCATCTTATCATCCAAAATATAATGGCTAAAATGAAAGGTTGAATGTGATATTGGAAGATATGCTACAAATGTCTATAGTGGACCAATAGTACAAATGGGAGGATTACCTCTACTTTTTTGAATTTGCATATAATAATACATATCATTCTATTATTGAGATGACACATTTTAAAGCCTTATATGGGAAAATTTTTAGAAATCCACTTGGTTGGGACATTTTTTTAAAATTGCGTGATTTTAGGCCCTAAAACATTTCATGAGTATGATGAATAAATGTTTGTAATTCAAAAAATACTAAAGGCTACCTTTGACAGACATACAATTTATGTTGATCTAAAAATATCATCATATAATTTGAAGTTTTAGATAAGGTTTTATTGAGGATAATACCACATAAAAGATCTATTAAGTTTGGAAAAACATTAAAACTAGATCCACACTTTGTTGGTCCATTTGACATAATGAAAATGATCAACCCTATTACTTATCACCTAGATATTTCTCCTTTTTTGTCTAGGATTCATGATGTTTTTGATGTGGAGATATTGATAATATATGTTTATGACCCATATCACTTTCTATATTGGAATAAACTCCATGTGATGGATGAGGAGATGATTTATCTATAGTGCATTAACATCTTGGCTCATCACAACATTAGCCTATGAAGCAAATAATTACAAAAAGTGTTGATATAATGGTATTAGATTGGTGAGAGAAGTGTCACCTAAGAATATGAAATTATTTTTTGATATCATTATCCTCTATATTTAATTAGGCACAAAGATGGTGCCTCTTTTTAGGTGGAGGGATATCATATCCTGTTAAGATTTATGGGTTCGTTATGATTTGTTTTGATGATACATTATGATTATGAGATATTGTTACCATATTTTTTTACTTAAGGACATGAATTATGATAATTTAGCTATATTATTGAGTCTATATATTATTATTTAAATAATTAATTTATTTTATATTTTATCAAACCAATCTTAATGATGTCATTCTATGACTGCAGGTAACAATTGAGTAACTTGAGTTAGGTTTGGGCTTGGAAGATCTTGTCAAATAATTGAAACAAAATCATGAAGGTAAATGATAAGGTAGAGAGAGAGATCCATTATATAATTTAATTTTATATATTGTGTTATTTTATTTTATGAATATCTCACATTATACATGTTTATCTCTGATTGTTATTTGAGGCCATCATTAGCGTATACACAATTATGCCAGTTTGATTGTTATGTTTCTCTTTATTTTGAGTAAGCTTTTTGGGAGGTCTAAATCAGGACCTCTATCAACATTATCTTTGTGTAACATTTAGTACAAAATTATTTCTATGGTTATATTTATCCATGATCTTGTTTGGCATTGAATTATTACAATGTCAAATTGTGTGGACTTTGGATTATATTTGACTTTAAGGGATCTATTATAAACTAAGTCTTGTGGTCATGATTATTAAATTATTGATTAGAATTTAACATGAGGTGGTATTATCCTAAGGTCATTATTGTAATTTGGTATTATGATTAAATTTTTTGACATCAACTATAGTTGAATGTAATGATTTTAGAGTTGTGTTTTATTGAATAAAAAAGACTTCATCAAAAATTTATTTGGAATTTTTCATGAACTATTGTTTGTATTGGATAATTTAGAATGAGGTGGAGGAAAACTAGGGTTCCACTTGTATTTTTGGCTACAACAATGAGTGTAGTGGAGGTTATTTTTGAGGAGATTTAATGAATGATATTTTAATGAGATGTGAGTAGCCATAGAAACTAAGGGGTTTTTATGGTGAAGTTTGACTATGGGACAACATAGTAACATGATGAGGAAAAAAATAATGAGATGGAAGAAGAAAATAAAGGTGAACAAATGTGTCTATTTCCATTTTTTGACAAGTAACCACTTGATTGTTTTTCCAATTCGATTGTTACATAGTTTTTATTGGAAAACCTGGAAGATGGTTAGGTTTCAAGAAGGGCCTCTTCTCTTATTAAAACTTCCCCACCTCCATGTAAGTGTTTCAATTTTGTTTAAACTACTTTAGTGACTAAATCTAGAATTGGAAAATTTAAAATGGAAATGTGGTTATTTATTTTCTTCAACCTTGATGGGTGTGTTTGGTTGCTAGAATCTCATCCTTAGATGGAATATAGATGTGGTTTTTATTTTATAAATTTAGTCAAGGAAACATTGAATTATACACTGCTTCATTATTTTTGTGCTTTTATATTATGGGTGTGTGTTTTAATATTTATCTTGGTTGTAAAAATCATGTTGTGTGAGTTATATCTCTCTTGAAAAACCCTAATTTTCATTTTATTATAGGATTTTGTGTATGTTTGGGGACCTCTTTCAACTCAAAACTAATGGTTGGTGTGGGTAGGGATACCACCAAATGGATGGGCTCATTTTTTGGTTGACCGTGTTGTGCCAAATTTTATGCATGATAAAATTTTCTTACGAATGAATTTGAATGTGTTGATGATGATATGGAGGAATTAGTACTTACTATATTACAAAAAAACTAAATATTACATTATATTAGATTATGAATATTTCTTGTTTCAAAATAAATCACTATTAGGAGTGATATTGAAATACTTGGTTTCTATTTGTAATAGATATTATATCATTATGAACAACTTGTATGATTTTGAAGGGATTAAAATGAAAATTATAATGTTGGATGTAGGATTCCATTTTATAGAAAATAATTACCTTAAATTTCTATTCAATTGTTATGCAAGTTGATTGTGGTATGATAGGATTTCATACTATGTTTATGAAACAATGAAATGCTAGGAAATGACATCACTATCTTTTATGAAGTTTTTTCATCTTTTACTATTAAGAGGATTAGTTTATTTTATATAAATAAAATGTTTCTTCTTTTTGGGTTGATATAAATATACATCAAGTTAGAAGTTTATTTAATAAAATAAATGACATTATTATTGTTTATTAGTGGATGAAAATTATCAGTCTAAGTATCAAAAAATTATATGCTTTATGTTGATTCATTGAATAAGGAACAAGGGATTTTTAAAAGGCATATTAGTATTTTATCTTGCTAAATCACGACTATTGCATGCATCACTTGGAATTAAAATTCTATCCTAGAAACCTTGGCACTACATTATTGATTTGGAACATGGAAAGAAACATTATTAGTTATTTTATTACTTTAATTTTTTAGACTGTGTGGGATTATTTGTAAACATTTGAATCTATTTATATGATTATGGAATTTATTTTATTTAAAACAAATAATTTTTAAGGAATGATTAAGATAATTTTTATTTATAAAGGCATTGAAAGGATGAAGTATTAATAAGGTTAATTGTTTTCAAGTTAATTAAGTTGTAGCATATGATAATGATGCAAGGGCATCAAGATTTTTTTTAAAATTTGATTAAATTCAAGTGTATTAGGTCTTGTAACATGAATTAAAATGAAATTGAGTCTTTAGAAGTCTTAGGGTAGGTTGATGTTGAGTTCTCATTGGCTAGGGAGAGTTTCCTGCCAAAATCTTAGTTTGAAAATTTAAACTTGAGTTAATGTATTTAGGAACATTTTGGTATGTGTCAAGAGAATCATGTTGTGAAATGCTATGGTAATGTCCTATAATGAGTTTTCACATACAAATCATAAGGATAATAACAAAGGACAAGAGTTATAAGTGTTACCATGGTGTAAGGTAGTTATATGAGAGGTGGTTACCCAAAGAAAGTAGTTTTATGTTTATAACTAGTTTTTGGATTGAAGTAGTAGAGTTAAGTCTCATAGGTGAGAGGAGTAAGTAGTTTGTAGGAGTTAGTTATCAATTAGAAAAGGTAGAGGTATGGAAGGAATGGGAAATAAATATGAAAACCTATGTAATATGTATATGTGACTGAACATTCAATGTATATATGCATGAGTTAATAAAAATTGATAAATTAGAGTGATGTTATTATGTCTCTATGTTTGGAATGTTTCATGACTGAATTTCACTATTTTGATAACCTTACACATTTGGAATCATTAGTTGTTATGAAAATTATAGGGGATAATGTTCTATAGGATTGAGACAAGTTTCCTATGCATGTTCATTCAAGCGTAGAGATAATGATGTAAAAGAACCCTATCAAGCAAGCTAAAATACAATGGAAGGTGATTCCTAGGTAAATATTTATCAATGGAATATTGGAATTTTTTTTTCATACATGTATATTTATAGTTTAATCTAGCTATGAAAAATATTACACAATAATCCTGTGTATACCCTCTGTTTAATACTTAGTCAAGTTACTTTAATGGAATGATTGATCAATGTATGAGATGGTATTGTGTTGGTATAAAAATAATGAAAAAAATAATTGAGGGGTAAAAACCTTGGAAGACCCTTTGAAAGACACCTAGTAAGTGTGATTGCATAGCAAACCCATGTTCTGGGATACACAGTGTGACTGTGTCAAAACTAAAATATGGAATCTATGTTTTGAATGTGGTTAGAGATTGGTATATGAAATATAAATCATGGATAAGGTATAAATACATAAAATATAACTTTTAAAGGTATTTTTAGTGTTATAAAGCTTTAGTTAAGTTTACTTGCATCCAAATCTTGTATTCTCTTGTTAACAGATAGTCTGTGTCAACATGGCATAATGAATTTCATGTCTAGAGGGTGATTTGTGATTGATCTAAGAGAAATAATGATAATAAAAGTTTGAGATAAATTATATAGACCTTATTCAAGTCTTTATAAGTTATGAAACTGTCTTAATGAGTGTTGAGCTAATATTTAAGCCTCTCAGTCTTGTATAGTGACCTACAAACCCTAGTTTAGTGTTGGGAGACAAAAAGGGATATATATTATGATGGGACTAATGTAATTGTACCAAAATTGGTAGTATATATGGTATTGACATTTATAATTATATTTTGAAGTTTCTAGACTAGTATAGAAATGTATGAAGGAGATATGGATGATTGAGAGTTAAGCAGGCTTATGAAGACCTAATTAGGTCTATGTACTTATTGGAACTAGCATATATAGAAGGAAATAGATGGTAAAATTTCATAGGGATGTGTAAATAAATATAGGGTGGCATAATATGTCTCTATTTTTTGGATTTGGTGTTGTACTTATTCTTACAAGATAGATTTGCATAAAAAGGCTACTAGCTAAGATTGAGATTAAGGGTTTGATAGTGAAAAGGAAACTTAAGGGGTTGATGGTATTTTAAGAAAGTTTAAAATTGATAGTTAATATTGATATAGGTTATTTAATTTGAATATTATCTATATAATACCCCTAAAAATAATCCAAGTGTTTTGTCAAAGAAGACTTTTGTCAGGAAAGAGACTAGTGTATAAGGTACATGTAAGAGAGTGTGAAGATGTGCCAATGAAATGTATGGATTCAATAAAGATATAAATAACAACTAAAGGTATATTTAATGACACCAATATTCCTAAACAATAAGTAAAAAAAAACAAGACATAAAACCAAGGGAGAGAGACTTGATAAACAAATAAAGATTGATCAAATTGAATGTATCAATTGGAGTTTATAGGTGTAAGAGTTTGGGTTGGTAGGGAATGTGAAGTTTATATGAATAATTTTTGGTATAAAATTAGTATCAAGGTCATTGGGATAAGGATCAAGGATATTCAATAAATAAGGTAAAACTTTATTTTGTTTTTCATTATGAGTTTTTGATATGTTGATGAATTGTATGTGAGAGATGAGATTGGTAGCAAACCTATAGCCATTGAAGGATTGATGGAAAGAGTGAGAGATATTATAATATTAAGAGAGTGATATCATAGGTGATATTAAAGAGATAAGAGTTTCCTATTAAAATAATAATAGAAGTTAATGACCTAGGTGAGGTCATAATAAATGAGATCAACCTAGTGAGGGGTCAAGATGTGGTAAGTGAGAGAAGACTTGTCAGAGAGAATAGGTCAAGATAATACCAAGGAGTTGATAGAAATCCTATTTGAGATGAGGAAAGAGAGAGAAAATAGGAAATGAGGAATGAGAGAGAAGATATACCATAATAATAAGGTGTAGGATGACACCAAGAAGAGAGAATAGATGGAAAAAGAAATTCAAGAGGTGAGGCAACAAATAGATGAGTTACTGGTCAAGATAGAATAGGTGAGAGAAATAGAGAGACCATAATGTGGATGGGTGATGAAAAAAAACCACTCAAGTGGCCAATAAAGTAATAGGTAAAGAAAAGGAAGAAGGAATCCATGAGAGATGAAAGAAGGTAGAAGAATTTATTTTATAAGCAACTCAAGAGAGAAATGTTGAGGTATAGGATGAGTGAAGAACCAAATGAATAAGATAAAGAAGTTAAAAAACACATAGAGATGGGTGAGATTAGCTTTAATGAGAATAAAGATGATAGTTACAACTAGCTAGGTGTTGAAGTTGATAAAGAAGACGATCAGCTTGAGGGCCTCCTTGAATGCTTGGAAAATGAGATGTAATTGGTAGACAAAGACATGAAACTTGAGTACACATTTGTATATGAGAGTGTTGATCAGTTATAGAAGGATATGGTAGACTTAGAGGAAGCATTGAATGGTGAAGTGAGATAAAAGGAAGAGATGGTACAGGTTATAACAATGGAGCATCACAAGAGTGAGGAAAAAGAATAAGAAAAATAAGAAAATCTGGTAGTAGCACAGTAGAATGGAGAAGTCAGGTATGAATTTTCCATTGTTTGTGTTGTAAGAAGGAAAATTATGATAGAATAAGATGAAAGTACAAGTAAAATAGTGGTATTTTAGGGCAGGATCAGCCCATATGGTGGAGGTAAAGAGAAAAGGAGTGAACATCAAGTGTAATATGGTGCAAGAAAGCAAGGAAGGAGAATGGTCTTTGACCAAGGCAAATAGAAGTATGATGGAATAATAGAAGACAAAGATGATCCAAGGAACCTAAACTGAAAGACATAGAAGGAACATGATGTAGTTCATTGAAGTTTCATTTCTCCCTTCCTTAGGAGTATGATGTAGGGGCATCAATAAATTTGTACAAATTTTATTAAATTGAAGTGTCTTAGGTCTTTTATCATGACTTATAAGGAAATTGAGTCTTTATAAGTCTTAGGGTAGGTTGGTATTGAGTGTTCATTGGCTAGGGAGAGTTTCCCACCAAAATGTTAGATTGAAAATTTAAACTTGAGTTAATGTATTTAGGAATATTTTGGTATGTGTCAAGAAATCATGTTGTCAAATGCTATGGTAAGGTCCTATAATGATTTTTCACATAAAAATCATAAGGAAAATAATAAAATATAAGATGTATAAGTGTTATCATGGTGTCAAGGTAGTTACATGTGAGGTGGTTACCCAAAGAAAGTAGTTTTATGTTTGTAACTAATTTTTGGCTTAAAGTAGTAGAGTTTAGTCTCCTAGGTGAGAGGAATAAGTAGTTGGTAGGATTCAATTAGAAATAAAAAAGGCAAAGGTATAGAAGGAAATTAGAAGGAATGAGAAAAAAATGTGAAAACCTTTGTAGTCTATATATGTGATTGAACATTCAATGTATATATGCATGAGTTAATAAAACTTAATAAATTTTAGTGAAGTTATTACGTCTCTATGTTGTGAATGTTTGATGATTGAATTTCACTATGTTGATAACCTTACATGTTTGGAATCATTATTTTTTATGAAAATTTTAGGGGATAGTGTTATATAGGACGAAGACAAGTTTCTTATACATATTCATTCAAGTGTATAGACAATGATATAAAAGAACCCTATCAAGAAAGTCAAAATATAATGGAAGGTGATTCCAAAGTAAAGAGTTATCAATGTAATATTGGAATTTATTATTCATACATGTATCTTTGTAGTTGAACCTAACCAGGAAAAAGAGTACAAGACAATCTCGTGCATACCTTGTGTTTAATACTCAGTCAAATTACTTTAATGGAATGATTGATAAATGCATGATATGGATCATATGTTCATATAATAATAATGAATAAATTCATTAAGGAGGGACTAAGACTTTTGAGGACCCTTATAAAGACACCTAGTAAGTGTGATTGCATAGTAAACCCTTGTTCTAGGATACAAAGTTTGAATGTGTCAAAACTAAACTATGAAATCTTTGTTTTGAATGTGGTTAGAGATTGGTCTAGGAAATATAAAGCATGGATAAGGTATAAATACATAACATATACCTTGAAAAGTGATTTTGAGTGTTATAAAGATTTAGTTAAGTTTACTTACATCTAAATCCTATATTCTCTTATTAATAGACAATCTATGTCAACAAGGCATAGTGAATTTCATGTCTAGAGGGTGATTTATGATTGATCCAAGAGAAAAATGATAGGAAAATTTGGATAAAAACTAGATAGTCCTTATTTAGGTCTTTATAAGTTATTAAATTATCTTAAGGAGCATTGAGCCAATATTTAAGCCTCTTGGGCCTGTACAATGACCTATAAATGCTAGTTTAAGGCTGGGAGACAAAAAGGGAGATATATTATGATGGAACTCATGGAATTATACCAAACTTGGTAGTATATAGGGTATTAACATGTAGAATAATATTTTTAATTTTCTAGGTTGGTACAAAACTATACATAGGAGATATGGATGACTAAGAGTTAAATAGGCTTAGGGAGACCTAATTAGGTCTATGTAGGTATTGGAACTAACATCTATAGAAGGAATTAGATAGTGAAATTTCATAAGGAGGTGTAAATCAATATAGGGTTAAATAATATGTCTTTTTTTATAGATTTGGTATTGTACTTGTCTATACAAGATAGATTTTCATAAAAAAGGCTACTAGCTAAGATGGGGATTGAGGGTCTAGTAGTGAAGAATTAAACTTGAGGGGTTGATGATGTTTGAATAAAGTTTAAAATTGATATTTGGGATTGATATAGGTTGATGGTGTTTGAATAAAGTTTAAAATTGATATTTGGGCTTGATATAGGTTAGTTAAGTTGAATATTGTCTCTATAAGACCCTTAAAAAGAATCCAAGTGTTTTGTCAAATAAGCCTCTAGTCAGGAGAGAGACTAGTGTAGAAGTTCCATATAAGAGAGTGTGAAGATGTACTAATAAAATGTATGGATTCAAGAAAGATATAGATAAAGCCTAAAGTTTCATTGAATGAAACCAATAAGATATAAAAATAAGTTAGAAAAGAACAAGACATAAAACCAAGGGAGAGAGACTTGATAAACAAGAGGAGATTGATTAGATTGAATGCATCAATTAGAGTTTACAAGTGTAAGATTTTGGGTTGGTAGGGAATGTAAAGTTTCTCCACATAATTTTTGGTATCAAAGTAGTATAAATTTAATTTGGAAAAGGTCGAAAGACAATTATAAAACAAGGTACAAGTTTATTTTGTTTTTCATTATGAGTTTTTGATATGTTGATGAATTGTATCTGAGAGATGAGATTGGTATCATCCCTACAACCATTGAAGGCTTGATAGAAAGAGTGATAGATGTTATAATATCAATAAAATTAGATCATAGGTGATGTTGAATAGAGAAGAGTGTCCTAGTGAAAGGAAAAGAGAAGTGACTATCCTAAGAAGTGAATGACCTAGGTGAGGTCATAGTGAATGAAATAGACCCAATAAGAAGTCAAGATGTGGCAAGTGAGAGAAGACTTATCATAGAGAATAAGTCTAGATGAGACCAAAGGGCTGATATAAATACTATTTTAGATGAGGAAAGAGAGAAAATAATAAATAGGGAATGAGAGAGAATAACTACCAGAAGAAGAAGGTGAAGGATGACACCAAAAAGAGAGAAGAGATGGAGAAAGAAATTCAAGAGGTGAGGCAAAAAATAGATGAGTTTTTGGTAAAGATAGAATAGGTGAGAGAAATAAAGAGCCCATAATATGGATGGGTGATGAAAAATAAGCCACTCAAGTGGACAATCAAGCAACATGTATAGAAAAGGAAGAAGGAATCCATGAGAGATGAAAGAAGGTAAAAGAAGTTGCTTTATAAGAAACTCAAGAGAGAAATACTGAGGTATAAGATGAGTGAAAAACCAAGTGAAAAAGAGGAATAAGTTGAATAAAAAATAGAGATGGGTGAAATCATATTTATTGAGAAGAAAGATGATAGTTGAATCTAACTAGGTGTGGAAGGTGATAAAGAAGATGATTAGCTTGAGGGCCCCATTGAAGGCTTGAAAAATGAGATGAAATTGGTAGACAAAGACATGCAACTTGAGTACACATATGTATATGAGAGTGTTGATCAGTTAGAAAAGGATATGGAAGCCTTAGAGGAAGCATTGAATGGTGAAGTGAGAGAAAATGAAGAGATGGTACATATTACAACAATGGAACATCACATGAATGAGGATAAATAATAAGAAAAAGAAGCAATGATGGTAAAAGTATAGTATAATAAAGCATCTAGGTATGAAGTTTCCATTGTTTATGTTGTAAAAAGAAAGATTATGATAGAGGAAGCTAAAATTACAAGTACAAAAGTGGTGTTTTGGGGCATGATTAGTCCATATGGTAGAGGCAATGATGAAATAAGGAGTGCACATCAAGTGCAAAATTGTGAAATAAAGAAAGGAAGGATAATGGTCTTTGACTGAGGTAAGCATATTTATGATGGAGAATTAAAAGACAAAGATGATCCAAGGAACCTAAACTGGAAGACAAGGAGGAATGAAAATGTAGTAGTTCATTAAAGTTTAATTTCTCCCTTCCCTAGGAGTATGATGTAGGGGAATCAAGAAATTTGTAAAAATTTGATTAAATTTAAGTGTCTTAGGTCTTGTAACATGACTTAGAATGAAATTAAGTCTTTAGAAGTTTAGGGTAGGTTGGTGTTGATTTTTCATTGGCTAGGGAGAGTTTCCCACAAAAATCTTAGTTTGAAAATTTGAACTTAAGTTAATGTATTTAGGAACATTTTGGTATGTGTCAATAAAATCATGTTGTCAAATGCTATGGTAAGGTCCTATACTTAGTTTTCACATACAAATCATAAGGAAAATAACAAAGGACAAGAGTTATAAGTGTTACCATGGTGTTAAGGTAGTTATATGAGAGGTGGTTACCCAAAGAAAGTAGTTTTATGTTTGTAACTAGTTTTTGGTTTGAAGTACTAGAGTTTAGTCTCATAGGTGAGAGGAGCAAGTAGTTTGTAGGAGTTAGTTAGCAATAAAAAAAGGTAGAGGTATAGAGGTAAATTATAATGAATGAGAAATAAATGTGAAAACATCTGTAATCTATATATGTGATTGAAGATTTAATGTATATATGCATGAGTTAATAAAAATTGATAAATTAGAGTGATGTTATTATGTCTATATGTTGTGAATTTTTCATGATTGAATTTCACTGTGTTGATAACCTTACAATTTGGAAGCATTAGTTTTTATTGAAATTGTAGGGGACAATGTTCTATAGGTCTGAGACAAGTTTCCTATACATGTTCATTCAAGTGTATAGATAATGATGTAAAAGAACCCTATCAAACAAGTCAAAATACAATGAAAGGTGATTCCCAGGTATATATTTATCAATTTAATCTTGGAAGTTATTGTTTATACATGTATATTTTTAGTTAAATCTAACTAGGAAAAAGAGTACAAGACAATCCTATGCATACCCTATGTTTAATACTTAGTCAAGCTACTTTAATGGAATGACTGATCAATACATGAGATGGATCTTATGTTGGTATAATAATAATGCATAAAGTCATTAATGAGAGGATAATACATTGGAGGACCCTTAGAAAGACACCTAGTAAGTGTGATTGGATAGTAAACCCCTATTTTGAGATACATAATCTAACTGTGTCAAAACTAAACTGTGGAATCTACATTTTAAACATGGTTAGAGATTGATCCAAGAAATATAAAGTGTGGCACAGGTGTAAATACATAACATATACCTTTTAAAGTTATTTTGAGTGCTATAAAGCTTCATTTAAGTTTAATTGGATCCAAATCCTGTATTCTCTTATTAATAAATAGTCTATGTCAATAGGGCACAATGAATTTTGTGCCTAGAGGATGATTTGTGATTGATCCAAGAGAACTAATGCTATGAAAAGTTGGAGACAAACTATATAGACTTTATTCAAGTCTTTATAAGTTATGAAACTATATTAAGGAGCATTGAGCTAATATTTAAGCCTCTTGGGCCTGTATAGTGATGTATAAACCCTATTTTAGGGTTGGGAGACAAAAAGGGAGATATCTTATGATGGAACTAATGGAATTGTACTAAAATTTTTAGTATATATGGTGTTAAAATTTATAAGGATATTTTGAATTTTTTAGACTAGTATGAAACCGTACAAAGGAGATATGGATGACTAAGAGTTAAGTAGGCCTAGGGAAACCTAATTAGGTCTATGTAAGTATTAGAACTAACATATAGAGAAGGAATTGGATAGTGAAATTTCACAAGGAGGTGTAAATAAATAGATGGTTGTATAATATGTCTCTATTTTCTGTATTGTCTTATAATTGTTTGTAGAAGATAGATCTACACAAAAAAAGGCTACTAGTAAATATGGAGATTGAAGGTTTGACAGTGAAGAAGGAAACTTGAGGGGTTGATGGTGTTTGAATAAAGTTTAAAATTGATATTTGAAATTGATAGAGGTTAGTTAAGTTGAATATTGTCTATATAAGACCCCTAAAAATAATCTAAGTGTTTTGTCAAAGAAGACTCTACTCAGGAGAGAGACTAGTGTATAAGGTGCATGTAAGAGAGTGTGAAGATGTGCCAATGAAATGTATATATTAAATAAATATATAGATAGATCCTAAAGGAAGATTTAATGACACCAATAAGCCTAAATAATAAGTCAAAAAATAACAAGACATAAAACCAAGGGAGAGAGACTTGATAGACAAGAGGAGATTGATTAGATTGAATGTATGAATTGGAGTTTGCAGGTGTAAGAGTTTGGGTTGGAAGGGAATGTGAAACTCATCTACATTAGCTAAATATTTATAAATTAATTAGAATTTTATTAAACACTAAATTACTTATATAGGATATTATGTTTACTTTTATTTTGAAAAAATGATAAGTTAAGTATTTTGAATACATTATTGTGGTCTTTATTATTAAAAATTATGTGACTCTTCCTAATTATGTAATAAAAATTAATGAAATTATTTAAAGGAATTAAATATCATTAGTATCTTCATGTTGGTTATACAAACCAATGCATTTTTAATATAAGGCTTAATGATTGCTTGCTTGGTATGTACATTGGAATGGTTTGTGTTATAATATGATACTTGTGTGAAAATAAGTGATTGGGATACTTCAATAAATTTGTATTGATACAAATTTTTGAACTGGTAAATTATTTTTATGAAAATATGTTATTCATGTTTAAATAGTGGTTTACTATTTAATGATTTATCTGTCTAAGACTAGTATCGATAAGTGACTCTGTTATTAAGGCTAGTAAACCTTGTTGGGATAAGAGATGGGCATGGATTATTATTTCAACTATTATGAACCTCTAGTTGTTTTTACAGATGTAGGTTCTTGATTTGGTAACCTTAGTTTTTAAAATAAATCATTATGGGATTACTAGTTCATAGGAATGATATAATCCTAAAGTCATTTGGATTGATCTTATTATTGAAATTACCTTAAATTAGAGGTAAAATTTAATATGATTTCCTATGCTTGAAGTTTCATAGCTATCTTATGAGCACTAGAATGAGTTGGTAGTTTTCATTATTAAGTAAAATTATAAAGCATATTTGGTTAAATATGTAACAACATTCAAAATATTAATAAAATTAATTTTCCAATCCTTGAGAAGATATTAATTTGGTATAATAGTTCTATATTAAAATCATTAGATCAATAATTATGCAATTTGTTACCATATGACTTATAATTGGTTCCAACAGTTATCACCACATTTGGCTCTGATAATTGAGCTATCTTATATGGCTCAAGGAAGGTTGACCTAAACAAACCCTAAGTCTATAATTATTTATTTGATTACATCTAGAAAGTGATCTATTAAATTCTTGAGCATTCCCTGCTATAATGTTTTTATGATGCAGAGGTATAAGACTCAAAGATAAAGTGACTAACTCATAATAGGAAATAAAATTGTAAGATTATTTTTGGAATGTGCATTAATCACTTGACCTAGGATTAGGTAAATCACGTCAATGATTCCCAAGAGAAGGAAAAGTAAATCATGTATATAATTTGAAACTAAATTTTTGTTATTTATATGCATGTAAGGGTTTTGATGTTGGAAAGTGAAATCATAACCTCAAATACCTTGAATTTTGTGGGTTTATTTTTGAGGTTTGTGACATGATTATGTACACAAATCTATAAATTAGTCTCATTCTCTTAAAAACCATAGGTTTGATTGTGAAGGGTAGATAAATAGAAAAATAATCAATAAGTGTAATGGGTTGACCTAACCCCAATCACCCACATTGGTAATTGGAGGTTGCTTGCATATCCAATACTTTGATGAGGGATGCCAATCTACACATAGTTGTTTATCTTAATGTGAATGTGTAACTTCAATCCTTTTCTATATGAATTCACCTAAAATATGAATTTTAATACTTCAAAATATTAAATACTGACTTGGCTTCATGTGTTTCAAACTTAGCTGATGACTATTCATAGTGGATGATTTAAAATATAGGAAGAATATGGTAGATTTTATAAATGTGTAGTAGTATATAGATGATTCATAAATAAGTTCCAAGTGAATAATAGGTATGGGTTTGATTTTTATTTATATGAGTCCATTTAGGTAATTTATCACAACATTAACATGCTAGAAAAATGGGCTGACCCATAGGACTAATTTGATTTTGAAAAATAGTAGTTGTTAGGTGAGGGATATTAGTGTAACCCTTATAACAATTTTGTATATGAAACTATTTAAACATGAAATTAGTGTCTAGGAGATAAGAATGCAGATTTAATGATATGGAGATTTTTGATTAAGATAGTTATTTTAACACAAAATTAGGTTCCTAGTGAAATCACAAGGAGGGGGGACCAATTAAGGCATATTTTTTAACTCTCGTGTTGTAGGGGTTCATCACTTCCAATTTGAGCTTCACCAAAGACCACTTTTTTCCCATGAAACTTTCAATTGAATTAAAAATTTCAATTGACATTTATTATGAGCCATCATGACCCAAATAGGTATGGAAAACTTGTGTGTGGAAGGATACAAATTTTCATTTCATTGAAATACCTAAAACTCTTCATTTCATTAAAACATATGATCAAACTTAAAAATTCCAAATACAACTATTGAGTGGAAAATTTTAATTTATGACTTAATCAAGACTGGGTAAAGTCTAATTAACATAGCAGTATTTCCACTTTGAGAGATGATTTTTTCATCCAAAACCCCAAGGGAAACACAAATTTATAATAAGATCATTGAAATTGAAAGTTATGAACATCAATAAGAGTAAGATACAAAGAGAATGGTTAGTATGAAAACCAAGGAAATTACTTAGAACAACACACATAAAACTAATAAAAAATAAAATAATAGGGAAAGTAAATCCTCTATTTTTTTGTGATACAAGATAGCCTATCCACCATGGATGATCTTGTATTAGACATCTATGGTAGATGAAAAGGACCATGATCTCCCACTCATGAACTTATGGTGAGCTAATATATAGATTTTTCATGTTTTAAAACCTTAGATGCATTCATCTAGGTTATGCATTTAGTTGCTATATCCTTCCATTTGACCATGTACTTGTAGTACTCATAATGTCATGTATTATTTCTAATTAAAATGTGTAAAATAACTTCCTTTTTTTCACTAGTTACTTATGGTAGCTACTCATTTAAATCATAAATTGAGAAATCCATGCTATCACTTATTTCCCCTTCAACATATAGGTATAAATCAGCCACATTAAAGATAGGTGAGATTCTACTCCATCTGATAACTCTATTTTGTATGAATTTGCTGAGAACATCCTCAAAATCCTACAAGGTCTAATATTTTTCCACTTGAGTTTTTTATATTTACATTTTAAAAACTTCTTGTGTAAATGTGATGACATCAAGTCCCCAAATTTAAAAGTCACACCTTTCTTATGAAAAATAACATGTTACTTATATTTTCTAGCACTCTCTTCAATTATTTTCTTGACTTATTGATGCACCTCATATATAGCCTACGTGTAGTCTTCACCCTTTGTAATTATTATACTCATCTCAATTGTGTTTAATTCACATATTCCCCTAGGGCTACTCCCATACATTATCTAAAAATGACTCATACCTATATTTTAGTTGACTAAATCATTGTAATCAATTTCAACTTATGCTAATATAAAGTCCTAGTATTTGGGCTTATCACCAACCAAACATATAAATAAGCTACCTAGACCCTGATTTACCACCTATTTTTATCCATATACTTGGGGGTGATAGCTAAAATGAAGTCTAATATGGTTCCTAGTTTATTCTAAAGTGTCCTCCAAAAGTGCCCAATAAACTTCATATCTCTATCTGAGACAATACTATGAGGAAATCCATGTAACCTCATAATTTATTCAAAGAATAAATTTATAATGTGGGTGGCATCACCAGTCTTATTAAAAGCCAAAAAGTGAACCATATTCAAAAATATTATCACAACAATGAATATAAAATCATTTCCTCATGAATTTTTGTTGAACCAAGAATAAAGTCCATAATTAATGCATCCATGACTTATCTAGAATGTGAAATGGATGATATAAACAAGCATTATGTCTTAGTACTTTTTCATGTTGATTTTGTTTACATTGATACAAAACCTCTTCACATCGATACCCATACGTGGCCAATAGTATCTCTCATTTAACATTGCTAAAGTCTTGTCATATCCAAAATGACCAAAAAATTCTTTGCTATGCTTCTATTTCAACAAGTTCTCTCTCATGGAACCTTGTGGTATTCATAAATTTTGTCCCTTGAACAAAAATCTATTCTATATCGTGTATTCTATCCATATATTCCTATATACATATGTTGGATTCCTACATGCTACCCATGCATCTCAGAAATCCAACTCTTCCTCATACAACTCCGTCATGGATTCAAATCCAATGACCTCTATTTTTATCTCATTCACTACAAGAGTTTACCTACTCTAGGCATTTACTACCTTATTGTAATTTTTGATCCTATGATTTAAACCAAAATAATAGATTTGAAGAAACTCTACCCATTTCATAGGACATTGATTTCACTTACTTTGTCTATGTATGAATTACAAAGCATGATTATTAGTGTACAACATGAATTGCTTTGAAAATAAGTAATGCTACCACTTCTTGATTGATTACACCATTACATAAAATTCTTGGTCATATACCAAGTAATTAATATTATATTAATTCAAAGTCTCATTAAAATAGGCAATGGAATTACCCTCTAGAATTATTACTACTCTTATGGCTATCTTGCTTTCATCACAATCAACCTAAATTACTTTACCAAAATATAGGAAGGTTAACACTAGTTATTCCATCACTCTTTAATTCAAAAACTAAAATATACTTTCTGCTACATCAGTCTAATGAAACTTATTCTTATCCCCCTTCATAGTTTTCATTATGGGTGCACATATACCCCTGAAATTTCTAATGAATTTCTTATAGAAACTAGCCAACCCATGGAAACTCCTTGCATTAAAAATGTTATTTATGGAAGGGCCATAAATAATAACTCTCACATTCTCAAGATGCATCTTAAACCCATATTTTAAGATAAAAAATCCTAGGTATATCAGCTTCTCTTGCATGAATCTACACTTTTTAGTTTTACCAATAATTATTTTTCATTCAACTTATCTAATACCAACTTTAAGTGCTAAAAATACTATTCCTTAGAATGACTAGAAATTAGAATTTCATCAAAATAAACAATCCTAAACTTAACCATGAATGGTTTCAAAACTTTGTTCATGAGCCTCATTAATGTACATGGAGCATTTGATAATCAAAATGGCATGACCATCCACTTGTACAACTAGTCATTCATCTTGAATGTGGTCTTCCACTCATCTCATTATCATATGATGATTTTATGATAGCCACTATTTAAATCAATCTTGGAGAAGTAACTTGTTCCACTTAAATAGTCCATTAAGTCATCCATTCTATAAAATAGAACCATATACTTAAAGGTGATATTTTTATTGCTCATAAATTTTTACACATTCTCCAATCCCCACCTTTTTATGGTGACAAAATAGTTGGAATTAAACATGGGATTAGAATCTAACATATCAAATCTTTAGTTAGTAACTCCTAAACCTAATTATTTATCTTATCATTCTCCATTAGAGTCAAATTTTAGGCTAATTTATTAGGCAAACTCACTTTGGACATGAAATACATATGATGACTAATAATCTCTACAGGTGGTAATCCATCTAAGAAATAACTTGTCACAATGTTAGTGAAATGCTTAAACATATTATGAATTTCAATGGGAAAATCATTTACCATAGTGGCTACCAAAACTTACATCAAATCAGAAATACATGTAAAACATACCTCTTATTTCTTAGCCACCTTCAATAAATCTTTACTAGATACCAACATGGCCTTTGAACTATTATCCACCTTATCTACCTTGTCCTTCAATAGACTCAAAGTGAACTCTTGACATCCTTTGTGATAGTATATATGTTTTCTCATCTGTCATGCATGAATATCCTATAAAACTACCATGGAATACATAAAAACACATGACACACATCCATGGGAATTATATCACACAAACTCTCATCCTTATACAAAACAATTTGAAATTTCACCACACACTTCTCATTCACTAGCACTTGATGCCCCATAAGTAACAAAGAAAATTTGTATGGTGTAGGATGTGTCAAATATATTATCCCAAGTTTTTTATACCATATCTTGAGAGACAAAATTATATGTATTAATGCTATCAATTACAACTTGACAACACTTACCTCAATATTTGTAAAAAATCCTAAACAAAATCTTCCATTGTGCTAGTTTTTCACCTCATTATATGGTTTCAACAACAATATTTTCATCAATAAAACCTCTCCTTGTTATAGATCCTTAATTTGACTTAAAGGCCCTTTTTCAACTCAAAAAGCTACTTGATCTTTCCCTTCATCTCTCTTACCATTGTTAAGAGGGTTTTCTAGATAATCTTCCCACTTATGACCAACATACATATTGCAATGAAAAGACTTACCACAAAAACCTATACCCCTACCTCATATATATGAACCTCTTCCTCTTCAATAGTATCCTCCTCTCATGCAAGAATTTTAATTTTGTGAACTAATTTCTTCTGCACCACTATTTTATTGACATTTTCCATTGTTATTTTGTCCTCATCATCTTGATGACTATCCTCTACCTCTAGAGTTTTCTTATTGGCTCCTTATCAACTTCTCCTCTACCTTCAATGCACATTTATATGCTTCCTCTATGGTTTGTAGGTTCAACAAACTAATTTAATATTGTATAGTAAAAAATAGTCCATTGACATATCTCACCTAGTTCTTAGGACCATATTCATCATGCCCCAGTATTATTTTGAGTATATAGATTTATTTAATGTAGTCTTTGACACTCATGTCTTTTTGCCTCAATTTTTTTTAATAAAGTCAATTTATAGTCTATGGGAATTTTGTTTTCTTCAACTTTACTACCATCTTATCCCGTGAACTAATTTTATCCTTATTATTCCACTATCTTTCTACATGCACATTATCCCACCATAGTGAGGCATGACCATTTAGCTTTGTGCATGTAAATTTCACTTTCTTATGTTCCTCTATAGACTCATAATCAAATTATTTATCCATCTTTGTTATCTATTCCACAAGATCTTTAGCATGCAAGCTATCATTTTAGCATGGTGTATCAAGTTTTGGATTACTACTGATCCTTACCACAACATTGAGAAATCTTGTCTCAACCATATTATCTATATCCTCTAGCCCAAGTTCTTGATATTCATATCAATCATCCTCACTCACATAATCATCATGAGCCCATCTCTATTAAGCCAAATACATTGCATCCAACATTTCCTGCATACCTCTAATCATCTTGGCCAAATATACCATATGAGCTCCTCTTAGTTTTTCCCCTCTTATATCAACATTTTTTTGGTTAGCCATTTCTCAACAATGTAAACTTATCTTCCAAAGACGGCCAATATACTCCACCTGACTCTACTCTATTCACACACTATCCCAATGATGAAACTAAGTTGTGATCCCACTTGGTACAAGTAAAAAGAGGGGGAAGACCAATTAAGGCCAAATTTTAACTCCCATGTTATAGGGGTTCATCACTTCTATGGACACAACATATTTCATCAAAATTGTTAACATACATATAATAAATATCAAACTATTACATTAACACAATGGAATGAATTTTTTGATTATGCCATAATTGGGTTTATTGAATAATAGAATATGGAGGAAAAATACATATACACCCTCTAGTTTTACACAAAAATTCTACCTTCCATTTGGGAGAATACATTCCTTTATAGACCAAAAAATAATGAAAACCATAAAATTTTATTATTTTTTTCCATTCCCTAGCCACCTCTCAAAAATGAATTCCTTTTTTGCTTATAGGCAGGAATGGACTGAACTCATGTCTTTCCCCAAATGACTCTTTAACTTCCCTAGGTGTTACATCCAAATATTAATAATTTTCATCCACCCATAACTTCAAAGAACCTGAAGAGACACAAATAAAAATTGTCTACCTATAGGTAGACTAAATTGGGCCTGAAGAAATAAATGTTTACATTTTTAAAATGTACTTTTTGACTACATAACTTGGGTGAGATTTCATTGTCACTTTAAACTTTGGTGAAGACCTTGTCAGGATTTATAAATCACTATGGTATTCTTATTTCATTCCAAGACCTGTTCGGGATTGTGTGTGTCAATTTCCACTATATGGAGACTTATCTTACATCAAAGACCATTTTGGGATTTTACTTACTAAATACCACTATATATAAAAAATGAGTTGTTAAGAACTTAGTAAGGATCAATTATCTATAGAGCGTTATGATAAGAACTTGTTAAAGAGATAAGACCACTATGAGCTTCATTAGAGACCACTTGTTTACCCATGCAACTTCTAATTGACATTTTATATGACCTAGTCAGGTATGGAAATTATTTAGACTAAAGTATACATTTTTTAATTTCATTAAAATACCTAAAAATTTTCATTTCATTGAAAGACTTGGTTAGAATATAAAAGTCTGAATACAATTTTTGAGTGGAAATTTTTAACTCAAGACTTAATCAGGACTAGGCAAATTATAATTAGCATAGTAGTTCTACCACTTTGAGAGATGAATTTTATCATCCAAAACACCAAGGGAAACATAAATTTATAAGATGATCATTGGAATCAAACATTGTGAACATGGACACAAACAATCCATAGGGAGAGTGGATAATATAGAAACTAAGGAAATCATCTATAAAAAGACATACACAACCGACAAAAAATAGAAATAAAGAAAGTAAACACTCTATTTTTATGGAATATAGGATAGCTTGTCTACGATGGATTCTATTGTATCAATTCCCACAGGTGATTGACAATAAAATAGAAGGGCCAGACTCATAACAAGCATTTGAATGTGAGATACTGGTGAATAAGAGGAATATGTGTGTGCATAAGTCATGTATAGTAATGGTAGGTGAAAAGTGACATTGTCAATGTCTAATACCATATTTTGTATCTATGTAGACATATTTTAGATGGAAAGTGATTACCTAGTATAATCAATACCCAACATAAAAATTAAGAAATGTGTACATGAACAACATTCATGCCTCAAGTATGATACATTTGTACCTTGATGTAACATGGAATAAAATAATATGTATGTTACTATATTCAATATAATAAACATGATAACTTTGATAATTTTATAAATTTGATAACATGCTCAATTTGATCCATGTAATCTAATAAATATACTCAATATGATCCTTATGATATTGTAAAATTTTCCACATATGTTTTAAGCTATCAATCTTTCTCATTTGAATCACATAATGTGATCCAAAATTTTAAATATATGTCTATGTAGGCTAGGGTATCTATGATAGGGCCACTAGTATGCCCCCATTTTGAGGTGAGGGATGAATATTGTGAATCATTCATTTTAAAAGAAAAGAGTTATATACATCATGATATATTAAAAATGTAATAATGTAAATCATGTGTGATAACATGATAATACATGCCATAATATAAATGTTTAAACATTCCCAAACATATGAAACAAGTAACCTAAGGTATACAAGTGTCATGAAAAATAGATATAACTAGTCACAAAATAATAGTCATCACTATAATAAACACTCAATGGTAAGCCACATAGAAGATGCATGATATAAATCATGGATTCACACATAGTAGAATTATGCATGATATCCATCATGCTAATATAATCTCAAAAACCATCATAGAATCATACACATGCAAAAAATATCATGGTCATGACACGCACAACAATTGAAGACATGAATCAACTATATTATAACTCTAACCTGACAATGAAAAAATGGCCATGACACATACTAGAGGATCCTTGATATAAATGATGCATGACGTGATAACACATCATAATGTACTCTATAAACATGCAAGATAACATTTAATATAATAGTAATCAATGATCACATGATGTAACATACATGAATGATCCCTTAATGTCATGCACATCAATAGTCACATAATAATAGTCATATATAAAACACACATAAAACATCACACAATGTAATACATAATCAATGATCACACCAAGTAATAATCATCAACATCAAACACACATTGAACAAAAAATACTAGTCTACACAATCAATTAATATTATCATCACATCTAACAAAGGATAATATATGTATAGAATAACACCTTAAAGTATATACATAAGATAAAGTCATGTATAAGTAGTCTAAGAAGATCAGTTTTATCAATGGATGTTGATAGCTCTCCAAGCTTGTTTCCAAATTTTATTGTGCTCCTCTGACTTCATTCATGATCATAATTATACTGCTTTGGTGTCCAAGCATAATTATTCCTCTTTTTATTCCATGTACCATATTTCACTGCGCTTCTCTGATTCCAACCATGACCATAGTAGGTATTATTTCATGCATAGTCATAATGATTTCCCCATTCATTCCATGTGCCATAGTATTTTTTCTTTGGATTCCATGCATATCCATTGGAAATTTTATTTCTTGTATAGACAAAATGATTGTTGTTATGACACTTCCTCACCTAGTTCCATGATTGTTTCCTCTTATGATGATGTGGGTGTCTATATACCTCAACCTTTTCTAATAATTTGACCTTATCCACCTTTTATTCTACCTCTTCCACCTTTTCCTTCTTTGTCTCTTGAGTAGATGAATTGTTCATTTGTAGTGTGTCTTTATCTATATCATCTAAATCTTCATCACAATCTTCATCACCTGTTTCAATCTCATCCTTATGATCTTCCTGGATTTTTATTGGTGCCTTTTTCACTATAATATCTTGTAAAGTTATCTTCATTTTTATATACCAAAACTTCATGAACATTAATATTCATTTTTCCCAAAGTCTCTAACCATGGATATCCAAGAACTATATCCATATCATCCATATCCAAAGCATAAAAATTTGAATGCAAAACATATTTTTCCATAATGAGCTTCAGATCTTCAAACATTTAAATATTCTTACCATCTACTTGAACCTCTTTGATATTATTTTCTTGATCATGTAGATGCTTGGCCACATTCATGTTAATGAAGTTATACTTGCTAGTAGGGTTTATGGACACAACCACCTTCTTCTTTTGAATGCATCCATGAAATTGAAAAATTGACTCAGATTTCTTTGGAGCCAAATTATTTGAACCCTTATTTTCTTCTTATTCTTCTTGTTCTTGTTCTTGTTCTTCCTCTTCTTCTTCTTCTTCTTCTTCCTCTTCTTCTTCTTCTTCTTCTTCTTCTTCTTCTTCCTCTTCTTCTTCATCTGCTTCTTCTTCTATTGCTTCTTCTACTACTTCTTCTTCTTGTTCTTCTGATAATTCTTCCATTTCTTCTTCTTTTTCTGCTTCTTCTTCTTCTATTGCTTCTTCTTTTTCTACTTCTTGTTTTATAGCCCATCGATCTAAAAAAATCTGTTCCAATTCTTTCCATGAAGAAAACCTTTCTGTACAGCTCAACTGATCAAACCAATCTAGTGCAGGCCCAGACAAAAAATGAGTTAATTGTCTTTGCCTAAAAGTTTTTATAAAACAATTATCCAAAAGAAGCCACCATTCTCTAACATCAATATCATCTTCCCCTGAAAATATTTGCAATTCCATGATCCACAAAAAAATTAAGGTTCATGAAACCCTAAAATGTCAAAATTGATCCATAAAATCGCAAAAAACCACTCAAAACATCTCCAAAAATTCTGAAATTTTTACTACACTTCTATTAAATCTATTTACATCTCCAGTAAAAATTTCAAATAAAAATTCCCTATATTTTGGAAGATATAGCGAAATTATTATAAACCCTAAAATAGAAATAACTCCCTCAAAACAGCTCCAAAAATTCTTAAATTTTTACTACGCTTCTAATATATTTTCTTACATCGCCAGTAAAAATTGAAAATAAAAATTCCCTATATTTCGGAATATATAGTGAAATTAGGGTTTCACTCCACACAAATTACCCAAATCGAAGCTCTGATACCACTTGTAATGGTCTTGATATTCAATATATGCAGAAATACCCTTAAGGTAGGAAAACACCATATAATACTCCTTTAGGAAGGAATAACTCCACAATGTCTCTTTGAGGGGACAACCTCCAATATCCTCTTACAATAGAAGACTCAATGCTTACTTGATATCTTTACCATGATAATCATCTCCTATATATATACCTATCTAACCCATGGATGGGTAACCTCCTAATCCAATGTAGGCCGACCATTACCCAATGTACTACTTCCATAAGTTACTCTATTATCCTAATATAGTGTACCCATATAACTAAGGGGATGTGTGCCACATGTCGGCATCTCCATCAACCCATATACATCAATATATCATATCCCTAGGTACATAACAATGGAATGGTTATAGAAAAATATAACCTAATAATATGAACCAAGATGCCTCACTGTTAGTATGCTTCAGATGTAGAAAGATATCCCTTGGGTATAAGGAGTGTCATACACATGAATGTCTATGTATCATATGTAACTTGTATGTCCTATATCCCACTCATGTATACCATGAAAATAATGTGGATAGAGAATGGATATGTAATATACCATTTATTTGATAAATATAATAAATCAATAATGTAACTAGAAAATCATGTCAAACATAGGTTTTGATTGTTTTTAAACACACACACACACACACACACACACACACACACACACACACACACACACACACACACACACACAATTTTATAATTTTTATTTATGAATTATGTGAATCCCAAAATCCTAAGATTTCATCCAAGGGATGTGTTAAATTATATGGATAATATGGTGATAAATTTATCATATATGGATTTATGATCTCATAAAATACCCATATGTCATCATCAATATCATCATCATACATTTACACAAAGATAATCTTAATCTTTTCTTTATCTATTTCTTAGATTTTATGTATACGTATTGTATTTTATTCAACTATATATGAGGGATGAGGATTTACACTTTATCATATGAAACAATGCCATTCACTTATCCTTGAGTATTTAATCATTTTTTTCTCATTACTTCCATCATGGAGAATGTGATTTTATTACCTTAAAACATGAATGTAATACATTTATTTGGAATATCATCTTTAGCTTTCATATGTTCTAACCACTATTGTCCAAGTATAGCCTAGATTTTTTCATTAATATGCATCATAAATATCAATGAGTCTATAACCTTTGGCCCATAAACAATCACTAATATAATATACCCCATTAATCTATCACAATGTATAATGTATTGAAATCCATCTATCTTATGTCTAAAATGTTATAAAAGGGGAATGCTAAATGTATTTTACCCTTCTTCTTCATCATTTTGAACCTCTTGCTAATAATTACCCTCAATGTATATCTGAATATTCATGGGGTCCTTTAAGAGATGTTTGTAATCTTTCCTTAACTTATTTTAGATTTAGTTATCGAAATAAGCTAAAACCGTTGAATATTCAAATTATATAGGATATGTCTAAAATACACATATTTGAATGTAACAAACAAATTTAGATTGATAAATTTCACTTACTATTTATAGAAATGACCAAAAGGACAAATTAATTAGATTATTTTTATTCTATTATAGTATGTGTCTATGTACATTTATAAAAAATAAGTGAAATGGACATGTGGTCACTCAGTTCAAGAGAATGACTATCAAAATCTATCTAGATGGATCCAATAAACATTAGATGCATGAGAATAGTAAATATGTATTATGTTGGTGGGAAATGTATTATATGTTTTTGTTAGTCTATTTCACTATAGACCAATTATTACTTGTAAGGATGTTTCATATGCAATTTTCAAGGCTTAGTCATGTGTACATATTTAGATTTGTCTTCCTTCAACTTGAAAATCTAGATCCACTTTCAACACTTGGATTGGATTAAAAAAATAGGTTATAAAGATAGGTTTTACAAGCCAAAACACACCTACTATATTATTGATCATTGCCTACATCTCAATGCTCTGAATATGGATCAAACCAAATGTATCTCTCCCACCTATGTGGGTGTGTGCTTAATAGTATTTTCTAGTATGTATGCAACCTTTTTATATTTTTAAAATTAACAATATACACAACCTTGACCATGTTTTAGGTGTTTATATTTGTCTTAGTGACTATTTTTAAAGGTTTATTAGATTTTGATGTTTTAAGGTAGTGCCTAAAGGATGTACAAATATATTTCTTAATATGTAAGCAAATTTCCATGTAAGCTCTATATAGGAGTATCCTTAGGTTTGATATGTATATAAAGACTATGACTAACATGTGAAACATGTGTGCCAACCTAAAGGAAGGGTTTGAATTTGAAATATAGACATTTAGATAACCTAAGACATCTTAAATGAAGGAAGATGATACTGGTAACCAATATCATTTAATTATTTCTAAAGCTCTCTAAGATGGAGAAGACAATGATCTAGATAATGGCTATAGTTTGTTTAGTATAATATAGAGTCTAGGAACTAATAAGATCTTGCATATGTATAAGGAAAAATTGGGGATGAAAAGTTCGTAGGTAGATGAATGGCTAGGAGAGAATGTGATGAATATTTAATTGTGTATGCACAAGTCATGTAGATTAAGGATTGATCAAAATTGACATTTTCAAGTGTCTAAAACCAAATTTTCATGTCTACAAATGCCCCCATTTTACCTAGTATTAAAAATACTAGTTTAAAAATATGAATTAAAAAATTTGGTTACCTAATTATAACCAAATTAGTCTCTCTAGGCATTCCTTTACTATCTAGCTTTATCCATAAATTTTTTTAATGAAACTTGCATATGTTAATGTTTACTCATGATATGAAATCTGAAGTAATCTAGATAATTGAAAAATTTTAATTTGAAAAAGAAAGGACTAAATACACATATGAGTATGTGAACCAAATTTCCTTTTGAATTAATTATAGAATGGGGTGATTATGTTCTAAGTGTATCCCATTATTTGAAAACACAAGTTGTAAATAAAGTTCCTCAACCCTCACTAAAGACTGAGAAGTGCTTATATATTGAGTGATGCAAAAACCTCAATTATAATACTCAAAATATGATTATAAGTGCTTTAGTGGAGCTTTTACCAGATTCAATGCCAAGGGTGAATCCACATATGAATATTATTTGTAAATTTAAAAACTTTAAATGAATCACCACAAGTTGATTATAGTTTCAAAATGCCCCTTGGTTACCATAAAAAAGGAAATGTGTATGCATGAACAATGTTCATGCCCCATAATATGATCCATATGTACCAATGTGATATAAAATTCCACAAATATATATTTCACTATATCAAACTATGATATGATAACCCACTATGATAATAGGACACATGTAATTTGATATCTCTACTTAATCTAGTCCTTGTAATATGTCTCATCATGTCATAGAATCTATCACACATTCCTGTAAAATACCTCACCTATGTGTAAATATGTTAATCTATCCAAATTTGAACCATATGATGTCCCATATGAATCATATAAACCATATAATAAGACCCAAAATATGAATTTATTTATTTGTGTTTTCAGATAATTTGGATCAATGGGTTAGATTTATCTAATTAAGATAGAATATTGAAATAAAGTTAATTCTACATTTGAATGTAAATGATTGATAATTAATTATTATAATTAATTAAAGGAATATATGAATATTTAAATTATTAAATATATCATAATACTTAGCTTTTATGGTTGAATATCTGATTGTGATAGCATTTTAGAAGTGGAAACAAGGATAAGCATACCTATGGTTTAATCAATTTAGGAACCAATCTACTATCTACATTAGGTTGGTTTAATAAGATAATGTTATTATAATAGGTTGATACTAAACTTATGGTTGGAATCAAATTGTGTGTAAGTATGAAAATATGAATATAAATTCACCTATGACACTCTTTGTTTACTCTATGATTGTGATCCTAAATTCTAATGATACACTGAGATCTAGAAATTAGCCTCCTTTACCTTGAAACCTTAGATGTTATTGTGAGGTCTATAAACCTATAAAACTAGTCTAAATTTAATGGTATGATCTACCTTGATCACCCCCACTTGTTCATTAACCACTAGCTACATATCTAAGACTCTAAGAAGGGAAATCAAGCCACACATATTTCTCCCACCTAGTGTGATTGTGTATTTGTTATCCTTCACCATATGAATGCAACTAATGATTAGATTTGGTACTTAAAAATGATTTATTTCGCCTATATTTTAAGTGTTTTAGATGTGATTTATGACTGATCCTAGTGAATATCATGCAAATTTTAAAGAATATGGAATAGTTGCTTAATTTGAAAAAGTGTATACAAGTGCAATAGATAGATGCTATATGGATTTGGAATGAGGCATTGATTTGTTTATATGGATTATTTTTAATGATTCATAATTCCAATGAAATGATAAAATTATGGTCCAACCCTAAATATGGGTTCATTTTTATAAAATAGTTGTTTCTATGAGCGAGATAGTTCTAATTAGTCAAGTCATCTCCAACTAGCAGTTACCAATTGTAATTGGAAAAATTGACCCATGTATTATTGGAATGCTATGGAAGTCTATATATTTCTATGTAGGATATTAAGTAGGTGTAAATTATACATCAGGGTTACTATATGTGTATACACTTATAATAAAAGGATTGGATCATAAGATATCATTCAAGTGTGAGAGAATGGTGAATTAGGACGTTTTTTGGGTGATCAAGTCATGCATGGTGAATGTGTGTCAAACTTGTATTTGTAAAGAAATAAAAGAAATATTTTAGTATCTAAAAATACCCTCATTTTATTATAGTAATAAAATTTATAGAGTAAAATGATAAAGTATATGTGAGTGTGTACAACACAATTTGATTTTTTGGGAGATAGCTCTGAATATGTAGTTTTCACTCCATAAAAACTTGAAATGAGAATGAAGTAGTACATGTCCATATGTGAAATATGAAATATTAAAATTAAAATAATAAGTATTAGATTACGCCTACATGTTTTTACAAATTATGTTACCTTCATATATTTTTAGAGATGATGCTTCCTCATTAAAGCATTAAAGAGTTGGGAACGATCATGCTAAAAACATGCATAACTCAAATATTGAGTTGAGAAATGAATATGTCCTAACCCAAATAACTACATAAGAAAAAATATAGAGAGAACCATGTGGCTAGGTTCAAATATAATATAAAAAACTACGTAGGTAAATGAGATAATCGATCAAGCAAGGTTCACTCATGAATGAATAAACCATATTAGATGGCTTATAGATTCAAATGTAATGTTTCACTATAGTTATATCCATTTAAAAAAAAAAAAAAAATCATGATCTCAAGGGAATCAATAATTTTAATTCCCCCATCATGTTTGTAGGTTTTGATAAAAATGAAGTGGAATGATGACCATTTTCCATTTGAATCTATTGTACTATATATGTGCATGAAACAATATCATGACCCCTAAATTTTTATGATAAATTTGAGAACATATATCCCAAATATGTAACTCTAAAATTTTATTCATGCATATGTACCCAAGTGTGTATGACTCTATACTCAAATGTTTTTGAATTATATGCATATGTATGTCATATGTAGATGTAATTTGTATTAATATGCTAATGTATACCATGCATCTCACACATTTTAATATATGAATAGTGTGAATCTTTAATTTTGTTAAAACCTATACTCTGATATGATATTATGCTCATAGATTCTTATGTCTATGAGACAAGCCCATTATAATGCCCCACTTTTGAGATGGGGGATGTATCCTATGATTCACTTATCTAAAAATAATTCACTTATCTAAAAATAATATCATTTGGTCATATAGAGAGTATTTAATTATAGTAATGTATGTATAAATAAAATCATGTGTATAAAATATGAAAAGCAAGACATGTAAGTGTCATGTCCTATAGATAAATATATCAATGGCACACATGTTATATGTATCTAAAAGTAAAACTATGTAATAATAGTGCATGATATCTATCATGACACCCATTAATGTCAATTAGAACAATAAACACAACAACCTCAAGAGTTAGTTCCACACATAGACCAAAGGGCCACATATAATGAACATAAAGATGTAAAAAAAAAATTAAGGTCTAAAGGCCACACATAAGATGGCATAAAAATGTCACAAATAAGGGACATAAATAGATTTTGTAAAAAACAAGCCTGGGGGCCACACTTAATAGTCACACAAAAAGTAATCTATCATGTAAAAGAGAGAAAATTCATAGGGGAATATAACAATAAACTAGTTTTGACCATGCATATGTATTAATGTCATATCATAGTAAATGGAATATTATGTGCCATTGTGTAAGAAATGACTAACTAACAAGATGTACAAAAAATATTATTGGATCAATATGGAATAGAGGTTATAAAAATTCATAACATATAATAGTTAATCTTGTGGAACAAGATGCCTCTAATTTTAACACTAGGTAGAGTGAAAACCAACATTTGTATGTCCATGTGCAACTTGTATGTCATATAAATCACTCAGATATTGTGAAATGCATGTGCATATGTAAATAATATGTCATCTACCAGAATATGTGATTATTAAAATATGAAACAATGTAAAATAACCATCATGACATGAGTAGGTCTTGATTTTAGATTTTTTAATATTTGCAAGTTTTTTCTATTTTTTGATTATTTAAAATTTGAAATTATTTATCTAAAAGTAGGTCATGTTATCAATATTGAGATTCGCATACCCAGGTTTGTCTTTGAAGTTATATAATCACATGGATTTTTATTCTTCTATTCTAATTTCTCTAATGATGTATCTTTTATTGATTATGTAGATTGTACCTATGTATTTTATGCATATCCATCATGTCAAATTATAATCACCATTTATTCGTGTGAAAAAGTGAAATACTAGTTTGTCAAATGTAATTTATCCTACATATGTTTCAACTATTTCTATCTTAATGTGAAGGACACTTTTTATTTAGGATGCATGACTCATATGGGTGTATTGATCAAATTTAACCCACAAATAATTGGTAATAAAATATATCTAAGAGGTTTTGGACATTGTGTATTAAATTGTAATTATGTAATGTCATGTCCCAGTTGGTGTAAACCTTTGATACTACATATGGAATGCTTTCTATTATCACCGATCTAAACCTTTTTATAGTATTAACCTTCCATGAATATACTAATAGTTAATGGCTCATGTTGAGGATGATTTATAGTTGATGTTTTTATATTTTTCACCTTTATAAGATTTTTTATTATTTATTCTTATTGGTCCTATAAAATCCTAATAATGCCTATATAATTATATTTATGAATATATTTTTTCAATGAATCATCATTATACGTATTGTGTCTCATGATTTTGTGATACTTACAATGGAATCCACCTTTTCGATTTTAAATAATGACTCGATGTCAAGTAGATGGTAGTGTGATAAGATTATAATCAAGTTGCAATTGTAAAACTTTACTCAGTGTATATGTTTTTTTTAAAAATTATGTTGAAGTCATAGAATTTCTTGTCTTCGCATTATTCATTGAATTATATGGTTCCTTATTTGTCTAAATCATGTTTATTATTGTTTTATTTGAGTATTTGATAGCTTTGAAACTATTATTCAAAATTTAGATATACTCATGATCTATCATTGCTACCTTTCCTTTATTTGTAGAAGATTATGTATCCATAATAATTTATATTTTTTCCTTATTTTATACATATGAATCATCAAAATATTATCCAACTTTGAAAAGTTTGAATAAGATATGAGGTAAGTATTCTTTAGAGGGATGAAAATTTGACTTTATAGCTAATCATCATCATAATCATAATAATATGAAACAATGTCATCTTACTTTCCAAGTTCACTAGTAGAGGGAGATCAATAATAGGTTATGGTTGTTCTGTATTAACCTATGATTATTATTATGGCACATATTTTTATGTTATAATCCATACCTTATCTTTTTCTATACTTCATTCACCCACATCATACATATGCATTTGAGATATTAAAATGGTCTATGATGGATGAACAATAGTAGTATCTTCCAATTGATATTGTGATTGATATTTAAGAGTAGATTGAGTTAATTTGTAATATATAAATGGATATTAATCTTATGTTTATGATTAATAATATCCTTCATGCTTCATGCATCTATTTAATGTCGATGGTACTACATCCATAGTATGTATACATGGCCATCACAAAATTAATTTATAAAGTAACTAATTAGGCATGACATGAAAAATTGTAGGTACTAATTTATGGAATAATATTAAATCTAATGAAATGGTTCCAATTAATTTCCATTTGGTATTACTAAATTATTTTATGCTATGATATGAATTTTGAATAGTATCTATGTTAATCACATATAATTGTAAGATTGTAGTTTTGAAAATATTTAATCTAGATCCATTGTTTATGGGTATATATTTATTACCAAAATTTATAATTTTTTTATTTCCTTTAATGAGTCAATAATTACAAGGAATGATGCAAACTACATATCACTAGGTAAGCTTGTTTCTTACAACACCTTGTACATTATATCTTTGTGAACCATTAATATTTTTATTAACTTCAACATAAATATCTTAGCATGACTATTATTTAATTGGTAAATGATACCATCCAATCTTAGTTGATTGTATTATCTTATGGGAGTATAAGGGGTTGAGGTGGAATGTATTGATTACCTTCATTCTGCCATACATAGTGGGGCACACTACCTTGTCTAGTGTGAATAACATGGATTGGAAAATGTAGAATAATCTATGGGTGAATAATGGGAACATGTTGGTAAATGTTATAACTTTGAGATCAAAAGGGAAGAGTAAAAAAGGATTAATGCATGCCCTTTGGTGTCTAGTAGTAAAAATAGGCATCTCAGATTGGATATTACAACAATAATATTGGAGAAAGGTTTGGAATTGTTCATTAGTAAGATTAGTATTATTAGTGAATTTGGACTTGATATTAGTTATCCTTTTGCCTATATAATTGATCCAAAGATGTACCATCAATGTAAAAAAACATTAAAATATAAATTTCACTAATTGTCTTAACTAATTATGTTCATCCAACATGGTCATGATTAATGTGTATTATTAGGGAAAAGAAACCATAAACTTGAAATTTAAAATCCTAAAAGGATAAAACCTTAACAAAAAACCTAGGGTTTTACACTATTTGATATGTGTATGGGGTTTACCAATATGTTTTTACCATAGTTTAGATTAATATGTTAGATTAAGATAATTAAGATATAAATTTAAAATAAAATTCAAATGATAAGATATGGCATTCAAGCATAAATCTGAATGTAAATGATTGACAATTAATTTTTCTTATTTGATAAGGGCATATGATAAATATGGAACATAATAAAGAGATATAAATAATTAGATTTTTTGGTTGAATTTATGACAATGAATATGATTTGGAAGTGGAAATAAGGGATAAGGATGCATGTATTTTTATTGATTTAGAATGTGATTCACTACCTAGGCTAGGTCAATTCCGCATAAGTAGGTCAATATCACAAGTTGATACTGACCTACTAGTTAAAATTGACCTATGAAAAAGTATGTAAAAATGAAAATATAATTACCTATAACTATATTTTCTACTTTGTGTTTATAATCTTAAATCTTGATGATACGTGTAAATTCATAAATCAACCTCCTTTACCTATAAACCCTAGATGTGCTTGTGAGGGATAGAAACCTAGAAAAATTAGGGAAGTGTAATGGGATAAATTGAGCCCAATCACATCCACCTAGTGATTTATAATTACTTATGTATATAAATATGGAAATAAAGCCAAATGTATTTTTACCACCTAGTTTGATTGTGTAATTGTGTTCCTTCATCATATGAATGAATCTAATGATTAGTTTTGGTACTTGACAATGTTTTATTTGACCTAAATTTAAGTTATTCAACATTTTCTCATGAATGCGAGTGAGTAATATATAAATTAATAATAATAATAATAATAATAATAATAATAATAATAATAATAATAATAATAATAATAATAATAATAATTTGATTAGTGTGAAAAAAATTTATAGATGTGAAATAGATATATGTTAGATGGATTTGAAATGAGGCTTTGATTTGTTTATATATGGATATTTTAAATGATTCCTCATGCCATCAAGATGATATAATTATGGGATGACAATAAATATGGGTTAAATTTTATAAAATATCTACCATTTATAGGAGTAGGACAATTTTGAATAGTCAGGTTATCATCGACTAGTGGTATTGACTATAACTTGTGAAATTGACCCATGTACAAGTGGATTACTCTTAAGAGTTTTGAAATGTTTGTATAGGATAATTAATAGGTGTAAAGTAGATAGTGAGGTTTCTATAGGTGTATACCAACATAAAATTAGGATTTCATCATAAGATATCATGCAAGTGTGAGAGGATGGAAAATTAGGACTTTGTTTGGGTATTCAAGTTGAACATGGTAAATATGTGTCAAGATTGTCAATTTCAACTATTGAATACCATATTTTAGTAAATAAAATCTATTAAGGATTTAATATCTATGAAAATTTCACTAGTATGCCCCCATTTTTAGGTGAGGGTTGTAGCATGCAAATCACTCAACTCAAATGAAAAGAGTTATACAAATCATGTTATATAGAAAATATGTAAGCATGTTAGGCTTGTGTGCTAACATGATTAGATGATGTTATCATAGAAATATTAGATTGTTCATGTACATATGAAACATGTATCTTAAGGTATACAAGTTTCATTTATTGATAGATATAAAAAATATAAACATGGTAATAATCATCATAGTAATGATTAAGAGATAAACACTCAATAGTAAGCCACACAAAATATGCATGATATGAATCATGGTATCATGCACAATTAGAAGATTGCATGATATGAATAATATAAATACAAGATTAGTAATAAATAATATATTTATCCACACAAATGAATAAAATATCATGATCATGATGCACATAATAAATTAAGAGATGACATGAATCTAAATTGACACAAACGCAACATATCCTAGGCTTAAGGATCTTTGACACAACTAGTGCATGCCATGACAATATAAAATTAGTGCACTCATATAATTGAGAAATATATAAAACAATGTAAAACATATTCATAGTGACATAATGTAACAATTGTCAATAGTCACTCATAGAGTAGTCAATCATAGAGGCACATATTGTAAAACACAATGGTCACATAATGTAACATGCTTAAAAATCACCACAAAATGAAATACAAAATCAAGGATCACACTATATAATAGTCATAAAAGATAAAAAATGAAACACATATCAACATAAAAATACATAAATGAGTAAAACTAGTCTACACAATCAATCCATGTCATCATCACACATATAGAATGTAGTACTCTAGATAATATACATAAGCACAAGTCATGTATAATTAGTATAAGTAGATCAATATGATCAATGGAATGGTCATATAAATATATAACATTTTCACATATTTCATTTTTTTATACATGAAATGAGAACTTTATGTGTTTATGAAAACATTATTATCTATTTTTTTTTACAATTTTGTATCTTAATTGATATGTATTTGATGACAATTTAATGCCATGATTTTATGTATATGATACATTTGAGTTTATTGTGAATATATATATATATATGTTGATTGTGAAATAATGATATTTATTATTATATTTTTGTATATGACATAGGTACTTTTGATGTCATTTTCATGGTTGTAGGTACCATCAAAAAATGAGCTAGGCTAATAGAGGGAAAAGTTTTAAAAATTGGTTCCAAACAAAAATTTATAGGTATAGATATGTAAGATGTAATTTAACCTTATAATTAATAATAATGTTTTAATTAAATCTAAATTATTTTAAAATTTAAATCTAATGAAAGAGAGATAAATACAATAGTTTATTTTAAAATATAGTGATATATAAAATTTACTTAAGCTGTAAATTACTAAATATAGAAACTAGGATTAGGGTTAGAGAGATGTCCTTACAATCTAATTTTTGAAAAATGTATTATTATTATGATGAATTTGGATATGTAAAAATAATTAATAAAACCTAAAAACATAATGTAAATTAAAAACTCTGCTTTAATATGTATTGGGACATTACATAGTGTATGCAAGTGAAACTAGACAGTTTTATAACTTATCCTACTCAATAATATCCAAGATCAAAGAAGGTAATAAAATAAAAAGTACACTTGGTAATACATTTAAATCAGGGTCATGACCAATAATGTATATGATAAACCTCCACTATGGGATCTCTTATCGTATTATGGCAAAGGCAAGGTTTTGAAGGCTTCTAGTTAAATGCCATCTTGTGATAAACCTAACTAGCTCTTATGATTGCAAATAATATTAAGAAAGCTAATATACTAAACAAATATTAAATCTAATTTATTAAATGCATATTAAAGATAATCTAGTTCTCACCAAAGCTTATGAAATAAATGGGGAAGATAATAAAAATGCAAAGATAAATCTATCTATAACATAAAAATGATTTAAGTAAGGAGAGATATAATTTAGTATATATTAACTCTACAACATCTAATTATTGAAATATGAAGGGATATGAATATACTTACCTTATTGAAGTGAACACATCATGACTCAATCTATCCCTTGACTAATGGTGATTTTTAAGTTGTTATGGGCTTGCAAAGATAACAATGATAAATCATATTTAGGCTACAAGATTTATCTAATGCATCTGATACTTCCACAAGATAAGTGATACTTCTCCAAGGTAAAAATATATGCAATGAAACCTCCTATGGTTTGTATAAACAAATTTTCAATCACTAATGATGTGTAATTTATTGATCATCTCTTAGAAATGAAATAAAATGGGGTATATATAGACATGGATTGACCCTAAACTCTCTTGGGATTTTAGCCAATGCATTTGACCTAATAGATCTTATTGGGAAGGAAATAGAGTTTTTAGGTCTCAAACTATGTTGGATTAAGTCAACATAGTTTTGTAACATGTGGTAAATTCCAAAATATGGTTGAATCCATTGACCTAGTAGAAGACATGGTAAAAGGGCTTTTTTTTTTTGGCTTATTAGGGGTTATTTTGGGTAGTGAGCTACTTAGGAGAATGTATAAATGAGATTTCAATGCCTAGGGAAATATATAATAATATCTTGTATTAATTTTAAATGGTGGTTTAAGGTCCAATAATCTTGTGATGAACCAAAGGTTCACCAACCCCTTTCCCAGTACACCCTTTAAGGATGAACTCAGAGAGATTAAGATTTGACGGGTTCTTTCAAGAGAGAAAACATCAATAACTAATAAAGTTTAAAAATATTATGTTTATACATATTACCCACTCAAAAATTATCACATCTCATACACTTTTAACATGGGATGGTGCTTTAAGAAAAGAACATAACTACCCACAACACTGAGCAAATAAAAATTGTCGTATGAAGCATAAGAGTAATTGAAAGGAAAAAATAAAAAAGTACATACCTTTACTTACCTTGATAATGTAGAAGAGAAACCATGTGAGAGAAATGAAAAGGAATATAATGTAGGGAACATTAGGTGGACCTATAAAATAAGAAAAAATTTAATTGTTTTGTAAAAATAAGTGTTATATATAGAAAAATTATACACAAAATCAAGATTTCAAAATATCTTTCAGTTCAAAAAAAGAGATAGTAAAAATATATTTATGAGCAAAGATCATAATTTGATAAAAAATATTTGATAATTAAAAATTTGAAAGTTCAAATATAAATATGATTTTTAAACTATTCATTTGTAATTTTTCTATTGTGAGAAAAATAGAGCTCTGAGAGACCTAGGAGAGTGAATAGAGAGAATATGGCCTAGAGGTTATGAGTGAGAGGTGGGGGACACATAAAAATAGTAGCTAGTGTGGATCAAGTAAGTAATGCTTTAATTTTTTTTAAAATCATGTTTTTATTGGAAAATCTAGTCAATTTGAAAAATTAGATGGTGGGGTAAATCTGTAGAATGGATTTACCCTGATAATTTTTAGGGTAGAGTAGAAAATAGGATGATCAATGGGTAGGTCCCACAAGTAGTCATAAATGCCTAGGGCATTAATGATAAATAGGTAAAAAGTCACCATAGTAATTGAATAGAGTTAGATAGGCTGAATTAGTTCAAAAATTGAAGGGGAAAAAAGTTGGTTGACTGCATTGTAAATGACCGATGTAGTTTGAGCAAAAGTGAGTGAATACATATAAGGAGGGTGATCTAGTTTGAAAAATAAAAGTGGCTGACTATGTACATACTCATTGATTTAGTAATGTATGAAAGTGGTTGAAATAGTTTATAATAATGGTTTAATTATATGAAGTGGCTAACATATTACAATAACATGGCCAACTATGTAATAGTGGGTTGACTTAGGTTTAACATGGACAACTGCATAATAGTGGCTTGACTTAGCTTTAATGGTAACACAAAGGGTAGAATAGTTTGTTGTTTGGTCAATTTAGTATAATTTTTTTTTTTTTTTTAACCAAAACAATGAAGTATGTGGCTAACATAGTATAAAGTGGTAAAAAAATCCAAAATAGGTTAATGATGTAGTTAATTTTAAAATTAATATTTTTTTATAATTAATTTTAAAGTGTATTTTCCTAATTATCTTAGAGAGGACTAATACATATTTTGTTCTTTGCAATTTTTTAGATATGAAAGAGACTTTATTTCTTAATAGACATAACTTGGTTACCTAATTTATTAGATAAATTGATAATAGATGATTGCACATAGTTAACATCATTAGATTTTGGTGGTATCATGTAGATGTGTAGGATCCCCCTTAGTGTTGACTTAGTTGTGATGTTATTAAGAACATTCAAGTGAAAAGGTGGATGGGGACATGATATATATTGGAATCACATTAGAGGATTTTCATTATTTACTTGACGTCCCATTATTGGGACCCTTATTATCTATGATTCCCCTGAGGTAGATTCGAAGAGATAAGCCCTAGCCTTATGTGTGACTAGCTCTTAGAGGTATTTTCAAGGATTACAAGTGAGATTATTTGATATGTATATTTACCATTTCATAAATATATAAGGTAGTGATATGCCTTGTGATATTATGTGTGATTTTTCATAAGTCAGATGGGAAGGTGTCATTGTATATGGTTGCCTTATGCCAATCAATTTTAGAGTAGGGTACCTTATACAACCTAGGGTTGGTGATTTGGATATAGTTATCCTATGATATGTATGTTATTATGTCCCATGGGTCTAAGATCATGAGACCCATTATTTTATTATGTAGTTGGACATATGAGAGATTTCCCATCTATCGACTACATGGGTTGTCTCATGCTATCGATGACAATGTCCCTCATGTTCTTAAATGACAACATGACCATGTTATACATGTTATAACATATACTATGGCTTTATATATGGTTACCTATGGAAACATTAAATGGTATTAATATATAGGTATTTATATTAGTAAGTTTATTTGGCATACAATTACTCTTGGATTAGCTCGTGTTCATATTGATGGTCATTATAGTTTGTGGGTGGAGCCATAACCTATTAGTCATTTACCCAAATAGTTTAAATTTCCACATCTTGTGACTCTTATATTCATGCCTTAATATTGGGCACATCATGCAAGATATTTGAGAGGTAGTGGAGGCATTAGAGTACCTATGATCTAACCATGATAGCTGAGATCGTAGGTAGGTCAAATACTATAGTCGATAGCAATGAGAGCTACTACCAAGGAGGTAGCATCTACAAATGTGGAGATGGTAGTAGTTGTTATTTAGGATGAAAATGTTGCTATTATTAATCCATAACAAATTTTATAGTTACTAACATGGGAATTGTAATGATAATTGATACATCAATGAGTGGTAGTGTGTATATATGAGGAAGAAGTCGAGTAGAGATATCTTATAGCCTAAGTAACACAAAGTTGGATGCTAGAGCATTAAATCTAAAGGGGTACACAATGTGCTCAAGTTATTTCTCCTATTTTTGTATTACCTTGGAGATATGCTCATGTAGAGGTAATTGGAGGCCGTGTAGATAAAGAGACTATTGTTGGAGATACCATTTTTAGTAAGTGTTTGTTATTATTTTATGTTAAAAAATAGATGACTAGATATATAGTTGTATATATATATATATATATATATATATATATACATTTTTGGAGATTTTGTATATATTTAAGATATAATACACATTTGGTTTTTATTTTGTAGATACTATTGAGGAGGAGTTTAAATAAGTTTCTATAGTGATAACTACCCATCATGATATTTTGGATGGTATACTATGGTAACATGATACTAAATTTATGGCTAATCCTATTGTACCATCCACTATAGAGTATGATATTTGGTTTTAGTTGGTTGGTAAGGTAGAACGTGATCTATAGACATAAAGAGATGCCACATAATTACCCTTTGGGGTAGTATATGAAGAGTTATAGGCATGGTAGATAGTGGATGAGGAAATAGCTACTCATATAGAGACAATAAGGTAGTTAGGCCTTGGTGGCTAATTTATAGGGATATATTGATGGCCTTCAATCCTATATGGATTCATTATAATGGAAAATTTAAAGGGGATATTTACAAGCATATATAGATAGTGTGGCTCATGCACTAAATAGACATGATGGAACACAACCTTAGAGCTATTGATATTATTGTATCAGACATTTTATCGATGGATATATGTGGTTTTAAATTTTATCATTTTAAATTGAGCATGGATTTCTATAGATGTATATTTTATTTATATCACATGTATATAAAATATGTGATATATTTTTAGATTCTTTTCTAGCAATTTGTGAATAAATGCATGGTTAAAAATAATGATAAAGGAGGAAAATATAATGTAAAATGTGTAACAATAATGTATAAAAGATTAGTAAAAATGTAGTGCATACTAAATCATGATGGAAAATGTGTAAAACATAAATAAAGGGAATAATTTTTAAAATAAAGTTTAAAAATCAAGTATTTGAAAAAGATTGTAGTATAAATGTAATTGGTATAAAAGACATTAAATCAAGTTGAGGCATGCGTAAGATGTAAATGTTTGAAAAAAAATGAAGAACATAAAACATACTAAATAAATTTGGGATGTATGTAAAATAAATCACAATGTAAAACATACTTAATCAAATATTTTGGAAAAAGTGTGTAAAACTAAGATAGATAAGAAAACATGAAACACACAAAGTCATGATGAGAATTATGCATATGATCTAAAATATCAGAATGTAAGACACACCAATATCAAATAATTAATATTATAACAAAAAATACCTAGATTGATAGTTATTATTGTGATTAATCATGGTATGAGGGTGTTAGTATTGTATTATGAGGAAGACTTGGTCCTATCCAAGGTATTATACTAAATCTCAAAAAAGAGAAACCAATGAGATAAATGATAATTTGGGAATATTTGTAGGAAATAAGGAAATTTTTGTTAGGAAGTTCTAGTATTATCCAAGGTCATACATTGAAAATCCTAAAAGGTAACCCTAGGGGTACGATTAGTTAACAAAACATATTCATCAAGGAGGATAGTGGGATTGTTGTAATGAAATAAGGAATGTAAAAATCATGACATAGGTGTTTTTAATAAAACCTTAGTAGACATGAGGTATACTAGGTAAATAGGGTCACACTAAGAGTCTAGTGGATGATAAATATAGAAAGTATTTGTTCATAATAAACACATAATTTTATGGGTAAATAAGTGTTGTACTAGGATCAAATAATGAAGGTTAATTTATACAAGAATATAAAATGGACCTACCTTCCCACATCATGTTCCCCATTCATCATTATCCATTATAAATCTATTGGTCTACTGCAAATATTGGGTACTTACATGATAAATTAGGCAGCATTATATATAATTTTGAAATCTCTTATTCTAATCTACTAGCCAACCATACCCCATTGGACCTCGGCTCTATTTTGAGGCCAATTGTGGAATTTGAGTTTTGATTAAACATAGGATATGTTATTAGACATGAATCATGTCATTTAGTATGATTTTGACTTTTGAATGTTCATTTTTACCTTTTGATGATTGCCTTTATTTTAAATGATTTAGATTTTAAATTTTATGGATTTTTTTATTCTTCTATATGGATTTGGAATAACTAATTGTGAATGATAAAAGTTAAAAACACAAATGAGATGTAGGATTTGGTTATATGAGATAAAATACATAGATATATTGATATGTATTATTAAACAATTAGGTTTGACTAAAAACCAACATGTGATCTCAAGTCTTAACCTTATGTTTTCTTAGTGTGAACAAGGAAATAACAAGAGATAGATGAAGATCAAAAGAGATATATGTATGTAGTGATAAAATGATAAGTATTCTTGTTAACTTGATCACATGGTAAATATAAAATAATTAAAGGATGTGGGTTTACGAACCATGTCACAATAATAACTATCTTGATTTTAAAAGATAAAACAAGCATAAGACAAAGAATTTTGAAGAAAAATTAAACCATGTAAAAGGAAATTAAACCATAAGATTACAGCATGGGATATTCATTTTAAATCAAAAAATGTGAAAGGGAAAATAAAATAACCCATAAGACATAATAAATAATTAAAATATCCATATATAATCATAAATAAAATCCAAATTCATATAATAATGTGATAGGACACCATGAAGTGTTAAAAAATACTAATGAAACTCATTGAAAATATCATCAATAACATCTCACACATCCTTGTGTAACTAATTCTGATGTTAATCAGATTCTTGTCAATATTCATAAAAATACGTGAAAAGACTTCTTTTCATATCATCTATATATAAAATGTAGGCATGCTAGAATTAGTGTGATGCTCCTAAGGTATCTTCTACATATGATACTCAATGTGAGGAATAGGTGTCAAAGTGTGAATGGTATTTGAAGATATATGTGAAGGTGTAGACTATGGAGGAGGACACTTTTTTTGTGAATGACCTGAATTATGAAGCTAAGCCATTGAATGTGTAGGCCATGGAAAATCCCAAATTTTTTGTTTACACACTTAAAACCTATCAGTATGATGTGTATTTCAATAATTCCAAAAAAAATAACCTCCTCATATTGAGGAATATACTTATGGAGTACCTTTAGAGGTGGTAGACTCTTATATTTTGGCTATGATATAACTGGATGAAGTGTATCAATATATTGTTTGATTTGTTAGCAATGAGTAAAATATTGGTTACATGTAGCATGATATAAATAAGTATGTTTAGTAGTAGATGGTGAAGGTCAGTTATCTATGGTAGTATAAGAGGATGCCTACCACTACTGGTGTACACTATAATCTTTAGCTAAGTGATAAAAAATTCTATGGATCTCAAAATAAGGCTCATCTACCCATCATTCTAATACAGGATCAAAATTTAGTAAATAGTATGACATCACCAATAGGAGAACTCATAATAGGATCAATACTAATTTGAGCCACATAAATGGATGAATTTGTAGTGGGTCAAAGTAATGTAACTAACATATCTAGAGGAAGTAAGCTATACGGATAATGGTATCTAGTAAACTAGTATGGTCATATCATGGCATAAGCTATAAGCATACTTGAAAGAGGCTCAATAATGACTAGAGGAGTTGTGTGTGTGTGTGTGTGTGTGTGTGTGTGTGCGTGTGTAATCCATCTTAGACTTGTGAATATCAAAATAACTAATATCAGGTATTATAAAAAAATAAGGAACTAAAAGAATAGAACTAAGATAATGTTGTAAATAATAATGATATCTAAGTATATTTGCATATTTAGCTTGAGAAAATATAGCCAAAAGTGGATCATCTAAAGAATATACATAATCATAATCAAGATTATAAAGGTCAATAGTACATGCATCAAAGATTTTATTAGTCAAAGAAGCATGGTGAATATAATTCTTAATTTTTGCTAAGGTAACCAAAATTTTGTCACCTGGTAGTTGATGAGATTGAGGTCATAAATAAAGAGGTAATTGAATGATTATGTTAGGAAAGAGATCAAAAGTTTTGATTTTTAAACTTATCTCATCTGGTTCATCATCATTTGAATCTAAAATATTAGGTGGTATCTTTCCTATTAATTCAAGATGACCATTATAACCTCTAGTAAATGTAACAAGATAATTGAAACATTATAATTCATGAAATGGGATGCTAGGTAAGGGTTCAAGGGTGGGTATTTTAAAAACACATATTTATTAGAATTGTTCAAAATTCCAAGGATTCATATCTCCTTGAATTTTGAATACAACATTGTTATAAGGAAATTTAACACATTGTCATGCAGATGAGGTAATTACTCTCATATGGTGTGTCAAGGTTGAACGAGTAAGATGTTGTAAGAGAGTGAAAAGTTAAAGATCATGAGTTTCACCCATACCATGACTGGGGTAACTATGATAGGAATCCAAACACAACCTAACATATGTAATTATGTTTTTTCATATCCTTGACATGTAATTTATGTGGATTTAAGGTTGTATTTAGAGTATCCAAGTGTTTTAATAAAATCAAGGGAAGCAATGCAAGTGCCTATTCATTCATTGATTAAATATCATTTAACTTAGATATCTCCTATTTTAAAACTAGTGAATAATGGTGGATCATCCACATAAAGTAATATCTCATTGGGAATCATGGAAGAGATAAGGAATCTAAGTGAAAGAGAAGTGTACATTATTTGGTCAATATGGATATACATTTCTTTGCATTATTAAAGGATGTTATCTTCAAATCCTGATAAGGTAGATTCTTGCCCCACTAGTGGAGGATGAGGGATGTTCATTTTAAATAATAATTGTATTCATTAATTATGATGATGAGGTGAAGTTATCATAAGTTATAAGAAAGGAATCTAAGATGTTAGATTTGAAAATTATACTATGGGATCCCATTCATCATAACCTATTAGAGTATTATTAGATAAAGGTGTGTAATATTGTAATAGATTATTTGAAGATAGGTCAAAAGTGCATTGAAATTTATGTTGATAAGGTATATTTGGTTTCATTTTGGTTAATATGTGTTGACTAATTGAAGGTACTTGTGGTATCTTAGACATTGTGGTTGTATATTTGATAATTTATTCTATTTGAGTAGAATAAATACCAATTGAAATTTGTGAGATAATTCTCTTGAGGTATTTAAGTTGTAGGGGGAGTAGAGATTATATCAATGATATGATAAGTATTTTCAATTTGAATTATTGAATTTAATACTTCCATGTTTGTTGGTTCCTCATGCCCTAATTATTTGAGATGGGAGGGGTAAGAATCTTGAACAATGTGGAACTTTGGAAAATTATTATAGTTAGAGGCTAGATATTGATCAATATAAGAAACTAATCTCTTCATGTTATTCATGTTTAAAAAATTTTCATCATTGATATTAGGATCAATAGTACTTTCAACATTATTGGTAGTAGGAGGTTGATTAGTTTTATCTTGATGGTTAGGAAGAGGATCATTGTAAATGGATAAGTGAGTATTGGCTTGATTTAAAGCTTAATTTTTGGTTTTAATTTCATAAGACTTAATCTCTATTTCATAATATTGTTGATGTTTACATATAAGTGATCCATGGTCAAATTTGGGTTCGAGGAGATAATCCATATAAAAATTTCATAAATGGTGATAAGTTTCATGAGAATGGCCCCAAATTGCATGAAACCAAAAAAATTTGTGGTGACCATACTAGTTTTTAATAGGGCACATAGGATCAAGATATCATAGGGAAGGTCATGGAATATTCTTTTGAATTTATGCTAAGGAAAGAGGTTTATGTACATCTATATTATTACCTTGAGAAAATGTGGAACTAAGATGAGAATTATTATTATTTGTAGGAGTATGTTCCATGGTGTTGTTTGGAGCAATGGATTCGATAGTGTATATGAAGTTATAAGTAACTATAACACCAATGTTCATTGCATTTCTATTCTTAGATTTCACCAACATTTGAGTTCCTATTGAAGGTGTGAAGGCTGAAATTGATGTATAATGAATTCTTGATGTTTATCTTGGTTGAGGGCTTCTTCTAAGGATTTTGGAGAAATGGTCCTAACATGATATTATAGTTTAGGATGGAGAGCATTAATGAATAAGTGAAAGAGGTTTTCATCTAACATATTATGTTTAGAATTTTTATACAAGGCTTTTCATCGTTTAATGAATACTTATGTCATTTCAGATTCTAATTGTTTATAATTGATAAAATGGGCTAAGTTATTTTTTGAAAGATCACCATTTTGGAATTCTTGGACTAAAACATTGACTAAGTCCTCAAAGCTAGTGATGGAAAGAGTTTTAAGTTGGTTATACTAATATAAAACATCTATTGAACATGTTTTAGATAAAATTTTGGTAGAAACAAAGGTATTGAGTTTAACCCAATCTTTATATAGATTTCTAAAAATTTACAAAGGCAAATTTGGATCAATGGATACATTATAAGTGATGGTAGTATGTCTTCCTCCTATGTCAATGTTTATAGTTTTAGGAACAAGAGGTTCATTTTTTAGGTGTTTAATAATTTTGTTAATAAGTGGGGGTTATGGTGTAAGGTTACATGTCCATCTATAAGGGTCAATGGGGGTGAATTAGGATTATGCATTCCCCATTGAGTAGGTTGAGGTTGGTTTTAGACATACATATTAGCATATTAATATTTAGGCTATTTGCTAAGGTATATTGTTGTTATAGTGGTTATAACCACTTAGGTAAGTAGGTTTCATGAGAATAGCTATTTTATGCTACCCATTGCTTTTTGTTCCACCCACCTCCATGTTTTTTGGGTGTCTATTTTGTGCCCATATAATAATATTTTTATTATATTTTTTAGTATGATGGTAAGTTGATCAATATCATTTCATTCTATTTGTTAGTTATAATATGGTAATCAAATCTTATGGTTTAGGAAGCTTGGGAGGAAGCCTAAAAAGAAAGAGAGGATGGACTCATCAGGGAAGAGTGTGAAGTGCCTAGTAGAGTGCCATGAGAGGGAGAAAATTAATATTTTTCCCTGTGATCAATCAAAAATCTAGATTAGTAGAGAAAAGGTAGAGAAGGTCTGTAAACTCTATGAAAAAGAGAAAGGAGGACACAAGAGAGGCTAATAAGCCCAATTTTTTTCTTGATCTCCCACACAGGCTGTATAAGGTATGATGCTTGGAGGAAAGCCAAAAAATTCATTTAGTGTCTATTTATCCTATTTAGTGGATCTATAAATTTCTATTGGCCAAGAGAAGATAGTAGCATCTGATAGAATTGAATTCAAATCAAATTTTGCTCTACAATCAGTCATTGAAGATTTAATTTTTCATTTTCATAGGTCAATTTTGATTGGTTAAAAATTCTTATGAATTTTTTATACTAAAGTTTTAATCCACCAATCACAAATTAGTTGACCTTTTTTTGAAGTTAAATTGGAAAAATCAATTTATTTGTTCAAAATTTAGAAATTGATTTTTACCAAAGGTTTTTCTTGGAGGAACACATTTAATTATGTTGAGAAATAACCGTAAAGCCAAATCAATTGAAAATTTCACCATTTTCTAGGTTTTGTAGCTGGATGTTGATGGAGAATAAATTTTTGAAATAAGAGTTGTAAATCTCCTATATTAATTATTTTTCTCTATTTTTTGGTGTTTTTTAAAGAAAAAAATTTAAAATTTCCCAAACGGTGTTGAGTTTTTGATGAAAATTGGAGGTATTAACTAGTTTGTGATTTCATTCAGTGGGTAGGAAGAATTTTATATAAGGTCAGTATAGTTTTTTTGGTATTTGAATTTTTTGGAAAAACTAGGTCAAAATGGCTAGTTTATAACACCTCTTATTTCTAGATTCACAAAAATTGATAGGCAAAAAATTTAGTTTGTGAAGTCACAAGGTTTTGATGATATGTGAGTATTAGAGTCTTGATCAAATAGTTCTTAATAAAGAGTAAAGGCCTATCACAAGTACCGATGACTATGATAAACATAATCATGAGGCTCTTATGTTGTTAAAATTGTCAATAGTAGATAATTTAATCTCAAATGTTAGAAATGCAACCAATGCATCAGCATTGTGGACTAATCTTACTCTTAAATATCATGATTTTGAAGATGGTAGGATATTGTATTTGAAGAATTTGTTTTTTTCCACTAATATGAAATAAGGTGGGTCCATTTATAAGTTTTTGTTACAGATCAAGGACATCAATGATCAGTTTAAGGCTGTGTAGAACCCTGTTGATGGGCAAGATTTGATTGCTCTTGTTATGTAGATTTTCCACCTTCATTTGATTCATTTGTGGAGGCTTTGCATATGATTGTTGAGATGAAAACTTTGGACTTTGAAAATTTTTCCCACATTACTATTGCAAAAGGAGATATGGTAGGAAAAAATAATGTTGTCTACATCTACTTCTATAGAGAGTGTATTATTCATCAAAATAAAGGGTAAGTAGTTTGGTAAATTACTAGTTCTTTGAATTTTTTTTACAAGTGGTTATAATAAGAGATATAAGTGGAAATATTTTTACTATAAGTAACCTGGTCATCTTAAGAAATATTGTAGGAAAAGATAAAAAGATATGGCTAACCCCAGAAAGAAATCTCATCATGCAAATATAGCTGAAGGTGAGGAAACATATCTTGATTTTGATTTCATGGCTTCTAGTGGTAATTATATAGTGGATCAAGCTTGGTAATTTAATTTAGGAGCATCTCACCATTATACATGCAATAAGGACTGCTATATGGATTTTGTTGAAAATGATAGTAGTAATGAATTTGTATCTTTGGGAGATCATAGAAATCATTTTGTGAAGGGATATGGTAATGTTCAAATTAGTTTGAATGATGTAGTTTAGTATACATTTAATAATGTTAGGTATGTGCATGATATGAAAAAAATCTACATTTAATTAGTTAGATCACTTTGAACTCTAATTTTGTTTCAAGATTTCAATAACAATAATGTTTAGTCACTACCAGAGATAATAAGATTATTATTGTTGGGATTGGTGAGAAAGGCTTGTATAAGCTTTTATATCTAGATAGGGTGAAGGAAAGTGCACTTGCAGTGGTTGATAGCATAAGTTCACTATGGTATGAAAGGTATGGGAATTTTCATTTATAGTATTTGAATACATTGAGCAATACTAATATGGTTAAGGGGATTCCTTTTATTCAAGATAGTCATCATGTATGTACTAGATGTCAGTTGGGGATGTAAGTTAGACATTCAATTGATATTGGTAAAGTTTCAAGAGGTAAGGGAGTATTAGATATAGTACACATACATTTTCATGGTCTAATGTAGATCCTACCCATTTTAGAGCCCATTATTTTTTGTTGTTGGTCAATGATTTCTCTAGGAAAAAGTGGGTATACTTTTTAGTGAAGAAATTCAATTGTTGTTATAATGTCCTTACTTGGAAAGATATGGTTGAAAAATAGGTGGGATGGTTAGTGAAATATATTAAAATGTATAATGGGGTGAGTTCATCTCAAAATATTTTAAGGAGTTTTGGGCCACTGAAGACATACATAGACAACACACTACCCCTTACACTCCATAATAAAATAGATTTATGGAAAGGAAAAATAGGATGGTGATGGATATGGCTTACCATATGGTCTAAAGTAGAAATGTCCCATTTAGATATTATGTAGAATTAGTGAATATGTCATTGTACATCCTCAACAAAAGTCCTACAAAAGCATTGGAGAATATGACTCTAGAGGAGGATTGGTTAGATTGAACTCTAGATGTAAGTTCTTTTAGAATTTTTGGTTGCATAGCTTTTGCAGTTATTCCTAGTCAGAAGAGAAGTAACTTGGATGTGAAAAGAAAAACATACATGTTTTTTGGGTATAGTGAGTAGTTAAAGGCCTAAAAATTACTTGATGTTTCTACTAAAAAAGTTGTGATAAATAGAGATGTCATAGTAAATGAACATATACCATACTTCATAGTAGCTGGTATAGTTTTAGATATTGAGTCATTATTTTATTCTAATGATTTTATTATAAGTTGTGATGTGAAAGTTGAGTATGATTCTAGTTTATCATTGGAATCACATTACAAGGAGGGGATTATTGTAGGTCATTGTGAGGTTCTAGCAGAACACCAAAGAAGCTAAAGTGTCATTCTACCATAATAAAATCACTAAATGAGGGAGACTTGCCATAAGGTGTCGAAGGAAGAAGATTGAGAATAGGAAAATAGTTTGGTAATAAAGGTGAGCATGATAATTTTGCTCTAAAAATTATTGTTTCACATGTATTTGAGCCTAATTCTTTTTTAGGAGGCCAAAGGAAAACATGAGTGGGAATTAGCCATGCAATTAGAATATGATTCCTTAATGAAAAATAAGACTTGGGAGATTATGTAGCCACCACCAGGAAAGAAATATATTTGTTTTAAATGGATTTACAAGGTAAAATGCAAAGCATATGGTTCTTTGGACAAATACAAAGCCATACTTATTGCAAAAAGGTTATGTAAAAGAGGAAGGGGTTGATTATGAAGAGAAGTCTACTCTTACTACAAATATGGTAACTTTTAATTTGATTGTTGTTATTGATTCTTAGTTTGGATGGAAGGTGTACCAAATGGATGTCAAGAGTGCTTTATTGAATGGAGATCTAGAGGAGGAAGTCTACATGATTTAGTCATAGAGTTTTTAGGTTCCTAGTAAGGAACAAATTGCTTATGAGTTAATCAAGTCCTTATATGGGCTTAAATAGGCTCCTTGAGCTTGGTATATGAAAATAGATTCATATCTTAAGGAGTCTAGTTTTAAAAGTTGTAATTATGAATTAATTCTCTATGTAAGGGTATTTGATGATGATATATTGATTCTCATTATATATGTTGATGATATAACCATCACTGAGAGTAGTTCTAGTATCATTCTGACAAATGAAGGTTGACATTTGTTTTATTTTGATGTGATAGACTTAAGACTACTAAAATATTGTTTAGGTGTTGAGTTTTGGCAAGGTGATTGTGTTTTATTCATGTCATTAAATAAGTATGCCAAATCATTATTGGAAAGGTTTAGAATGATGGATTGTAATCCAACTCACACACCTATAAAAGTTGGAGCTAAAATTCCAACTAAAACCAATTCATCTCTGGTCAATGAACATTATATCGATAGCTAGTGGGTAGTCTCATTTTCCTCACTACCACTATAGTAGATATTTGTTTTGTAGTGAGTTTACTATCTTAATTTATGTCTAAACCAAAAAAATTACATTGGTTAGCTATAAAATAGGTATTAAGATATGTCAAAGGTACTCTTGACTTTGGCATACTATCTAAGAAGTCTATAGATTTTGAGCTTTTAGGATATTCTGACTCTGATTGGGTAGGATCAATAGATTCAAGAAAACATACAACATACTATGTATTCACTCTTGGTTTAAGATTTTTATCATTAAAGATAAAAATAAAAACCATAGTTGTATTATCTTCAATAGAAGTAGAGTATAAAGCTATGGTCAGTGCAGGTTGTGAAACTATGTGGATAAATAAAATCTTAGAGGATCTTCAGTTTGAGTCATCAACACCTACTTTGATTTTATGTGACAACCAGAGTCTTATGAAGATGGTGAAGAATCCATTATTCCATTCCAAGACCAAAAACATTGAGGTTCACCATCATTACATTTGACAGTTGGTTATAAATGAAGACATTAGTATTTTTTATTTCCCCATTATAGAGAAACCAATTGATATAATGACCAAACCACTTGGTTAAGACAAGTTCAAAAAATTCAAGGATAAAATTGGTCTTGTTTCGGGTTTCATCATTAAGGGAGGGTATTAGCATATTAATATTTAGGCTATTTACAAAGGTATATTATTGTTATAGTGGTTTTAATCAATTAGGTAAGTAAGTTCCACGAGCATAGATATTTTAAACCACCCATTACTTTTATTCCACCCACCTCCATTTTTTTTGGGTGTCTCTATTATGCCTATATAATAGGCTTTTCATTGTATTATTTAATAAACTGGTAAGTTGATTAATACCATTTAATTATATTTAATTTTTCTAATAATTTAATATCTGGTTTTACATTTGCATTATTTCATTGGAATTATTAGTTTGAAAATTATCCATTTGGTTAAGAGATCATAACAATAATTTATTGCTTTGAATGTTATTTTGGCTAGTAAAAGCAAAATTTGATGCATTATTATTATGTGAAGTATTAAGGTTTTTAGATACATTAGTATCATGAATGCACTAGTGGAATGAGAATCACTATTAGTGGATGTATTATGGGGTTTATTGTGGATGTTTGGAAAAGACCCCTCAAAAGTTAAACCTACCATGTTTGTAGAAATACTTGGCATGGAGGTGAAAGAAGACATGGATGATGATGTCATAGTATTATAGGGAGACATTATAGAGGGTAAATGTGTGGAACAAGTCATGAAATTACTTGCCCCAAATCCTATGGAAAAGCTAGGTGAGGTGAATGGGGTTTTTCAATGTATGGCCCCATCATGAGGTTATAGACAACTATAGGATACTTACCTCTATGTTGAGGATTTTAATTGATGAAAAGGATCATTTAAATCATGTATTCAAGGTTACTTTCATCTTCTATCATTTACATGAATAAAGGGTTAAGAGCCATGAAATAGGGAGGAGTCCCATAGTTGGTAGTTCTAGTTGTAACATGGACATTGTTTTGGTCTAAATTAGTCATTGTAAAATGTGTTTTAATAAATTTATTAAGATTAGTGAAATTCATCATGCTAGTTTGATTTTGATCTATAGTGTCATCAAATATATGTTACATGATGAAAAAACTAAGTTAAAAACTTACTGAGAGATAAGATAATTTTTACTATACTGAGTCGAGTTGGTTGACTTAGTTTTATAGGAAGACAAACAAACTAGTCTATAAAAGACTAGATTGAATAGGTTAACTTAGTTTTGTATGAAGACAAACATAATAGTCTGTAAAATATTGGGTCAAATAAGTTGACTTATTCCTGTAGGAAGATGAACATAATAATTTGTAAAATATTGGGTTTATTAGATCAACTTGGTTATTTAAGAAGGAAAATAAAATAGTCTATAAAATATTAGGTCAAATAGGTTGCCTTAGTTATGTATGAAGGAAAACAAAATAGTTTTTAAAATACTGGGTCAAATATGTTGACTTAGTCCTGTAGGAAGATAAACATAATAGTCTATGAAAGATTGGGTTAAATAGGTCAACTTAGTTTTGTAGGAAGGAAAATTTTAAATTAGTTTATATCTATATGATTTAATTTTAGTTACAGAAATAAAATAATTAAACACACATGCAATTAGGTTAATCTAGTCAATCTAGTTATAGCACCCAACACAAAACTTGTAGCAACACTAGTTGATATAAGTTTGTAATACATCATATAATAGAAAACAACAAGTAAAAATATTGAATTTAAAAAAAAATTAACTAATTTATCAAAAATAAGATTAGGAAGTTGTAAAAATGGTTTTGATTGAAAGTACAGGATCCCAAAGATACTTGTTTATCTATTAGATAGTGTTAGATCAATATTTTAGAGCACTGACTTTGAAGTACCATCCCCCAATTTTAAGGGTAAGATTAAATTGAATTCTAAGTGCTAACCGCTAACTAATGCACCACACAAACAAATGGATGGATAGATTCTTAAGGTTTAATGAAAAAGGAGACCCTAGGAATTTCAAAAATAATGTGAGGTAGGTGGAAAGAAAAGACTGTGTATATCTCTATAGTATGATTATGAGTATTAGATAAGCCATTTTTGCCATAATATCTGTAAATGATAGATAAGGATCGTAAACCAAATATAGATTAGCCCTTCATGACAGTAGTTATGTAGTAATTAAAGTACCCATACATAATTTCTAGGGAAAACCAAACAAAATGAAGAACAAGAGTGAAAATCAAAGTTTTGAAAGCTATTTTATAGTTTTTGAAAGTTAAATAAAAAGGTAGACAATTGAAAGGTAAAATAAGTTTAATTACTATCAGTATAGGTTAATTCCCTTTGCTTGAACTAGGATAAAATAAACCAAATGTTGTCAAACTAGTCAACTTAGTTGTATAAAAAATCAAACATAGTCAAGCTGGTCAACTCAGTCTATTGAAAGACAGTAAAAAAGTAACACATTCAAATAAGTTAAGTTATTTTTATGGATAGAAAGAAACTATAAAATTAATTCCAATTAGTCAAATTAGTAGACAACAAATATATAGTTTTATGAAACTAAAAAATTAGTAAAAATGATACTAAAATTTGAATTTTGAAAACTAGAAAGAAAATGAAATTACTTAAAATTTGATAGAAATTAATTACTAAGTTGTTTAGAGTGAACTTGGAAAATTATATAGAGTTGACTAGGACAATGTAGTGGTTTTATTGAAGCTATTAATTTTTTTCTTAAAAATTATGTTGTCTAGAGAGAATTTTGACCCTATAGAGATAAAAACAAAATATTTAAATAGAGTCTAACTAGTCAATTAAGTATAAATAAACATTGATATATGATAAAATATAATAAAACTATGTCAATCAAATCAACCTAATATTTTGAAAAGAAAAATTTGAAAAGAAAATAATCGATCAAATCGATTGAGTTAAATGTAAAAAAGTAGGAAAATAAACTGTATTGATTAGATTGATCTATTTTTCCAAAACTAAAAATTCTGCACAGAGAAAATTAAACAAAATCAATAGGCTTATCTTAGTTAAAAACCTAAAAAATATGCCTAAGTCAAAAAAGTTGTAAAAACCTAAACACATAATATTTAACTAGGTCAATAAGGTTAATCCATTTGTCTGTATAGAAAAATTAGAAATCTATAAGGGTTATATTCATGTTTGGTTCACTAGAATGTATGCAATCAAAACTAGATAATTCTATAATTTATTCTACTCAATAGTATTCAAGCTCGAATAAGGTAATCAACCAATAATTATGGTTGGGAATATGTTAATTTTAGGGTCTTGACCAATAATAGATCTATTAAATGTACACTTAGGGATCTCTTATCACACTATGGCAAAGGAGAGCTTTACCAGGCCTCTAGTCAAAATCCATCTTATGATAACCCTAGATAGGTCTTATGATTGTAAATAATATTAATCAAGCTAATATACTAAATAACTATACAAGCTAACATAGTAAATACATATACAATTTAATCTAATGCTCATCAAAGCTTGTGGCATAAATGAGGAAGATAAAAGACATGCAAAGATAAATCTATATATAACATATAAATGATTTAAGGAGAGATATAATCCAATATATATTAATTGTACAATATATAATTATCAAAATATGAAGGGATAAGAATAAACTTACCTTGTTAAAGTGAACCCATTGTGCCTCAATGTCTCCTTTGGCCAATGCTGCTTTGAAAGAGGTTGTTGTGGGCTTGTAGGTATCACAAGGATAAATTAACTTTAGGCTATAAGACTTCTCATATGCATCCAAGACTTACACAAGACAATTTATACTTCTCCAAAGATAAAACCTAAGCATTAAAACTGCCTATTGATTGTATAAGTAGATTTGTGAGTAGTAATAATGCATAATTGATTAATCCTCTAAAAAAATGAAATTAAATGGGGTATATATATAGCCATGGATTGAACCTAAACCCTACCATCATTTTATCTGATGAAATCAACTTGGTCAACCTTTTTGGGCATTGAATAGAATTATTAGGTCTCAAATTATGTTAACTTAAGTATATATAGTTATGTAATGTGTGATAAATCCCAAAATGGGGTCAACTCAATTGACCTAGTAGGAGACATGGTAAAAAGGGGTTTTTTCTTATTTAGGATTTATTTGGGGTGGAAAAATACTTAGGGGAATGTATAATTTGGGTTTCAATGCTTAGGGAAATGGATAAAAATATCTTGTATTAGTTTTAAGTCATAGTATAGGGGTCAACAATCCTATTAAGCACCAAAGGTCTACCAACCCCTTTCTCAGTGCATCCTTTATGGTGTGCACTCAAAGATATTGAGATTATATGGGTTCTTACAAAATAGAAAATGTCAATAACTGACAAAGTTTAAAAATATTGTTTTGTATACACACAATATCTATATAGGATTTCAATATACCATTACCATCTACTATGAATTTATATGTGTTAATTATGCACTAAATCTGAAAGTTTGAGGTTGTTCACCCTTGTCTATAGGTTAAATATTTATGTGTGATATCTATTTTGACATGAAGATAACCTATGAGAGAAAACCTTAACTTTCATAAGGAATAAACAAGATCAAATGTAAAAGGGGAAAAAGTGGGGAAGTGGGATATGATCGAGCTATCCTTAATAAACCCTTTATTTCATGAGTATACCTTCATAGTTTGTGTAGACCTCAAGTTGATGTATTTATCCTTATGGGAAAGGTCATATAAATGTAATAAATTTAACTAAAATATTTTATTAGAATGCTTGGAAAAGCATGACCTCAACCTGAAAGAAAATAATGTTAACTTGATTTATGACTATATTACTATAGAAAAATATAGTAAGGGTCTTTACTGAATAGATAATTGATTTTTAAAATGCCTTTACAAGAGAGTTTAAGAGAGTAAACTAGTGTAATTTCAAGTGAGACACTTTTTTTGATATTATAGGATAAAATTTGAATTATTTCTGATAACTGACCTTATGGATTATGTGAGAGAGCATTAGAGAGTAACTAGTGGGGTTTAAAGTGAGACAATTGATTTAATATTATAGGATATAATTTAAATTATTTATAATAAATAACCTTATGGATTATGATAGAGATACGTTAGGAAGTGTGTCATTTTGAAAAAAATATCATTTGGAGTATGATAAATAAGTCCACACTAGTGGATAGATGTGCAGTACAACCCTATCTACTTAGTGCACACTTGTTTATATATGTCATAGGCTTTTGAAACTAACTTGGTATTAAAGTTTTTAATAATTAGGAATGTTTATAAATAAATTATAAAAGTATATAATATTTTCATATAAATTTGAGGACTTAGAAGGCTCTCATATATATAAATGGTTATCAAAATAACGAGTTAGAAAAACAAGGTAAAAATATCAAAGACCAATATTGTCAAGAATTTATTGATTTAGTTTCAATTTATACATTTTATCTCCTTTATTCTAGTGATGCACAAATTAATAGAGTAAAGGAAATGCAATAGTTGAGTGTGTAAAAAAACTTTGTCTTTATCATGGAGATGTGCATGCCTCCTTGTTGAGGAATGTGAAGAAATGCTAAATTGAGAGTGATCAAGTCTCAATTTGAAGAATTAATGTAGTTTATTTAGTTGTAAATATGCATGCTCTAAACCTCATAAAGTATATGAAAATAAATGGAAACCAACAAAGTGGTTCACTAAAATTCAACCAAAACACTAAGTGTCACTAAGATCTCAAGTGGTCTACTTCCTAAATTGAGAAAGAAGAGTTGGGAGATAGTAGATGGCTCATTAAAGTGAAACCAAGATGTAGAGAATCACCAAGCTCAAACATGATCTAGTTTTAAAATAAAAAATCAAACCACTACAAATAGATCTAGATTTAAATTTTAAATTTGTAAAATTTCTTGATACTTGTAAAAAGAGAAATCTAATTTTTGAAAAATAGTAGCTTGGTCATGAATGCATATCATGCCCCATGTACTTCATAGATTTCTAAATGTGATATTTTTAAAACTATTTTAATCCTTGTACTATCTTTGCATAAGTGTGTCTATGCTCAAGTAACTACATGAGTGGAGAATATAGGTCAATCAAATGCCCCATAGTTTGAATTTTTTATTTTTTTCACATTTTAGGTTAAAAAATGGAAAATGTTTTTATTGAAAAGACCCATTATGATGCACCCTTTTGAGATGATGGATACTACATGAAAAATCAATTATCTCAAAAGAAAAAGTAAGAGCATTTGTGAAAGATAGATAAAACATGTAATAATAATTTTCATATATTAAATTCTGTATTGAAATCATAAAGATGTAACATTAAAGCATTTGAAAATTTTATATATTTTATTGCATCATGTAAGTTTGATATAGCCATGTAATAGTAAAAATGAAGCATTTTTAATAATGTGCAAGAGTTGACTATGTATTCTAAGCATAGAGTTAAAAATTTAATGCATTGAAACACATAGATAATATTGTGTGTGATATGTATCACGGAAATATAAATATATAAGTATGTACATAATAGTGCACAATAGGAATCATGACACCATAATAGCTAAAGATAAAACATGTAATCAAAGTCACACAATTTGTCATGCAATAAGGCCTAGAGGCCACATACAAGGGACATGTAAGATGTTGTAAAAAAAAATATATATTACATAAATGTCACATATGGATCCCAAAGTATGAAGATAAAGGAAATTAACATGTTACACAAGGCATATAAAGCCAATAAGACCACACATGCAAAGGCATGGTTGTGTGAGACAAAAAAGGAGCATGTTGACCATACACAAGGCCAAAGGCCACATAAAATGAGATTTTTTTTTTGAAAGTAGGATATGAAACTAAAAAGAACATATGACAACAACATATAAAAAATGGAGCAAGAATAAGTAAATTATATGTGTCTATGTTTCAATTTATAATGTAGCATTATGTGAAGATATAATGAATAATTAAAGAATTTGTTTTCATTTATAGTTCAACATGGAAAAAATATTGTGAGTAGATAAAACTTATAACATGTTAATATATAAAAATGTGATTCCCAAAAGTAAGTTTGTTAAGTGAGAGGCTTTATCGACATCAAAATATGTGAATGTATGCTTTAGCTTTGAAACTATACTAATATCTGAGTGTGAATTCTGTTTTATGTATAAAAACCATGTTAAAGTCCATGTAACTAAGTTACTATATGAAAAAGAGAGTGAAGATAAATAGGGACACATGCACAATATGGGACATGTGTGTAGTGTGTAATTGTTTTCTTAATAGGACTTTGTTTAGATTGACTGCATTTATTTTTTTTGATTAGGAAAGCTTTTTCTATGTATGAAGAATGTTTTTCACTATAGTATATGTCCTATTTCACACTAAGAATACCTTATGAGAATGAATATGTTTTGAAAAAAATGATATATATTTAAATATAAGGTTAGATGACATATGTAAAAACATATTCAATAACATTCAAACATGGCTACATATCCCAATTTTTTGGTATTTTTAGAATATATAAATGTTTGTTTTGCATATTTGAAAGGAAATAAACATGAATGCAATAAAAATATATGGAAAACATGGTTTGTAAAACTATAATAAGGAGGGGAAGATTTGAACAACCCTAAATAATATCCTGAATCAAAGCATGACAAGGAGTAAGGCATGTGATGCACCTAATGTAAATGTAGTATTTTTAAGGATGGAAAGCATAACCATGTGAACTCATGTAAACATATGTAAATGTAAGCATGAAATTACATATGATAGCTTAAATCATGTTTGGTCTACCATGAAATATGTGTAAATTTGAAATCATAAGAATATGATTTCTTTGGGTCATTTGAATGGGTTGGATCAATCAAGGGAGAAAGTGCCCCCAAAGTGAAATATGAAAACCAAAAGGCGAGAATAAGTTTTAATAGGTGTATAAGAATAAACAAGAAAATGATGAGCCAAAAAGAGGTGATATATATGTAGGGACTATATAAGGAATACATGAGAGTAGGAGGGAATGCCAAGACATGTCAAACCAATGCTATAAGCACTAGGATGATCATATATGTACCCAATTTCTTGATAATATGGATCTATATATTGTGTCATAGATGTAGTACCATGTTTAATTTTTTTTGAATCTAAATAAGACCCATATGTTATTAATTAACCCTCTAAATCACTATGTAATTATCATGTGTAATCATGTTATGCTCAACAATAGGTGGAAAAACTAAAATATCATCATGCTCATTAATAGGCAAAGAAATTGAAATATGTTCATGCTCATCTATATATGTAAAAATTAATTCTGGATTATGCCTCTTTGAATGTGAATCATTATCTTGAATAATAGTGTAAATTAGATCATTAAAAATTTTCTTAATAAATGTACCAGCCAACTATTATGGAATAAGAAGAGATACCATAGGTGTCAATGGTTATTCATATTGAATTCTTGAAATTTTAATCACTTGATTAACATGAATATACTTTAGACATTTGTGAACTAGAGAAGAAACCACATTAGTTATTTGTAACCAAGAGATTCCTTATGTAATATCCCTTATGTTTGAACCTCTAAAATCCTATTATCATCGTGTGCTTACCTATCTTGATGAGCCTTTAAATGTGTAAGAATTCAGAGGTTGTTCCCTTCATTATTTTGAAAGCTTTAATTATTAAAATACAATTAAAACAATCTATTTTTATTTAAATCATTATCCAATAAATATTTAAATCCACATAAATAATGAGTAATTTTATAATATATTTTATTAGTAACTTGTACATAGCCTCTTTAGGAAGGCTAGAGGAGCTAAGTTAAGACCTAGATTAGGGTGATTGCATGTACTTATAGAGTGTAAATTTAGACAATGTAAGATAAGTTATTAATGAGTGTAAGGGATTATTTTGACTTTGTACTAATATTGTTGACTTATACAAGTAAGACCACATGGAATTGTAAGGTCATTAAGATAAGGTATGGGATTGTAATAAAGGATGTGACTCTTTTAATAAAAATACCTCCCATTTATTGGGTTGGGTGAAAAAATATTTGGAATACAAAATTTGAAAATTCCATTTTATTCACACACTTAGTCTTATTTTGGGGTTTCATTCTTTTGGTGGTGCTTGGGAGAGCTTAGACGGAGGAGGAGAAGCTTGATGGAGTTTTGAAGTTTGGGAATTTGTTGGAAGCTTGAGAAGATATTCATGGAGTCATGGGAACATAAGTTATTTAAAGGAAAATGAAGGAGAGGTAAGCCTTATCTTAGTACTTATGTAATGGAAAGGTTAATTTGGTTTATCAAATATTGATAAAAGATAAGTTAGAATTAGTGTGTTGTTTGTGTGATTATCTCTCTCCTTCTCTTTTTCACTCATTACCAATGTATCTGCCTTGACATTGTAAAAATTAAAATGATTTGCATGATTTTAATCCCCATTTTGTATCTTGGAATTATCAAAATTGAAATGAAATTTTTTCTTTTGAGTTTGTTAAATTCACTTCTAAAGAATATTAAACTTCTATACTCTCTTCCTTTCCTTTCATTTAGATAAGATCAATATTAAAAATTAAAAAAATATTTAAATTGTATGTTACTTGATGAAAATGTCATTTTCATCTTTTATTTAGTTATTGAAAAAAAAAAGTTTGTTGGTTGATATTTGAAAAAGTAAAATAAAATAAATAATTAAATGAATATATAATAATAATCCTCTTCTTTTTAATCTCTCTCTTTACTCATAAAAGTTAAAAACTTGAAAGTAAAAATAAATAAATAAAATTATTCATCATAAATTTTTACATGTGGTAAAAGGATTGTGATTTTTACTTGTTTTATAACGGTATAGAATGATCATATTGTCTATATTATTTACATGCAAATAATAAAGAATAATTTGAATCTTTATAGTACATTATAAAAATGTTTAACATAAAAAAATAAAAATATAATATAATATTATCCATATAACTTACACCATGTAAACAAAAATGTATAATGTACATGATTCATTTAGAAAGAAAATAAAATAAAACTATACCAATATTTAAAATATAATTTACCCTTATTTTGGTGTGTGTGTGTGTTTTATAAAATTATAAATAATATTATTATATCTATTTAAATATACATTTAAATAAAATAAAATAAAAATGATATATACACACACATACATTGAAATAAAAATAAATAAAAAGGAGATTCGTAGGGTTTTAATTTAAATCTCTTTATATATATATATATATATATATATATATATATGTTTCAAGGGAGGGGTGGCAAATGGAAATAATATTGCCATACAATGATCATATTGTTTACATGGAAATAATAAAGAATAAGTTGAATCTTTATAGTACATTAGAAAAATGTTTAAAATAAAAAATAAAAATAAAATATAATATAATATAATATAATATAATATAATATAACATAATATAAAATAATATAATATTATCTATTTAACTTACACCATTTAAAATATAATTTAACCCTTATTATGGTGTGTGTGCGCACGCGTGCATATTAAGAGTATTATAATATATATAAATATATACATATATATATATATATACATATAATATATATATACATATATATATATATATACATATATATATACATATATATATATATATACATATATACATATATAACTATACATATATTATAATATATATAATTTATTAATACTTATACATATATATATACATACATACGTATATATGTGCATATTAAGAGTATTATATATATATACATATATATATATATATATATGTATATATATATGTATATGTATGTATGTATATATATATATGTATATATATGTATGTATATATATATATATATATGTATATATATGTATGTATATATATATGTATGTATATATATATGTATATATATATATATATATAAGACTCTTATTATATATAATTATATAATTATATAATTATAATCATATATATATATGTATTTAATTTACATTGAAATAAAAAATAAAAATAAAAATAATTAAAAGGAATTTAGTAGGGTTTTAATTTAAAGTGTTATATATATATATAATGATAATAATAATATAATTAATAAAAACAAGTTTTGAGGGAGGGGTGTGTTGATGCACATAAATGTATTAGCAGGTTCTCATAGTGTTTAAGAAACACTTCTCATTTATGGATCAAAGAATCTATTGCATGAGTTTCTAGTTGTGATCTTCCTAAGATCTGTGGTGGAGTAGTGACCAAGCTAAATGACTGTTTCATAAAATGAATATGCAAATGATTTTTGAGAGCAACCATGGTCCTAAAAATTTATGAAGATGAAAGTGATCTAAACTAAGTCCAATGAATTATGTCCAAAACCTAAAGGATAAACCCTAATCTAACATGGATATTTACAATGACAAGCTAAACTAAAGTGAATTGGTAAAAAAAGATCAAAATGGAGGGTAAGGAAGAAACAAGGTGTTTCTGATCTTCAATCCAAACATTATGACAAATTTTAGATTTCATCCAAACATGCATTTAGCTAATGTACAACATAATGTAGAAAAACTCAAATCATACCACATATTAGGTAAAAATCTAAGGAAAGTATGAAAATATGCAAATAAGAAAAAGATTCACTTTAAGAATTTTACCCTTACAAGTAAATAAAATTAGCCCAAATGCAATAAGAGTAAATAAAGTAAAGTAAACCTAATAACTTTTAACTAATCTAGCATTAGCATAAATTATCAACTCTACATTTAAAGATGCACATCTAGGATCCATAAAAATAATTCAAATTTGATTATCAAACTAGATAATCGAGGAAGCAGCCATGATAGAAAATACATAGACAAATTATGGATAAACATTAAAAAATTCCTTGATTGTACTTCTTATTCCAAGTTTACAAAGTAATTTTGGCTCTAAGAACTCCTGACTTTCTTATAATTATAAAATCTCATTTTATAGGTTATGAGAACAACCTATGAGATGGTTTATGTTAGCCATTCTCAAATAGCACTCTGACATGTGTCAAAGATAAGTATCCCTTTAACAATGATTTATAAGTAATGGCATTGTTCAATTATGACTAACCTAACATGACTATGCATTACATGTTGCTAATTCCTTTATAGAATAGAATATCCCGTTCAAAAATATTAAACAAGCTTAGTTACCAAAGGAATATTTATTATCTAACTTAACTTTGAGACCTACTGATTGATGATAAGTATAATTCAAGTGTCAAAAGATCCACATGTTCTATCCATGTGGAAATGCCTTGTCATTATATTTATTAACTTTTGAAATGTTACTATCATCCCTAAGACACATTTCAACACCTCATTGGGTCTAGATTTTTGAAAAGTATACGTAGGACTCGTACCATCATATCTTCTTCTACATGATGGAATGGGAGCATGCCACTTAGTACCTCCATGGACTCTCTAGGCTCTTTTCATTATTTGGTCATTTTTATGCCATATGGTAGTTTATCATTTATTTTGGGACCTTTGATTTTCAATCCTTTGATCATCATAGATTTGTTAATGTATAATTGAACACAGATCATTGATTCCCATTCTACTCATTACAGTTGTGACACTTGTCACAAATACATTTGTTCAAGCTCTACCTTTGCATTGTTGGATCTCTATTTAAATGTTTTCATGATGGTGACACTTGTCACCACTACGTTCACTTTAAAAGTCTTTGTTATTTTGATCTTGATCACACACCATCAGATCTATAGTGCTCAAGTTAACTACACCATAGATCCTGGTGCTTAACCTTCTTACTCCTACAAGTTTTACATTTGTCACTTTTGGGTTTGTTCATTTATACAAACATTTAATATAACTTTAATAAAATTCATCAAAAAAAGAACTTAGGACATAGTTATAGTCTAAGGGTTTTATTCATGTTAATAAACATGATTAAAAAGCCTTAGGATGAAGTCTAAGATGATTTTTTAAAAATATAATAAAAGTACTTATTAGTGTGCCAATTGGTAGCTCTATAGGATCTTGGTCTATTGACTTGTTGAATCTAAGAAGGGCCTATAGACTATTGATATGACTATAATATCCTAAGATGTTTCCACTTGGCACTCTTAAGTCACTCCATAGATTTGTTCACTTCATAACTCTACCCCACACTATTAGATATTTGGTGCATGAATCAACATACACCATCGATCTTATTTTTAACTTTATTTACCCTGCATGGGTTGTTGATCTCTTTGCACTAGGCTCTAAGATCTTACCACCTAGTAGTCTGTCATTTAACATATTCTTACAAATAATAAAATATATGAATTAAGGGATCAGGTAAATATAAAAGACTTAGGATATAAACCTTATCCTAAAGTATTTTTTTTGTATTAATAAATACACTTAATTCTTTATAATAAGGATTTAGGATAATATAATAAAGTGCTTCCCACATAAGAGATTCCTACATTAATTTGAATCTTATTTCAAAAAATACTTAGGATAACACATTTAGACAAAGGTTTTTTAAACATTGTTTAACCATAAATTCAATTAGATAATTAAATACCAAGGGTTACTCAAAGTAAAGAGTCAAATTAACATTACATCATGATGATTAGACATTTTTCATTCCAAATGGACTCCATTGATCTTAAAACACAAAGATCCAATGTTAGTAAATTTAGACAAGATCAAACCAAAATCATGTGTAAATATGCCAATCCAACCATGGTGTGGATGATATTCAAATAAAGATAATGTGAAAAAGACTCTAATGGTACTTTAATAAGATGAATTTTTAATTTAAAGCATAAATTTTCATAATTTGAAATAAGGGTCCCCATTTTCAAGAATGGAAGTATGTTGACCTCAATAGGGTGGTGGCTGAGCTGACCCCTCACCCCCTTTTCCTTTGAAGGAAAAGGGAGGGGGTTAGGATAGTTGACACACCCCCATCCCTTTTATATTTAAGAAGGAACCATAGGTCAGCCTATGGCCTACGGTTGTGGCTGAGCCTACAGTATAATAATTATATATATAATAAATAAATAAAAATAATATGGTTATATATATACAGTAATAAAATATTTAAATGACTAATAAATCTTCTTTAAGGTTTCATATATATATATATATATATATACATAAATATATCTTTTGATAATAAAATAATAAAATTTATATACACATTATGTATATGTACTTGAATGGAATTGATCAATCATATCTTTGTTTTTGAACTCCCATTCCAAACCCTCCATCAAAACTTGCAAAATGAAAAGAAAAAAAATGAGATCAAAATCAAAAGTTTTGACTTTGTATTATGATCAAGAAATTTAGAGTAAATTTTAGAAACCCTAAATCTAAGGGTGGAAATCCATCCAATCTAGTGGTAGGGATTTGACCCACCTTCACATAGCTTAAGAGGGAGGAGTTTTATTATCTTCAAATTATTATAATTTAAATTACTCTTAACTATCATTTGTTAAGTCACTTTTTAATTTATTTCCTTAAAGCTAGCTAATAAAGAGAGCCAATAATGAACTAACCATTTTTATTATTAGATTAGGTTTTAGAAAACTTTTAGGACATTTAAAATATTAAAACTATCAAGTTTTGGCATTTAAATTTTATTAAAAAAAATAAAAGAGAACTAAACAATTAAATTAAATATTTTTCCAACTTAATTGAAACTTATTTCAGAATCAATCAAAAATAAATACTTCAACTAAGATTTTGTCAAAATTAAGGTTTGAATATAATTTACTTAAATTGTGGAATCATCCTATAATTATAAAATAGTTTTTAACCTATTTAATAGAGTTTATTTAGGGGCCATTTTCAAACTCACCTTGTGTAAATATATAAAATCTTTTATTTCTAGCCTCAAAGATGATTTGAAAATGATGTAGTTAAAATATCAAGGAATAATATTTTTAAAGTATGGAAGTTATAAGAAAGTTATTATAGTTGAAACATCCCCAATTTATTTTTTGAAGTTATGTTTCAAAGTACATAATGGGACAACAAAAGTCCCTATTTCAAAAAAAATAAAGCAATACAATGCAATGTATCCCAATAACTCTATAGGAAGAACTAACAACCCATACTAGCATCCCAATTGTCCCAAATGGAATAAGGCTATAAGCAACCAAAATAGAGTTAAGCACATCCAATAATGTTTGGTTAGCCAATTGTTATATAAGTAAAATAAGATAAGATAGAAGTTTAATACTAACACAAAGGTCCAAAGGACCAAACATAAGGGTCTATCTAAAATAATCGATTTTTTTGGAATCGTAAATCATAGAATATTTTGGACACATGTTAGGCCCACTTACAATAATTTATAACATAATGAATCATTTTATGTATAATATGCATATGTGACTAGAACTAAAGGAGGGGAACTGAGGCAATTCGGTAGAGGTGAACACATACAAAAGACATTATGGGGAAGCTGGTTGTTGTTTAGAAGGATTATGGAATTCAACATGTATCAATATATGCATATACTGATAAGTCCTGATTGTCGTAAGTGGCATTCAAACTTCCTCATAGGACCATTTCTAGGTCCTTAACCCTAGGTAAATACCTTACTTTATTTAGTAGGTTTCAGTCCCATTAGAGGATGGTTAAGTTAAAGGATTGATTTAATCAAGAAGGATAGCCTTAATGTTTTTAAGTTATCATTTAGGTTATTCATGTGTTAAAATCAAGATACATGCTATATAATTTAAAAAATTGCTCAAAAATCAGCAACTATAATTAATTGAACACTTGCAAATTTTTTATTCATGTACGCAACTAACTATTTAAATCATAAGAGAAAATAGATTAAGAATGAGATTCCTTAGTGATTTTGAATAGGTTATAACACCTTTCAAACTTTATGGTCATTTTACTATTTGTACATCGTTTTGTATAGAACATTTTTATTTATAACAATTTATAATTTATCATTGCCATTCCATAATCTATGTAGCTATTTAAACTAGCATAGCCAATGCTATAAAAAATTTCAAGGCACAAAAATAAATTTAAAATTTATAAATAAAAGGAATATCTTGTACAACTAGTAATAAATATTTCAATAAACTATCTATTCAATAAAGAAATCCTTTTAATTCATAAGTGAATACTTTAAAAACATAATTATGTTACAAATTCATTGCAATTCAACTAGGCAAACCAAAACTAATAAGCATTCAATGGCATAATTCAAGCAACATAAGTAATGAAGATCATTCAAGTTTCAAGATGACTGTAACCTAAATAAAAGGTTGCACTTAAAAGACACGTATAAAGTTTTCTGTTGGTAGCTAAGGAAACTAGCCAAGCAAGTTTGGCACATGGGGAGGGAGTTAAAGAAACAACATAAGTAAATATTTTACATGGATTAAAATGATATGATAATTATTTATCATTTTTGACTATATTAAAGTTTTCATAAAATTTATTGATATAATCAATTAAATAATAAAAGAAAATTATTTTACATGATCCTTTATTGAATTATAATAATTAATTAAACAATAGTTCTTTTGCTAATTAATATAAATATTAACTAATTACTTTTAGATTTCATAATCCAATATAATTTTAGAAATGATATTTTATAATTGAAAAAATAACTTTCATGAAACCAATAATCATGTAGTTCATGATAGAGGAAGCATTTATTTTATTTTTCTCATAGTCTAGTTTTAGATGAAGGTAAAATCAGGTTTTGAAGGGACCCCAAAACCCAAGTACAAAGAAAGAAAGATAAAGCCTCAACGACCACAGGTAGAACCTAAAAAATACTATAGAGAAGTAGAAAAAATAGGTTTTATATGGACTTGAAACCACCAAGGAGACCACCGGTCAAAACCCAGATTTAACAAAGATCTAGCTGCACCATAGACAGAAGATTACAAAAAGAAACCAGAGAACAGGACCAGTAAACATAACCAACAAGAAGAATCAGGTTATTCTTCCAGTTCTAAAATCATTTTTACAGTTTCTTTACCTTTCACGACAGTAGTATCTTGAGTAGTAGTTGCCGACAACTTGGCTCCCCCTTGTGTAGCCTTCTTTCTAGAGCTTTGTCTCATCCTTTTGCTAGGCCCCTCCAAGGATTTGGTCTCCTCATTTTCTCTTTTTCCAATATTGACAGCTACAGCACAAATATTGGACGTTACTTCCTCCATTTTCGTTCTATTCTCCTTAATGAGTTCCCGAAGGTTATTCTCGTAATCTTTGAGCTTGACGGGGATATCTCTTATCTATTTTTCCATGATGTTAATTTTGTTCCATGCAGCTTTCTGGTTTTCTTCCATAATTTCCACTTTTCTTTTGAGATCCTTGATCTCCTTACACATCCAAGAATCAAGTTGGAGAGAAGCCTCTGCTTTGCAATTAACCCAACTCATAGGTGTGTGCATTCCATCCTTCTGCCCCTTCTCTCTCCATTCCTCAAAATTCTTATTGGGACTATTCCCACCTTCTTCAAAGTGATCCTCTCGGCCCCTTTGATGTTGTTCTTTGGTTCCAATTTGAATTTCCATGTCCATTTCTTGATTGTCATCCTGAACTGTATTTTCCTTTTCATTTCTTGAAACAGGGTCCTCTACAGGGCCATCCTGGACAATATCTTCCTCCGACACTTTCTGATTTTCCTCAGTTTCTTCTTTACTATTTTTAGATTCCTCCTCTTTACTGAATCCTTCTTTCTCATTCTTCTCTTGACATTCTTCATCCTCATTTGAATTTGTATTCCAGCTTTTAGTTCCTTCTTCTTCCTCCAAATTTTCCTCCCTAGGTTTTTCAAATCTCTCCCACTTTTTATCTTCTTCTACATTCTAATTATTGGCGCTAGGGAGCTTGATTTTGTCTTTACCTTTTACAATTTCACTCCTTCTACTCCTAAACTCCTTATTTTTCCCCTGGTTAGGGTTCTTAACCATAGCTTTATTCTTGCAGTAGCCTTCGATTAACAGAATTAGGCCTTCATGTAGGATAAGACGCGTTTCCTTCTTCCTGTGAGCAAATAAACTTTGGACCAAAGAATAGCGCAGGTAAAAGGGAAAAGACAGTCTTACCTTGTGCCTGAAATGATTAAGGAAAACAAAGTGGAATTTATGCACTCTCTTGCTCCTTTCATCCAGGATGAAATACTCCCTTATACAGCATAAGACATCCCTCCATATCCCCTTAATCTGTTCCAATTCATAGAAATCTCCATTCTTGATCAACTCCTGCTCTTCCACATCCGTCTTGGGGAACTTACAAAAGGCCTCATTCGAAATGCTTGTCTGCTTGGAGAATTTAAGTCCATCCGTAGGCAACCCTATAACCTCTACTATAAAATCCTCTGTAAGGTTCACTGTGATACCATGCAATGTGACCCTTTCATCAATCCAATTTTTGAAAAAGGCCATTGTGATATGCGGTTTTGACCCATGGAGATTTTCCATATAGTTCACAACTTTTCCTTTCTATAGGATTCTCCAGACATCTTGTTTCTCTCTCCATTCGTCACAGTTTTTGGGTTCCTACTTCCTTGGTTCTCCCTTCCTTTCGTGAGCCATACTCATTTCCTTGGAAACCCAATCACTATGAAATTTACAATGATCCCACCTGCTACTAGTTTGATTTGAGAGTCAGCTTTGTTTGGGCACGTTTAGGATCCTCGAGAGCCTTCCACTTTCAAGAGCCTTCCTCTTTAATGATTGAAGACCTTTCCCCGCACAGCCACTTCTCCAACTCATTATGTTTCTATAACAATCTAATCATTCCCTCCTTTGCATAGGTTGCATCATGAAGAATGAGCACCCTCAGTTCCACCTTCTTTTCTAATGTTTCTTGCCACCTCATTTTTTGTCCTGTCTGGACTGCGCAGTTTGCTAACCAATCTGCAACTCCGTTGGCTTCACGATAGGTGTGGGTTATAGTCACTTTATCAAAATATTTTATTAAGGTTTTCATCTCCATTACCTTAGCCTCTATAGTCCAAGACACAATATTTTTATTGTTAAGAATATTTATGATGTTTAGTGAGTTCCCTTCTAGCCACAATTTGGGATATCCTGAATCCACAGCTATTTTGATGGTCTGAAGGGTGGCAGTAGCTTCGGCAATGTGACAATTTGATTTACCAATGGGGATTGCTATAGCATCAATAAACTTTCTTGTATGGTTTCTCAAGACACCACCACAACCTGCATTCCCCAGATTCCCTTTAGTAGCTCCATCAAAGTTTCCTTTAATCCACCCTTGAGGGGGAGCATTCCATGTAACTCCTAATCTGGGATTATCAGGTTTACCTTTAGAATTTTCCATACTTAAGGGATTATCCACTTGGAAGGTTGAGCTTGGATTATTTTGTGATAAAAAATTCTCCTTAATAGCTCTATTGATGTTCTGTCCTACCACCCATCTAGGGAGCTCTTTATTTCTAAAGATTCATTTATTTATTTCCTTCCATATTCCCCACCAAATATGGGGAAGAGTAAGTTTCCATAAAAAAATTGCTTCAAAATTCTTGGAGGGGCAGTACCAGCTTTTAAGAGAAACTTCCACATTTTTATGATGGATCCATGCAATGCCCCACATATTGAGAATTTCTTTCTAGACTAGCTATGTATAAGAATAGTTTACAAACAAATGATCTCTATCTTTAAGACCCTTCTTACAAAGGATACACTTGTTCACAATATATATTCCTCTTTTCTGTAAATTGTCCAAAGTTAAGATTTTGTTTTGGAGAAGGGTCCAGAAAAAGATTTTGATTTTAGGGATGAGCCCCTTGATCCAGGCCTTCGTCCACAGTGGTTTCTTGCCATTTCCCTTTGAAGTGAAAATGGAAGAAACTTTAAACAGTCCGCTTGGCTCATTGTGCCAAACAATCTTATCTTCAAGATTAGGGTATAGAGATATAGCATTTAGGGATATTTGAATATCCTTGAAATCTTGATCATAGTCAGTGAGGTTCACCCAGGAGTTGTTCTGCCAGTATTGGTTAACCATTATTCCCACTCTTTGCTTGCAACGGTTTATAACATCTTTATCTTGGATTTCATCTTGCAAAGGTTTTCCTTTTAACCAAATATCTTCCCAAAATTTCACCTTATTACCATTGCCAACTTTCCAGGAACTTCCTTCTTCTAAAACATGTTTAGTCCCCTGGACTGCCCCCCATATGGTAGAAGGATGGGAAATGTCTAGATTAGAAAAGAATTTAGGGAGAGACTTTGCCTTAAATAAGTATTTGTGCTTCCATATTTTGCTCCATTCTTTATTTTCCTGATAAACCCTCCAACCCTGCTTAGCTAAGAGAGCTGTGTTCATACTTCTAATTTTCCTTATTCCTAGTCCACCTTCCCTAACAAGTTTACAGATGTTATCCCATGCTATTAAAGGCATTATTCTTTTCTCCTTAGTTCCTGACCAAAGAAAGTTTCTCTAAATTTTTTCAATAGCTTCAGCAAATTTAGTGGGGATTTTGAAAAGACTCAAAGCGTACGTGGGTATGCTTTGCAGACTTGCTTTAAGGAGGGTGAGCTTTCCATCTTGGCTTATAAAACTACCTTTCCATCCCACTAATTTCTTACTAAATTTGTTAATTAGTCCTTCCCAGAAAGCTTCAGGAACTTTCATCCCAAAAGGGAGACCAAGGTAAGAGGAAGGGAAAGATCCTATGGAGCATTCAAATATTTTTGCTATTTTGTTCTGTCTGTGACTTGGGGTATTAGTAAAGAATACTACACTTTTGTTCCAATTTATCAGTTGTCAAGAGGCAGAAGAATATAAATTTATAGCTTCCTTTAAAGTTCTAGCTTCTGTGACTTCAGATTGCCCCATGAAGATGGTGTTGTCAACAAATTGACCATGGGAACATATTAAAGGATGCAAAGAGGGTTTTAGGCCCTTAAAAAAACCTTTACAAACTAAATCCCCTAAGTATCGCCCCATACTGTCAGCCATTATTATAAACAGAATAGGGGAAATAGGATCCCCCTGTCTTAATCCCCTTGACAGATTGAAAAAATGAGACGAACTCCCATTTACCAACACAACAATAGAAGTAGTAGATATCAACTGCTTGATCATATCAACCACTCTTTATTCAAAGCCAAAGGCAGTAAGGCTATTAGAAAGGAATAACCAATCCACCCTATCATAAGCTTTAGCAATATCCACTTTCATTATGAACCCCTCTTTGTTAGAGCTGAACAGCGAGTGAATATTCTCATGCACCGTTATTACAGAATTGAGGATTTGTCTGCCTAGAATGAATCCATTTTGTTGATCAGCTATTATCGACAGGATCACTTGAATTAATCTGGTTGTTAGAACTTTGGATATTATCTTATAGAGAGAATTGCACAGGCTAATTGGTCTAAACTAATTAGGACTGTCAGCTTCAACCTTTTTTGGAATCAGACACAAAAAAGTGGCATTAACTTCCTTCAGCATCTTTTTGGCTCCAAAGAATTCCTTCATCGCATTACTGACATCTTTGCTAATTAGTTTCCAGAGATTTTGAAAAAAGAACATGGGAAACCCATCTAGTCCAGGTGCTTTATCACCTCCTAGAGATCTAACTGCTTTGAAGATTTCCTCCTCCTTAGGTATATAACATAATATGTTATTCTGCTCCTTCGAGACCAAAGGAGGAACCACACATAGGATATCATCCTGAATTTTCAAGTTGATGTTTCTATCAGCCTTCATTAGGGAGGAGAAAAAAGAAATCATTTCCTCCTTTATTTCCTTTTCCTCTGTTATCTTCTGATCTCCTTTTTTCAAGTGTTGAATATGAGTTTTAGCTCTGTGTTTCAGAGTGGAAAGATGGAAGAACTTTGTATTTTTGTCTCCTTCTTTCAACCACTGCACCCTAGATCTTTGTCTACAATAGGTTTCTTCCTTAGTTATAATATCTTGGTATTGAACCGGTTGTTCACTTTCTTCTCTATAGAAGTCAGAAGTATAACCGTTTTCCTAAATTTTTTCCTGAATTCTACTAATTTCTTCCTTAATAGTCTTCTTTTTCTCAAATATATTTCCAAAACAATCCTTATTCCATTTCTTAACTTCCTTTTTAACATTTTTGAGCTTGGAAGCAACTCTAAAGAGAGCTATTCCCTCAATAGGTATATTCCACCACTCTTTTATTTTGCTTTCAAACTGTGGGTGCTGCATCCACATCTTTTCAAATCTAAACGGGTGATTCTTTTTTAGGTTCAATTTGACTGCTGTGAAAATAAGAGGGAAATGATCCGAGCCTATTCTATGGCACACTTCCAACTTACAAGTGTAATCTTTTGTCCAGTCTGGGGAAATGAGATCCCTATCAAGCTTGGCCTGTATACATTCATTATCAAGTCTCCTATTGCTCCAAGTATACTGTATTCCTTGCAGCTCCACATCCATAAAGCCTTCTTTACTTATAAACTCTAAGAGATCAAATCTCCCTTCCATTTGAATAGTTTTACCACCCTTTTTCTCATAATCATAGAGAGGAACATTAAAATCTCCCATAATAATCCATCGTCCACAATAATCTTTACTTCTGAGATTTGATATGGTTTCCCAGGCCTTTTTCCTTTTGTTCTTGGCGTTGGGAGCGTAGATATTTACAACATACCATCTTTCCTTTTGGTCAAAACTAGTTATTTTAACAGCCAAATTTTTTTTACTTTCCATCAAAATAGAACCAGAAAATTGGTTTTTTTTCCATAGCATCATGGTTCCCCCTGAAGCACCTTCAGAGCTGCTAGCCTTAATAGTATAATTTTTAAAATCTTTGATCTGTTCTGCTTTCTCTTTACTCATTTTGGTTTCTTGGAGCAGAAGGAAGTCCTGCTTTTGCTCTCTGACAAAATTCCTAACTAAATCTACTTTGTATATGCTATTTAGCCCCCTAATATTCCAGCTAAGGATTCTCATTATTTTGTATTGATATGGAGCCATTTCGGTAGAGTTGCCTACTTTCCATCTGCTATATTGTGCTTGCTTTCCATCTCTCTATTCCTCTTTGCAGATTTTTTCCCAGGTTTATCTGGAGATCCTACATCCGGTTTTAATTTGGCTTGTGGTTCAGTTCCTTTTCCTTCTTTGCTCCTAAGAGGACCATTTCTTTTCGCACTGCCATTTCTCATCGCCATGTATTTTGTATTGTTCTTTTTCTCACCTTTTATCTTTTGGTTTTTTGAGTTTTTACTAGTCTCTTTCTTTTCTTCTGCCATTAGGACCTCTTTCGCTGGAGTGTTATTTTCATCCTTTGATGCCTCTTACTTTTCCCCCATCTGGGCTTCACACATCTCTCCTTCTTCTATATTATTCCCCCCTTCAGGTAATACTTCTCCTTCCTCTAATCCTTCAATATCCTTTACCTCTAAAAGTTGATTTTCTAAACTTTGGGTATTCTGGTTTAGAAAATTAGCTTCTTCTTCTGTTAGAAGATCTGATTTTTTGTTCTCTGAATTCATCCCCTTCTCTTCCATTAGGGGACTAATTTTTTTTAATAGGGGCTCTATTGCTCCTAATAAATTTAGGTCGCCATCTTCTTCTGTTGCAGAAATTTTAACCTCTTCTGTGTGTAGATCAATTGAAGCTTCTTGTTTCTTCCCTATCTTTTGATAGTCCTCTTTTACCTTCCATAATTTCTTTTGTTGAATCTTTTCTCATAGTCTAGTTATTAGGCTTATGCATTGTTGCAAGGATTAGATGTTCCAAATGCAACTATGTATTTATTATTAAGAGTAACCAACTATCCAATTAATAATTCAGCTAAGGCAAAATGCTATACCACTTTTATCTTTTTCATTATAAATTTAAATAATTTTAGATCTAATGTAAAACATCTACATGTTTACATTTTCATAGAATGGCAAACTAAAATAAATGCTAACCTCTATAAGAACAAAATTCATATCTATTTTAATTTATTCTAATTGGAACAAATTTCTAGAAATAGATTTAATATAAAACATCTATTGATTTTCATTAATATTTTATAAATAAATATAATAACAAAATATGACAAAAATCATTCCCATACTAGCATGTTAGATCTATAAGAATTATTACATCAACATACAGGAATTGATTATTTACACATCCAAATCTAGTCTTATGATTGTTAAGTCAATATAAAATTATTATAACATATAAATACTAGAAATATGTCCAATCAATTCATGTTTATTGTAATCATAAAGAATAAGATTTAGCTCAATAATTAAAAAATACAAGGTACCTATATATAGCTTAGCCACACTTACTTTAAATTTTTAATATTCTAATTTCATAATCTATACATAAAATTAGTTATCAACCAACAAGATCACTATTAAAATCAACCACTATATCTATATCATCTATACATGTTAATTTAATAAATCAATTAATAAATACATTAGCTACCATCTTCCATATAAAATCATTGAAACATGGAGTTGAACATGATCCAGTTGATTAGGACAACTTGCCCTACCAACCCTATGATCCCCCCATTGGTGGCCCTTACCACCCCAACCATTAGTAAGATGGTGGTTACGATAATCAAGAATAGGTAATGAATTCTGAACACATCAATATCTGAATAAAAGACAAAATAACCAAAAAACCCATATAATAAAATCAATTCATTCAAAGGTGAGATGAGAATAATTAAACCATCTTAGTATATATTAAGGGTGAGGATTGTTAACTTAGACCATGAAATGATATAGAATAGGTTAATCCTAATCTGTTATATATCTTTCAATTTTATCCTACATGGAACCCCATTCACTTTCTCAATTGGTCTTTAATCATCCAAACTCACAATATATACTTGTAACTATTTAGGTCTAGTCCAAGAATGAAAATACATGTATTCCAATCAGTATTAAAAATAATTTAAATAAAAATTAGATTTAATTAATTAATAATATTAATCCAATCATAGTAGAATAATTAATTAAGATATTCAATGTAACAGGTGTATACATGACCCAATAACCTTATAAATACTAAGTCAAATATAATAAAATCATATTACTATCATAACCCACAGGCACCTCCTAAACATATACAAAATCCTAAAACTTAAATCTAGATAGAGTTAATAAAATGAGGTCATGATTAAAAAAAAACATCATCAGGCTGAGAAGATGATAACATAATCAAAATTTCAATGAAAGTCAAGGTCTAGATACCAAGTTAAAATGGAGATTATGGTGATCCACATACAACTCAATCAAACAATCTAATCATAAAAGAAAACATAGCCACCTAATTACATAGTGTATATAAACATATATATATATATATATATATATATATATATATATATATATATATATATATATAAACATCTCTCTCTCTCTCTATATATATATATATAAACATCTCTCTCTCTCTCTCTATATATATATATATATATATATATATACATACATACACACATATTAGATAAATAAAACACTAGTCAGTTTGATAAAAAACCAATGACATAGATACCATTAACAAAATTTCGAATATCGATTTGAAATGATCTAAGATCATAAAAGAGACCATGCTTGAAACATCAACCATACATAGTCTATAATTAGATAACCCAAAATCCATAAAATAAACATAGTTTCATATATTATACATGGTATATAAACCTATGTATATATACATATACATATATGTGTGTGTGCATACATACATATATACAAAAAAAAACCCTAAAGAGTTTGATAATGAAAAACCCATGACACAGTCACTTAAAAAATTTCATAGATGATTCAAAAGAAAAGAGGCAAGGTTCAAAACCTCCAAATTCCATAGTTCAAAGCTATAAACCCTATACACCAAAATAAATACCAATTCATTCTTACAACCTATAAAAACAATTATATAAATGGTAGAGTTCAATATTCAACAGGGTGGCACAATGCCAAAATAACTATAATGATTAGGAACCCATGCAAATATGTGGAACAATAGTTAAAACATCACATAAAAAAACCAAAATAACAAAATATTCATAACCTAGATAATAACACCCAGAGAAACCAACATATTCATAATCGAATAACAAGGACATTAGAAAGTAAATAACACAAGATGTTTTAACAACACAACTAAATGCCTTTAAGATAGAACATTAAAATAGAAAACATCAACCAAAGAACTTAGGGAATATATATGACTCTCATCCATATATTTAAAAGGACATAATTAGTTCCAAAGAAACACAGTCATCAAAGAACACATAGTCGATTCCTTAAATCTGACATAATCACTTACAAATGGGTTTCATCTTATCCATAAGAGAACACCCTTGGTTTTTATAAAAATTTAGACACTCACACATGTATATTCAAGAAACATATATAATTATTCTTTTATATAACACATTATTTAAAAGAAATGAACACACAGTCAAAAATAATTAAAAACATAGGGTCTTCCAAGCTTCATTCCAACATTATAAGAAAAACATAGTCATCTAATATGCAGATGAAACATGAAATATAAGCATGAGAACCTAGTCCAAAAATAGTAAAATGATGACATGAGGATAATATTTAAACTAGAAAAAATATATGTATTGAGTATACATTATTTAAAGTTTATATGTAATAACCATATCAATATATAGTTGTAATGGGTTTGCATATGCACCTGAACATCCAAGGACTTCTAGCTACATGTTCAACTTTTAAATATTCACCATTATAACAATATAAGAGTAAAAATAAAACCAAAAAAATAAAAATACCTACTTGAAAACATGCAAGAGATTCTAGAAGGGATGAAAAGCTCTAAGACTTGCCCACTGTTGCTGTGTGTTTCCCAAACCAACTAGATCACCATTAAAACTAGGTAAACCATTTTACTAGTTTCATCCCAAATTCTCCATCTTCATAACATTTTATCTTCCATCCATGTTCCCCATTTTTTTTATTTCTCTATACCCCCAATAAATTTGCATTGAATTATGAGAGGAGAGAGAAACCTATTGGATCCCACCAACCTTGCCATTAATGGCAAGTTTGGAATACTCGATAATTAATCACACCTCTGCCAATGAAATGGTATGACACAAGGATAATATTTAAACTAAAAAATATATTTGTATTGAGTATACATTATTTAAAGTTTATATGTAATAAACATATCAATATATAGCTGTAATGGGTTTGCATATGCACCTGAAAATTCAAGGACTTCTAGCTACATGTACAACCTCTAAATATTTACCATTATAACAATATAGGAGTAAACTGGAATACAAATTCAAAAGAGGACGAAGAATGTCAAGAGAAGAATGAGAAAGAAGGAGTCAGCAAAGAGGAGGAATATGAAAATAGTAAAGAAGAAACTGAGGAAAATCAGAAAGTGTCAGAGGAAGATATTGTCCAGGATGGCCCTGTTGAGGACCCTGTTTCAAGAAACGAAAGGGAAAATACAATTCAGGATGACAATCAAGAAATGGACATAGAAATTCAAACTGAAACAAAAGAACAATATCAAAGGGGCCGAGAGGATCACTTTGAAGAAGGCGGGAACAGTCCCAATAAGAATTCTAAGGAATGGAGAGAGAGAAGGCAGAACGATGGAAAGCACACACCTATGAGTTGGGTTAATTAAAAAGCAGAGGCTTCTCTCCAACTTGATTCTTGGATGTGTAAGGAGATTAAGGATCTCAAAAGGAAAGTGGAAATTATGGAAGATAACCAGAAAGCTGCATGGAACAAAATTAGCAACATGGAAAAACAGATAAGAGATATCCCAGTCAAGCTCAAAGATTATGAGAATAACCTTTGAGAACTCATTAGGGAGAACAAAATGAAAATGGAGGAAGTAACATCCAACATTTGTGCTGCAGCTGCGAATATTGGAAAAAGAGCTAGCGAGGAGACCAAATCTTTGGAGGGGCCTAGCAAAAGGATGAGACAAAGCTCAAGAAAGAAGGCTACACAAGAGGGAGCCAAGTTGGCAACAACTACCACTCAGGATACTATTGTGAAAGGTACATAAACTGTGAAAATGATTTTGGAACTGGAAGAATAGTCTGGTTCTTCTTGCTTGTTATGTTTTTTGGTCCTGTTCTCTGGTTTCTTTTTGTAATCTTCTATCTATGGTGTAGCCAGATCTATGTTAAATCTGGGTTTTGACCAGTGGTATCTCTGGTGGTTTCAGGTCCATTTAAAACTTGCTTTTGCTACTTCTCTGTAGTAGTTTTTAGGTTCTGCTTGTGGGAGTTGAAGCTTTATCTTTCTTTCCTTGTACTTGGGTTTTGGGATCCCATCAAAACCTATTTTAAACTTTATCTAAAACAATATAGGAGTAAAAATAAAACCAAAAAAATAAAAAATACCTACTTGAAAACATGCAAGAGATTCTAGAAGGGATGAAAAGCTCTAAGACTTGCCCAATGTTGTTGTGTGTTTCCCAAACCAAATAGATCACCATTAAAACTAGGTAAACCATTTTATTATTTTCATCCCAAATTCCCCATCTTCATAACATTTTATCTTCCATCCACATTCCCCCTTTTTTTTTGATTTCTCTATAACCCCAATAAATTTTCATTGAATTCTGAGAGGAGAGAGAAACCTATTGGATCCCACCAACCTTGCCATTAATGGCAAGTTTAGAATACTCAATAATTAATCACACCTCTACCAATGAAATGGTATGACACAAGGATAATATTTAAACTAAAAAATATATTTGTATTGAGTATACATTATTTAAAGTTTATATGTAATAAACATATCAATATATAGCTGTAATGGGTTTGCATATGCACCTAAAAATTCAAGGACTTCTAGCTACATGTACAACCTCTAAATATTTACCATTATAACAATATAGGAGTAAAAATAAAACCAAAAAAATAAAAAATACCTACTTGAAAACATGCAAGAGATTCTAGAAGGGATGAAAAGCTCTAAGACTTGCCCAATGTTGCTGTGTGTTTCCCAAACCAACTAGATCACCATTAAAACTAGGCAAACCATTTTACTATTTTCATCCCAAATTATCCATATTCATAACATTTTATCTTCCATCCACGTTCCCCATTTTTTTGTTGATTTCTCTATACCCCCAATAAATTTGCATTGAATTCTGAGAGGAGAGAGAAACCTATTGGATTCCACCAACCTTGCCATTAATGGAAAGTTTGGAATACTTGATAATTAATCACACCTCTACCAATGAAATAGTATATTAGAATTAACAAAACCAAATTTAATATCCTTGAAACCTTCTCCACTTGCCTTATTAAATGAGGCTGAATGCATTTCCCATAAAAACCATCAAGCTAAGTTGATATTTTTATATCAATATGAAACCAAAGCTTAAACCAAGCCATAACTTCTTATTCATTTAAATATTATTCCATCACCTTAGAAGATAGGTGTTAGGTCAAAAGGGTTAGGGTAACATGGGGGTGACAAGGGTTCTAAAGGGGGGTTTAGGTCTAGGTGGGTTGAGTTAGGTTTAGGTACAGAATCAAATAGGTCATTAGGGTTAGAAGAGAGAAAGAGAGAGATTCAAAGGCCTATGAGAATAAAAGAGATGTGTGAATTAAGAAAACTATGGACAATAAACATACAAAAATATATATAAAGAAACATAATAATAAATAATGACTTATAATAGAACTGGTAAGGTATAATGATAGTCACAAACACAAGGATCATAGTCGATAATATATAATGAAATATAAAAACCAAATCAAAATTTTTGAAGGATAATTAAATAATATGTATACCTGTCAGTCATACTGATGTGCTCAAAATTCATTATTATGGAATTATGGCCTCCATCACCTGCCTAATTCATAGACAAAACTACAATCACCAAATGTCATAAATTGTATTATGTCATAAATCGATAATCAATATAGATTATAAAATCATCGTCAATATAAATAATAAGTCCACAAAAAAATTAATTATAGAATAAACACATAGCCAACACTGCTACAACAAGTCCCAAAATAATCCATCTAAATAATAACTAAATCAATCTAGCATCATAATTCAAGGTAATAACAACATAATATATGATGAAAATACACGATCATTTTACCATCTCACTAACTTACTTAACATGTCTTATCACATCATGAGAGCATTAAGTGGAGATCTCTAATCCACTACTAAATCCAACATGGCATAAGCATAAGGGTCCCAAATCCTTTTGGGGAATCAATCAAGTGAGGACTACTCCTTTTCCTACCCATATTGATCACCATACCATGATCCAAGGTTCTTTAGGAAGAATTACACCTTCATTACATTAATAGATGAAGGCCACACAAATGGGATGAAACTCCAAGAAGAAATAATTGTATTTATTTAAACTAGATGAAATGAAATAAACTGAACTCAAGGTGGGTGGCATCACACACATGAACCCCCAATGAAAAGCATGCAAGTGGTATTGGGAAATCAATTATTCCTCATGATCAATGAATACCATCCTATAAGCCAACCATAGGGGTGTACACGTAAATATTACTTACTTATCCTTTAGTTAACATATCTTATTATTATATACACATAAGCATTCATTCCATCTAATTAGCTTACACATGATTGCGCAAATATTTATTACTTAATTAGTTTTAGGCATTAGCTTGTGTGTTCATTAGGGAAAATTATGATTTAGTAACCTATTACAAGTGTGGACTATTTAATTAAATAACCAAGTGTAATCATTAAATTTTCCATATCTTATTAAATCCTTATTCTAATTCCAGGATCATTTATTGCTTTAATGAACACACATAAGGTATACCAAGATTTTAGTGATAAGGATAAGCTTAAATTTTAAGCACACACATATTTAATATAAAAAGTGACAATCTATTCTCACATAAACATTAATGATAATATAGGAAACTTATATTAATCAAGAGTTGCATTATAAACATCTGAATTACTATACTTTTAAAAACATGTCATATATCTAAACCACTACAATACCATTAATGGTGTAATCTATAATCCATAATAGGACCCACATAAGAAGATCATTAATCCACCTTACTTCATTGTCTAAGTAATAGAATTAAGATCACCTAAAATAATACTACATTCGATAAACATTCATTTCCATAATATCGTAATGAAAACATATTGTTTTGAGACACTAGTGGATTATTTACATTGTTTATTTGCAACATCTTATTTCCAGACATGATTATAAATATGTAAGTCCATGTGATTAATAACCATGCTAAAATTAAGAGATGTCATATAAAATTATTGTATTTTCATAACGAGAGGTAAATCTATATGCTACATAGGCATTTCCATGTTTTGAAAATGTCACCAAATAAAACTCTTCATGAAATCCAGGTAAGAATATACATAATTCCACCAAGGAGGTTTACAAATTCTGAGTATTTAAAGCACACCATAAGATAACACTATCTTATTTATCATATAATTTAAGGTTAAAGACATTAGAGTTCATCTATTCTAATGATAACCTTATTACAATTTCATACGTACATAAAAGCAACCAACATATCGATAAGTCATGTACATACAACAACATATAAAGATCAAGTGTAATAGAATGCATTATAATTACATTACCACTTATTTAATAAAAATATCCCAATATAAACACACACAAAATAAATAAATACTATTGGTTAGACATATAAGAATTGAGCAACTATCATCGAAGATGCCTCCAATGTCAACATCATAATCAATAATGTCCTTTTTTGACAAAAATATTACAAAACTACATAAGGTAATAAGATGATCTACAACATAAAATGATTAATCAATAAAAATCCATTAATCCAACATCATATGTCAATAGGCATATGTGAGAGATAAGCCACCATATACAATCTAGGTGTAATAACAAAGAAGACAAGCACTACAAAGAGGACACCCCTCAAACTATTCCTATGAGCCAAACCATTGGTGGTCCTTACCACCCTAACCATTGGCTTGGTGGAAGGTTTTGGAAACCATTTACTCAGGTAAGGTAATAAGTATAAACATAATACTGAGCTATTAGTAAAGACATATAAAAACCATTAATAATGATAAAATAAGTAATGCAATGACATAATACCATAACACCCAACCAAATCGGTTGGCCTAAGTAATGACCAAGGCATACAACAGATATATATTGGGTGATTTACACCATAAATAGGGTCTAATATATCTAATACATAAGATAAAATGTCTAGCTAAGGTCCAATGCTCAGACCAAGGGCTTATTCAAGCATGAAATAATTAAACATGTGGGTTTCCACTCACAATAGTGAATTTAACTCAAACCAGTTAAAATAAGAAAATCATATCCATCAATAATAAGATTTAGACTTGTTTTTAGCTTTAAAATATCAAGGTATAATCAACATTAAATCTCCTAAAGTAATTCAGTAAACTTGAAATTGAATAATAAGAAATCCTCAATCAAGCAATTTAGAGTAAAATATAAAACAAACCAAGACTGGTAACTACAACCAAACCACTTTGATGAAAACTACACTCCAAAAATAGGGGTAAATAAGAGGTTTACCATAAGTATGGATATATCAGCTTAAAATATGATAGAGGGATATGCAAGCAAAGGATATGGCATCTAGATGGTAGTCAAAACTTTTTAAGCATTAACAAAATCATAATCAGAAAGTCATCATGCATCTAAAATCCATTCATTTATAAATAGTAGTTAGCAACCAGCTAAATGGAATCATAAATACATGGTGGAGATCAAGACTGAGCTATATCAATCCATTTTATTTTTGATATTTGGAAAACCATTAATAATGTGAAAAAACCATAATTATATATCTAATTAGAGCATAAGGGTTAAAATATTAATTTAGAGAAAATGCCTAAATTTTAATAAAAACTCTTGATTTAATCCCATTTATAAATTAATACAATGAAATCATTTTTCAATTACTAAATTGATTTAGATCATACCAAAGAGTTGTAGATTGCCATTAAAAAAATGTGGTTACCCTCTCTAGTGAGCTATTCTATGGTCCAACATCTCCTTTATATTTTCCAGTGCAAGCAAAATAAAGACAAAATGCAACCAAAAGGGTTTGACCCTTATTTTACTCCCTAGTACAACATGAGATGAAGACTCTCTCTCTTTCTCTCTCTCTCTCTCCTCTTAATCAACACCACTTAGCTTCCCTTTCTTGTGGAGAAATAATAGATCCAAACCACATGCCATAAAAAAATCCAAGAGTTAATTTAGATCAGGAATGAAGTCTCCTTCATTTTTCTATTTGTTTCTAAACCTAAGGATATATAACATGTTCAAGTATTAATTGTTGATCAAGGGAGTCTGATGTAATGTTTCATCTTTTTAAATATGCTCCCAACATAGGTGTTCAATGCATCTCTTCCATAATCTTCTTCCTTAATTATTTTTTCCCTACTTGCCATACCCATACCATATACCATGCCTTAAAAAACCAAAATGAAAACACCCCTTGACTAGTCAATACATTCCATATGTACTCATTCTTCTTTCTTTTTACTTTCTTATCATTGCTACATGTTTTTCCTACTGCCTCTTCCCTTTGGGTTTCTCTCCCCTTACAAATTTTTCTTATCCTATCCTAATGCCATACCCCTTCTTGAAATATTCCATGCCTTTCTTTTACACTAAGCCGCATTGCATCTTATTATGCCTCGCACCCCTACCTCCTTGTTTTAACAAAATGGCATCCTTCTTCACTGATGCACATGTTGCCTTTTCTTCTTCCACACCCCCCCATACTTGACGTCTAATTCCCAGCCAATGCCCTCCTCCAAAATACAATGCAAGACAAATAAAATAATAATCTATCAATGCTAAGATAAAATAAAACATAAAAATAAAATAAAATAAAATAAAATAATAATAACCTCCATTCCCCTAAGCGATCCCATAATAATGAAATCTTACTTCACACACTTAAGGGAGATAAAATAAAATAAAAAGAGATTAGAATAATGATAAAATAACAAAAATCATTAGATAATTAATAACAATATCATTATCTTTTTAAAACAATGATAAAATCATTAATAAATACATCTAACCAAAATTTGATAAAGTTATTAAAATAATAACTATAAAATCATTAAATAATAAAATTAACAAAAGTCATCAATAAGTATTAGATAATAAATTCATTAAAATTGATTAACAAAAAAAAAAAAAATTGATTAAGTTAATAATAATAATAATACAATAAAATCATTAATTACACAATTAACAAGGAAATTATAAGCTATTAAAATGATGCTAATTAGTAGAAATCATTAAAAATAATATTGATCATTGGAAATCATAAAACTGGCTCCACTATAAATATCAATAATTAATAATAATTTTCAAACCCTTAAGTTGATCAAGTTCATAGTAGTTAATCATCCATGAATGAGGTACTAAAGATGTTTTTCCAAGGTCAAGAGACCCATATTGGTCTTAACAAATCTGAACCTGACTAGAAGATAACTACTCAATGACTCAACATTCAGCATCAATGACACCTAGAAAGGACAACCAAACATGGAGGTGTAACCCCCAATGCACGAGGGACATTCAAGAGAATCAATAATACCAAAACCTGATAAAACCAATGGGGAATAATAACAAAACATACATTCTCATAGTAGGACATAACCAATAATGCTAAAAAATAATAACACAAAATAATATACATGATGGTGGTTTAGTAATGTATAATACATTCTATACCTATCAAAGTGATGTACTGAATACTCAATTTCCCACAAATATACTTGAGATGTCCAAACCCACTGTCAAGCCTAGCTTGTAGCCTGGTGCCTGCATATACCAAATAAGACATTAGTAGTACCTACATGATGTCTATAATATAATAATAATTGAGAATAAATTAATAGATATGAAATGATAATCAAGTATAATCATCCATAACTATGAAGGGACCAGAGTCAATACTGATGATCATGACCCCAAACATGGCTTATGATATAACCAATTGCTATACGAAAAATCAAGGTCAATATGTATCCAGTAAAACATGATATAAAAAGGACACATAATAATGCAACTAATTGAAGCAATATATACATAAAATAGGATAAAATGAGTTAAGTGTAGGTAGTATACATATTAGGATATACTAAATCTAATGTGGCCATTAATCAAAACATAACATAATACTTTGGATAGCCAAGGTACCTACATCATGACCATCTAAAAATAAAATAACATCAATCATCATCAGTCCAAGTGATATTGAAACACATTAAATCAGGCTATAGTACAATATCCATAAGGGTTACAAGTTCAACTCATGACATCCTCTCCTCCTTAAAGAGGATCTGTCCCAGTGAATAATAATAGTCAAGCATAAATTATATAGAAAAATTACAACAAAACTAATCAATAATATTACACAATCTCTCCACCCATTGTGGGGTGGTAATGTCTCAACCATATATCATTGTCACTCATATCTATTGTTAGTAGGATATTCATATTATCCAATGCATTGGGCCATGTAACAACTTCTTTCCCATCTTTATATGTCCTATACAATATTAAAAGGGAGAAATAACACTTAAATAATACTATCATCATAGAAAATCCCACCAAATATCTCAACTTGGCTAGAAGTTTTCTACTACCTTGCCTTTAAAAGGTCATCAAAAACATTAAAATCTTATAAAACAAGCTATAATAGGTTCACCAAACCCAAAATGCCTATATTAGTCAATAAAAATTATAAGGTAATAGATGTTAATTTTACATGTAGCACCATTGTTATAACCATCCTAGCCATTTATGAAGGTGGTCACAAAACATCACAAGCATACAGTGTTCTAAAACATAGAATCTAACACTTACCTTAATAAGCTTCCTAGCAAGTGTACTAATAACACTCCCAAGTAGGAAAATATATCTAAGGAACTAGTGATGCTTAGATTTGCACCCTTGAAGAGATGCTCATCTCTCCTCATCCAAGTATAAAAATGAAATCATCTCTCTTATTATGAGTGACAATTTCATTGAGATGAATCTCTAGATTAGGGTCTAGCTCCCCTTGATGTACCTTTAAAGCTCTCTCTAATCTATCAATTGTGTATGAAAAGGGTTACATAAAACAACTAAGAAAACTAAATGATGATGCACCAATTAATATTGTCCTCCTAATTTGAATAAAAATACAATACTTAAAGACCAATAAAGCTTATTTCACACAAAACTCACAACTCTTTATGCATTGTCACATCAATGTTTCATGTGTCAGATTCAAAAGGCAACTAGATATCCAGGAGAGCAACAGACAATTTCAAGAAAGAATATAGTCTTAAACCACTTCTAAAATGTCTATACACTTAAGAAGGAATACTAACAAGGACCTATAATAATACTCTTTCTACACATTAGGTAGGTAATCAAGGATAATAGGTTAGGAAAGATAAAATCTCACTAAATAAGAACATGATTTGAATTGATAAACAATAGTACAACATGTGAGTGGAAAAAACTTGTATTATTTCTTTAATATTTCTTTGAGTACAAATCTAGCCAAAGTTTCACCATAACTAGTGGAGGTTGTAAATGAGCCAAGATGACACACACACACACACACACACACACACACACACACACACACAGACATATACATATACATATATATATATGTGTGTGTGTGTGTATATATATATGTATACATATATATATATGTATATATATATATATATATGTATATGTATATATACATATATGTAAGTATATATATATACATACATACATATATGTATATATATGTATACATACATATATATGTATATATATGTATACATACATATATATATATATATATATATATATATATATATATATGTTTATATATATACATATATACATATACATATATGCATATATATATATATATACATGTATGTATATATATATATATGTATATATATATATGTATATATATATATATATATATATATATGTATATATATACATGTATATATGTATATATATACATGTATATATGTATATATATATATATACATATATATATATGTATATATATATATATACATATATATACACACATATATATATATACATATATATATACATATATATATATACATATATATATATACATATATATACATACATATATATATATGTATATATATATATGTATATATATATATATATATATGTATATGTGTATATATATGTATATATATAGCATTGAGAGGTAAAGCAATCAAAGGAGTATAAGGGTCACTAAGACATGTGTCATCTTGAAAGGATTAGTTACATTTGCATGGGATAGAAGTGGGCAAGCTATGCCATGACATTGAATGGATTAGTTACAATGAGTTACAACTAAACCAAAGCCTTAGTTATAATTGAATCAACTATAGTTGAATAAGTTATAACTGAAACACAATGCCTCAGTTACAATTGCCACTTGTTACCTCTTATCTTCACCTTTAGGTTCCCACTGAGCCTTTCCTTTTAAACTCCAATGGTTAGTTTCTACAGTCTAAAATTGATGTTTTATGGACCATCACTCCTTTGATCATTTGCTTTAGACTTTTTGTCTCGACCTTTTTTGTTTCCTTTGTATTAGACAAGTTTTTTGAAAGAATTTCTTGGACAATCTTTCCAAAAGAATTCTTTGGACAATTTTTCTGAAAGAATTCTTTCAGACTTTCCATTTGGCCTTTTTGGTTCTTTAAAATGACCCTTTAGCAAAGTGAAAAGGGCCTTTTATAAAATGAACATACCCTTCAACTTCTTCCTAGTGATCCTTTGTAAGAGTTGAAAGTGTCCTTTAGCTTCTTGTAAATGATCTTCCATAAGGAAAAAATACCCTTCAGATTTTTTGAAATGGTCCACCTTCCCATGGAAACAATATTTCAAACTTTCAAAAACATCCCCTTGGAAAGTTGAAATTCCCTTTAGACTTTCTAAAAAGTACCTTTTAGCCTTCTTGGAAATTACCCTTCACAAAAGTTGAAACATACCCTTCAAAAAAATTACATAGATAATTTGTCTAAAATAATTTCTTTGGATTTTATACTAAATGCCCTCCATAAAAATGAAAGTGTGCTTTGGCTTGTTAAAAATATCCCTTTAGAAAAGTTGTAAGGTACCCTTCAAAAGATTTTTAAGTGTCCACTTTTCAAAGAAAATACCCTTTGAGAAAGTTAAAAATGATCTGTCAAAAAAACTATAGTGGACCTTTTATCGAAAGAAAAGTACCCTTCGAGAAAGTTGAAGTTCCCTTTAACTTGAAAAAAGTCCTTCAAAAAATTTGAAGTTCCCTTTCACTTGAAAAAAGTCCTTCAGAAAAGTTGAAGTGGGCCATTTATTGTGAGAAAGGTACCCTTTGGGAAATTTGTTTCAAGAAAAATGTCTAAAATAATTCCTTCGACAAAGTTGCAAGTTGCCCTTTAGAAAATCTATCCCAGACAAATTGTCTGAAAGAATTTGACACTTGAACAAAACCAAAAGACAAAACCTCCAAAAGAATAAAAACTTATCAAAAGACCAAAACAATCCATCTAAAATAATTAGACTTGTACATTTGTTGGGGATTGAAAAAGAACACTTCTTCTAAAGAAAAGCTAAGAACTAGACCTAGCTAATGATATAGACTTAGACAATTTTTCTAAATGGGGGTGCCCAATTTTGGCCTGAAGGGCCAAAATTTAGTCAAAAAAATGGTGACTCATAAGGGTAGTATGCCTATTATACTAGCTAGACCAATAGCCTTATCCAACTCAAGGCCAATGGAGTTAATGGGTTCTTAAATATGACCAATAAGGATTATGCTAAAATAAAACACAAGTAAAAACAACACACAACAACAAGACCAATCAAAAACAAAATAAGACAAAGATAAACTCACATATGTGCATTAAAACTCAGGGAACACAAGAAAAATAGGAAACTATGTACAAAATAAAAAGATAAATTTAGTAACAATGCTTTAGATATATCCCATTGAATAGGATATGAAGCTCCTGTCCATCTAACTTTGAGACTTGGAAAGCATTGTGTGGTTTGTACTGTGTGATCACATATGGGCCACTCCAAAAAGCATCAAAATTTGTGTGCCTTCTAATTTTGGCCCTATATTCATCCCATTTTAGGAAAATGTCTCCTTTAAAAATCCTTGGCATGGACTTCTTGTCAAAATACTTCTTTTTTTGCTCTTGGTGAGTTGTCATGGTTTGCATGGCTTGATCTTTTATCTCCTTAAGCTCCATCAACTCATATAACCTACATTCCATGATATCATTCTCCATAAATTGTAATTGATAGGTGAGGTCTAATGCTGGTAACTCAAGTTAGATAGGAAGCCTAGCCTCCTTTCCATACACAAGTGTATATGGTGAGTTTTTAATTACTCTTTTTGGGGTGATCCTATCAGCCTAAAGGGTTGTCTTCAACTTGGTGTGCCAAATCCTTTGATTCTCCTCCATAGTCCTCTTTATGATCATGATAAAATTCTTATTTATGGACTCAACTAGTCTATTTCCATAGGGATAGTAGTTGGAGGAGGTGTTAAGATAGATACAATGCTTCAAATCCCATTCACTTGTCCTTGTTCCTAAGAAGGCTAATGCATTATTTAAAATGATTATTGAAGGAGATCCAAACTTGGTTAAAATACCTTCATAGAAGTCTAAGACTAAGTTTTCATTTGCTTCCTTAGGAGTTACAAACTCCACCCATCTTTTAAAGTAATCAGTGGTAGTCAACACCCACTTATGGCTAGCACTAGAAGGAGGATTGATCAGACCTATGAAATCTAAACCCCATTGCATAAAGGGTTGTTCAACCTAGATTGGGTGAAGAGGCAAGGCATATAGCTTTTGTTTTTCATAAAAAAGATCACACTTTTGGCATTTCATTATCCAAGCATGAGTGTCCTTAAATAAGCTAGGCCAATAGTAACCAACCCTCATAATCTTAATAACTATGGTTCTTAGAGCAAAGTGACCACCAACTGATCCATTATGAAACTCATGCAATACTTTGTCAATCTGATCCAAATCAATACACCTCAAAATCACACCTAAAAATTCCTTTATAAATAACACTCCATCAATAAGTACATAAGGAATATATTGTAGCCTAAAGTAACCTCTCTTGGCCCTATCAAGACCTGGTGGACACTCACTAGTTTGAAGGAAATGGATCATGTCTTGTGTCCAACTTCTCATAGATGAAGGTAAAACTACTAAAATATTAACATGGTGTTACAAAATAACTTCCCTTTACTCTTTCAAGTCTGAATGAAGATTCTCACACAATCCTTTTCCTTTCACTAACTTGGTTGTTTTGATCTCCACATCATACTCCACTTTGGTGATCCAACCTACCATTTTCTCATTCAAATCTCTTCTCAACAAAAATTCTTTAACACTAGGATGAGATACAAAAATGTGAATCTTTTTATTAGACAACATTTGCCTAAATTTATTTAAACTCCTTATGAATGAAAGCACTTATTTCTCAACATATGTGTATCTTGTCTCATAGCCTTCCAAACCTTGACTAAAAAAGGTAGTAGGTTGTTCCAAATTTTCATCATTTGCTTGGGTAAGCATGGTGTAAATTTCCTCTTCATTTCCAAAAGTGTAAAAATTAAAGTCCTTGGAGAATTTTGGACTTTCAAGAGTAGGATCTTGGGCAATGGCTTGCTTGATCTCCTCAAAACCTTCTTTCCTCCTTCATGTCCAATTGAATTTATCATCCTTCCTTAGCATGGAGGTTAATGGCTTGACCAGGTTAGAAAAATTAGGAATAAACCTCCTAATGAAATTTATCTTACCAAAGAATATTCTTAGGCTCTTCTTATGTTTAGGTAAAGACAATGCCAAGATGGCACTTACCCTTTCTAGATCAATGGATAGACCTTTCTTAGAAATAACGTGGCCTAAGAGTTTGCCTTCATGAATAGAAAACACACACTTTTTTGGGTTTAGAGAGATCCCAAACTCTCTACACCTCTCAAAAATATACCTTAGGTGCTTCAAATTATATTTTTATTCTTTGGAGAAAACTATCACATCATCAAGAAATACCAATACAATGTCATTGATTAATCCTTGAAAAGCCATATCCATTATACATTGAAAGGTAGCTCTAGTATTTGAAAATCTAAATGGAATCTTCTTATAGTCATAAGTGCCCCATTTAGTGGTGAAGGCTATTTTGTATTGGTCACTTTCTTTCACCAAAATCTGATTATACCTAAAATAAACATCTAGGAGAGAAAACCTCTCACTACCTACCACCACTTGCATAATTTGCTCTATGGAAGGTAGGGGATAATGATCTCTCAAATACACTCTATTAAAGTCCATAAAATATACACACAACTTTATCTCCCCATTTTTATTTCTAGTAGGGGCTAAGTTGGCCAACTAAGAATAATTCTTGATTGGAAAGATGATTTTAAACTCAATTAGTTTGGTGAGTTCTTTCCTCATGAGAGGCTCAATCTTGGGATTTATTATCCTTTGTCTTTGCTTGATGGGTTTTGCATTTTCATATATATATATATATGGTGTGTTGATCCAAGATTGGGTCAAAACCCTTCAAATCACTATACTCCCATGTGAAAATATCACTAAACTCTTTGCATAGTTCAATAAAATCACGCTTTTCTTGACTAGTGCATACATTCCCAAGTCAAAGTAGCTTATATTTAAATATTTATACCCTTTCATAGTTCTCTTTCTTGGTTAACATGCTTAACTTCTCTTTATTGAGCTAGTCATACTCATTGAGTATGCTTTCAAGAGTCACTAGGCCTCTGGGAAGTTTGTTGGACTTCAATTGGAAAATATACCCTCCATATTGTTGCTACAATTTAGACTGATTCTTAGAATAAAAATCAGCCTCTTCTTGTAGAAAAGGTTTTATTTTCTGGTCACTATCAAATACCTACCAATTGATGACATTATCTAGTATGGATGGCATCACAATCACCTTTAGATGGGGCTGATTTTTGTCTTCCTTTATGCCCTTTGGAACATCAAATTAAGCACCAATAGATGCCAACCTATCAGCATGCTTATTATGTTCCCTTGGAATAAATTTGATGTTAAAGGCCATGAAATATTCTACAAATTCCCAAACTCTATGCTTATAGGATTTGATCAAGGAGTTCTTGGTCAAGTTCTACCCTCTAACCTGATTCACAACAAGCTCACTATTACCAAACACTTGTAATTCCTTGACACCTCTTTTCATTGCCCATTCAAGGCCATGGATAAGGGAATCATACTCTTCCACATTACAAGTGCATGAGAATTGAAATTTCAAGGCTGAAAAATACCTTTCCTTTGAAGGTGAAACCAACATAGCTCCACCACCTACCCCCATCTTGTTTCTAGACCCATTAAAGAAGAGTTGCCACAAGCCATTCACATCCTCACTTGGAATCATAAAATTTGGCATGAAATATCCCTTCTCATTCATATAATATACTCCAAGACTATATTATTAAATTAACTTGTAAGGATCATGCTCATAGTTTTCATCTCCCCACTCATCTAGCAACAAATCATAAACTCCTTCAAGGGAAGATGATGGAGATTGGTCAATATGAAACTCTTCTTCATCAATAATAAAATAGTTAACATTTGATACCTTAGGTGAGTATGGTTCCAAGTGATCTCTATGAATAGGCTCTAACTCAGTTTTCACCTTAGTGCCATATTTTGTCTTAAACACCATGTAGGACTAATTGGCTACCAAATATCCTCCTATCTTGGATGTAAAGTCCCTTGACAAAAAAAGATAAAAATAGGGAGGTAAATCTACTACTACCACATCATGGGAAATTTAAAAAGTATGAAAATCATGAAGGGTCAAATTCAAACCTTTAACTACCCCCAAAGTCTTGGGTAGTGATCCATCTAATTGTAAAACTCCTTTAGTCATTGGCTCATACTTGAGGCCTAGCTTATCTGCTATGCATTTAGGCATAACTAATGTTCTTGATCCACTCTCTATAATATAATTATGAACCAATAAATCACTAATAATTAGATGTAGGTAAAAATGAGGAGTCTTCTCATCTTTCTTCACTTGACCATCTATGGATTGAGTTCTATTGACCAAAACCACATTGTCATTTCTAGATGGGCTAGCCTGTTTGCCCAATCCATGTAATTTTTTTTAAGTATCTCTTTCTACCTTGGTAAATTTAGAGAATATAAAAATTAAATATTCATATGAATCTTCTTCTTCTTTTCCACCACATTGATGGAAGGATTACTCACCGTAGGGTTCGCTTTATGAACATTGGCACTTTGTGATGTAGCATGTGCAGGTAGAGGTGTAACATCTATCCTAAAATTTGGAATCCTCTAATTTTATTATAGTTTAGGAGTTATTTCAGACCCAATTACCATAGTATATGATGTAAGAGTTAAAATATGTCCTTTATTAGCTCCTTGAACTTCATTGATAACCCTCCTTTTAGACCTAGTATTATATGCAACACTAGTATTCTGATTACTTGTATTTACCAAGAAATTAATGGCACAAAACTCACCTTACAAATGATTTATAAGGATAGAATCATCTTGAGGTTGTCAATTTTATACCTTAAATTTCATGGATCCTTTAAAACTTGAATCTTGGAAAGATTGACTGCCTTGCATTACCATACCTTGATTGTGCATTTCATTTGCATAACCAACTTGTTCTTGATCATGTTCAAAAGATGGATAGTTGGGATATTATTAGACCAAATTGTCTTGAGTGGGGATAAGGGATTTAGAGGATGAAAGATCACTAGTATTATAGATTTGATCAGGCTTGACATGGGTAATTTGGCCTTATCCCTAATTATTTCCCTAAAAAGGTGTATTTGTTTGTCCAAATTGATTGTAGGATTGATATGGCCTATAACCTTGGGCTTGTTACCTTTTGAGAGTAACCAGTTCATTATTAAAAATTTAGATCAAAATTTTGACTTTGTGGATTTTATTGGTAGGGGAAATGGTAGATTTCTCTTGGCCAAGCAAAGGAGCTAAAGTGGGCAATGCACTTTGACTAGGAGAATGCAAATCAGGGAATAGTGGCATTGGAGCTCTATTAAATATCTTTCTTGCTTGAACAATACATTTCTTAGAATTTATGTATATTTCATAGGTGTTAGGTAGTGTGTTTCCACCCATAAATTGAATCATCATGGTAATTTAACTATTCAATATTTTCAAGTAGTACAAAAATGCATTGTTTATAGTTGGCCTTAAAAGAATTAAGATTTTGTCCCAAGTTTTTTGGAACCTAGTATTAAAATATTGCATGAATTCATGTGGTTCCCTCTTTATTGTGGTCAATTACTTAGATAAAGATAGGTGACCACTCTTTTCCTTGAACCTATCAGTCAATAGAGTCCCCAATTCATCCCATGATCTAATAGAATTCACAAGTAGGGTCCCATACTAGTCCAAAACGTTTCATTTGAAAGACAAGGCCAATAACCTAATGGCTAAATTTTATTGGGTAATATTATGTATATTAAAAAAGTTTGATATATTATTGATGTGATCAATGGTAGTAATTATACCATCTCTAATAAAAGATAGGATATTTTTTAGGGTAGCTCCTAGAATCTGACCATATTTAGTAAGATGCAAGGGAGATGCCTTGGTGAAAGGAACAAAAGGTTGTATTATATCCATTTTGGAATGATCACTATAGGTTTTAGGGATGGAATGTAACACAAACTTGGAATCTTTAAACACAAAATTTCTTTTGTAAAGATGAGTATTGATAAACTTGAACCTTTTGGTGGAATATGGAGGTAATTCCATAAATTCAAAGGGTACACCTTTAATAGCAGACCTAGTGGTTAGATTTGGCATGCAAAATAGGATTGATCATCAAACAAAGACTTGAATTATTCAATGGAGTCACCAAGTACTAAATGTAGATGTTTTTTCCTCTTTAGTAATGCCAAGATCAACACCAATCTTGAACAATCTTATAGGACTTAAAGTCCCACCAGGTGTGCCAAAAACTATTGATGCTTGGATTTGCACCCTTGAGGAGATGTTAATATATCTTCATCCAAGTGGAAAAATGGAATCATTTATCTTGTTATGGATGATAATTTCATTGAGATGAATCTCTAGATTAGAGACTAGATCCCCTTGATGTACCTTTAAAGCTTTCTCTAATCTATTGATTATGTATGAAAAGGGTTAAGGAAAAAAACTAAGAAAACAAAATGGTGATGCACCAATGAATAATGTTATTCCAGTTTAATTTAAAATATAATAATTAAAGACCAACAAAGCTTCTTTCACATAAAACTCACAAATTTTTATGCATTATCACATCAGTGTTTCACATGTTAGATTCAAAAGGCAACTAAACATTCAGGAGAGAAAGAAACAATTCCAAGAAATAATATAGTCTTAAACCACTTCTAAAATGTCTATACACTTAAGAAGAAATACTAACAAGGACCTGTAATAATACTCTTTCTACACATTTGGTAGGTAATCAAGGATAACAGGTTAGGAAAGATAAACTTTCACTAAACAAGAACAACATAATTTGAATTGATACACAATAGTATATCATGTTAGTGGTAAAAAATTGTATTATTTCTTCAATATTTCTTTGATTACAAATTTCGCCAGAGTTTCACCATAACTAGTGGAGGATATGAAATGAGCCAAGAGGGCATGTGCGCATGCACACACACACACACATATCCTTGAGAGGTAAAGTAATCAAAAGAAGTCCAAGGGTCACTGAGACATGTGTCATCTTGAAAGGATCATTTACATTTGCATGGGAGAGAATTGGGTGAGATATGCCATGTCACTAAATGAATCATTTATAATGAGTTACAACTAAACCAAAGCCTCAGTTACAATTGAATCAATCATAGCTGAATAAGTTACAACTAAAACAATATGCCTCAGTTATAATTTCCATTTGTTACCTCTTATCTTTGCCTTCAATTTCCCATCAACCCTTTCCTTTTAAACTCCAATGGCTAGTTTTTGTAGTCTAAAATTGATGTTTTATAGGCCATCACTCCTTTAGGCATTTCCTTTAGACTTTTTGTCTCAAGATTTTTTGTTTCCTTTGTATTGAATTTTTTTTTCTAAAATAATTCCTTAGACAATATTTCAAAAATAATTCCTCGAACCATCTTTTTGAAAGAATTCTTTTAGACTTTCCATTTGGCCCTTTTGGTTCTTTAAAATGACCCTTCTATAAAGTGAAAAATGATTTTTTTGAAATGAACATACCCTTTAACTTATTGCAAGTGACCCTTCAAAATAGTTTAAAGTGTCCTTCAGCTTCTTGCAAGTGATCTTTTGAAAGGAAAAAACACCCTTCAGATTTTTTGAAATGGTCCACCTTCCCATGAAAACATTCTTTCAAATTTTTTGAAAAGTCCCTTCAAGAAAGTTGAAATTCGCTTCAAGATTTATGAAAAGTACCTTTTATCCTTCTTGTAAATGACCCTTCAGGAAAGTTGAAACATACCCTTTGTAAAAATTATGCAGATAATTTGTCTAAAAGAATTCCTTTGGATTTTTTGCTAAGTACCCTCTGTAAAAATGAAAGTGTCCTTTAGCTTGTTGAAAACATCCCTTAGAAAAAGTTGTAAGGTACCCTTAAAAATATTTTTAAGTGTCCAATTTCCAAAGAAAATACCCTTTGGGAATTTGCAAATGATCCTTTGGAAAAACTGAAGTGGACCTTTTCTTGAAAGGAAAGTACCCTTTCGGAAAGTTGAAGTGCCCTTTCTCTTGAAAAAAGTCCTTCAAAAAAGTTTAAGTGCCCTTTCATTTGAAATAAATCCTTTAGAAAATTTGAAACATACCCTTCAGAAATTTTTTTACATACCCTTCAAAAAAGTTAAAGTGGACCATTTCTTGTGAGAAAGATACCCTTTGGGAAAGTTGTTTTAGACAAAATGTTTGAAAAAATTCCTTCAGAAAAGTTTCAAGTTGCCCTTCAAAAAATCTATCTTAGACAAATTGTCTAAAATAATTTGGCACTTAAATAAAAATTGAAGATAAAAACCCAAAGACAAAACCTTTGAAAGAAAAAACACTTATCATAAGACCAAAACAATCCCTCTAAAAGAATTAGCCTTATACATTTATTGAGGCTTGATAAAGAATACTTCTTTTGAAGAAAATCTAAGTACTGGACCTGGCTAAAGATATATAATTAGACAATTTTTGCAAATGGGGGTGCCCAATTTTGGCCTAAAGGGCCAAACTTGGGTCAATAGGACCATAATACGAAAGTGATATCTCAACCAGATTAATAATCTAAATATGAAACTTGACTAGGGTTAATGCCACTTATGTCAACACACATAGACTTGCAATATGAGGTTAACAATAATAAAATCATCCAATCCCACTGTATTACAACCAAACTCTAAATTAAGAGTGGAAATATTTCATTAAAGCATCATGATACATGCATAATCCTAAGATAATTCATCATATAATGTCAAACCATAAGGGTAGTAATCCATACTATTATGGTTGCTCCACTACATGATCAACCATTCAGGGATTAGTACAACATCTCACACCAACCATGTTGAACAATGAAGAAGACATACTAGGCATCACATATAACCCAAAGGATTAAAACATGTTGTTTGACACATACGTGAGCTCACATGATGGTATAGGGATACCAATCTCACCATGAAGAAATAAACATCTAAAGGCATCACCTAAATTTCATCACTCTAGCCAAGTGTCAAGTGGGTACCTAGGATTTTATACACTGCCTGATTAGGGCTTAGTACTACTCTATCAAAGCACAAAATTAACATACATTCTAGTAATTCTTGAAAAATACAATAGAAATATTCATCCCATAATATTTATGATAGGTATAATAATAATAATAATAATAATAATAATAATAATAATAATAATAATACCTTAACCATAGCATGGTTACACCTATAGGCCAACACATGCATGTATTTTAGCAAGCACCACTTTGCCAATTTGCATAAATATCCAAGTCTACAGGACTAATTACTGCTTCACAAGGAAAAATAATAAAGCTTCACAATGGTTGATTTTACAAAACCTTCAAGAGGTGGCTAAAGGAGTGCTAAAGCCATAAAGTGACCATTATAAACTATGATATCATAGCTAACTCATGGCACACATGGTGCATAATCTAAATAAATTAAGTGGCTACTTGTGCAAAGGGGAAATGTGTATTTTCAGCATACAGGAGACTCCACTTCCTAACCCATACCCATTCAAAATCATTATGGAGATAGTGATTCTCTACCCTCAACCTCATACTTGCACCAATATTCAATGCTATAGTAGTGAATGCATGATTAAAAACATAATAAACCATTATACCTTTGCAAATTCAATCAAATAAAAGATAGTTTCAAGTGGGAAACATATCACATGAGTAGAGTGTATCCACTTAACCACATACAAATATGTTAACAACACAAAGATACATTAATTACAAGACATGTACACAAAATATCCATATAATAATTATTAAAAATTTAGATCAACTTGAGATTCATAGGACTGCTTTCAAAAGTGGTAGATCACTTACACCAATAATTTAGCATCATTCACCCATTAAACTATTTACAACATACAACTATGTATGTAAAATTCTCATACAATAATGTTGATATCAAGAAGGGAAGTGAAATCTCACAAGGTTATTACATACACATAGGGTGTAAAAGATACCAATTTACATGATTTGACATAATCAATGAAATGTAAAGTTTCACCCAACAAGGTTGGTATCAAAACAAGTATGTGAAAATCCACAAGGTCAACCACATGCACAAGTATAATAAATTCATAATTTTACATGATTAACAAGATCAACGAAAATTAATAATTACACAACACAAAAATTTTACATATAAGGAGGAATCACATAAAAGAGACCACTCATACATGACTCAAGTGTTCAAACAACTATGCCAAGGTACTTTCACATCATGATAATCAACACACATGACGTTGAAGCACAAATATCCATGACTCCCATCGGGTTCTAATGTCTAGATATCATCCACATGATACCAATATCTATCATATAAAACACAAAACTTAGTCATAAGGATCTCAAATTATGATCACCTTCTTTCTAGGAAGGTTGTGTTCCAACAACGCTTAAAATATATCTCCATGAGTTTCAAAAAAATTACCAACAACATTCATAAGTCATGGATAGATGGATCATGGTAACCAATAGCAATAAGATATCCCCAAAACTCTCCATCTTTCCCAAACAAGTCTATCACACTCACCCGCTAGACCCTCCAAGCTCAAGCCACACCCTTGGACCTCCCAAGATATTATTCCTCATCATCATTGTATAACTCACCCATGCAAGTTATCAATGGACCAAGATATCAATGGACACTAAGGCCATATCTCATGATTCTAATAAAAAGCTTATATCACTTATTTTTCTATTTGACTTAATCTAACAATTTAAAGGTTAAATAGTAATGATTGCTTATACATAACATCAATTTTTGAAAAAGGGTGGACTTAGCCAAGGCACAAGGTGAATGATATAAAACTACCATAGAAATTACAATTTTTTTCCATAATCAACAAGTTCAATTAAACTCATAATAAACATCCTCATAAATGTTTGGCATATCTATATCATAATAGACATCCCATGAGTATCAAAACATATCCAAATTCTCAAATAAGCATCCTCATGGATGCATAACTAAGCTAGAATCAAATAAACATCCCCATGGATATAACATATCCATGGTCAACATGTCAACCTAATGAAAATCAACCTATCCTTGATCAAATAACCATCACCAATGTAAACATATTTATGATCAAAATAACATCATAATGAAAAATAGGAAATAAACATCCCCACACACTTATTTATTTTTAGCCCTTTGGAGTTATGAAGCCACATGCTCCTCTATATAAATAAATAAATCAACTACATAAATAAGATAAAAATCTTAATATAATTCAAAATTCTCCCTCAAAGTAGAAGTTCTAAGCCTCATTGATTTACCCAAGTAAATCCACCACCCTTACCCTACACAAATCTCTAGGTTTGAACTCAAACCTTGGTCTTCCCAAGGTCATGATTTTATAAGCATATACTAATGAATTGCCCATACAAGTCAACAATAAATACCAAATACCATTTCCTCAATTCTAAGGTGAAGCAATGATCACCAATCTTCTATTGACTTACCCATACAAGTCAATAGTTAACTAGTGACACTTGCCCCAATGTAATTGATGAGGGAAGGGTTGACTCAGCTAAAGCCATGGGTAAGAATCATAATATTACCTTTATAAATTTACCACTTTTCACAAACACACACACACATACATTCTATAAATATAAACTTTACAACACTATAGGTTTGCATAAACAAAACACTATTCAACTCATCCAAGAGGTTAAGTGACTTTATAAGGGTCAAAACATAGAATCTCAAGCAAACAAGGCATATAGTAGTATATACAAGGAATATGGCTCCAAAAATGGTTTAGTATGCACACTAACATACAAGGTTTCAATTTAGTCTTAGTGAGACAACATGGCCATACAAGTGGTATTCAGCCATCACAAGGCATACACATACACACTAAAAAAATAAACCTCCATAAGGTGATGCACATATACACTATGAGTATCTACAACTACCCAAGTACATTATGTGAATACAATCCCTTTCAAGGGTATGCATGATCACACAAAATCTCAACTAGCTTCTCAAGTACAGGCTAAAAATTAGTGTAATGTATCAAAACTCATCTAAAACTTTTAAGCACAGGCTCTGATACCAAATGAAATAACCCCAATTTTTTTTGAAGTTATATTTTAGAGTACACAATAGGACAACAAAACTCCCTACTACAAAAAAGTTAAAGCAATTCAATGTAACATATACCAAAAAATCTATAGGAAGTACTACTAACCCACATTAGCATTCCAATTGTCCCAAATCGAACAAGGCTATAATCAACCAAAATGGAGTTAAGCACATCCAAAAATGTTTAGTTAGCTGATTGATAGATAATCAAAATAAGATAAGATAGAAGTGCAATACTAATAGGGAGGTCCAAATAACCAAACATAAGGGTCCATCTTATTAGCTTACTTAACAAGTCTTATCACATCATGAGATCAGCAAGTGAAGATCTCTAATCCATTACTAAAACTAACGTGATGTAAGCATAAGGGTAAAAAATCTTTTTGGGGAGTCACTCAAGTGAGTACTACTCCTTTTCCTACCCCCATTGATCACCATACCATGATCTAAGGTTATTTAGGAAGTGTTACGTCTTCATTCCATAAATAGATGAAGGCCACACAAATGGGATGAAACTCCAAGAAGAAAGAATTATATTTTTTAAAAATAGATGAGATGCAATAAGCTGAACTCAAGGTGGGTGGAATCACACACATGATCCCCCTAATGAAAAAACATTCAAGTGGCATTTGGAAATCAATTACTCCTCATTATTTATGAATACCATCTCGTAAGCCAACCATAGGGGTCTACACCTAAATGTTACTTACTTATCCTTTAGTTAACATATCTTATTATTATATCCATCTAATTAAATTGCATATGACAACACAAACATTTAATACTTAATTATTCTCAGGCATTAGATTGTGTTTTCATTAAAAATGATTATGATTTAGTAACCCATTGCAAGGGTGGACTATTTAATCAAATAATCAAGTGTAATAATTAAATTTTCCATATATTATTAAATCCTTATTCAAATTCTAGGATCATTTATTACTTTAATGAACACATATAAGGTATACCAAGATTTTAGTGATAAGGATAAACTTAAATTTTAAGCATGTACATACTAAACATAACTAGTGACTATCCATTTTCATATAAACATTAATGACAATATAACCAACTTCCATTAATAAAGAGTTGCATTATAAACATTTGAATTACTAGACTTTTAGAAACATGTCATATATCTAAACCACTGCAACACCATTAATGGTGTAATCTATAATCCATAATAGGACCCACATAATAATAAAATTAATCCATCTTACTTCATTGTCAAAGCAATAAAAGTAAGATCACCTAGAATGATACAATTGATAAACAGTCATTACCACAATATCATAATGAAAACATTTGTTTTGAGACACCAATGGAATATTTTCATAGTTTATTTGCAACATATTATTTCCAGATAATATTATAAAAATGATAAGGTCATGTAATTAATAGCCATGCTACAATTAAGAGATCTCATATAACATCATTCTATTATCATAATGAGAGTTAAATCTATATGATACACAAGCATTTCCATGTTGTGAAAATGTTACCAAATAAAACCCATCACCAAATCCAGGTAAGAGTATACATAATTCCATCAAGGAGATTTAAAACTTCTAACTATTTCCAACACACCATAAGACAAAAATAATTTATTTATCATATAATTCAAGGTTAAAGACACTAGAGATTAGCATTTCTAATGATAACCTTATTACAATTTCAAGCCTACTTAAAAGTAACTAGCATATCGCTAAGTCATGTACATATATCAACATATAAGGATCAAGTATAATAGAATGCTTTATTTTTACATTACACTTATATGATAAAAAAGACAAATATAAATGCATATCAAAAAACTAAATACAGTTGGTTAAACATATAAGAATCAATAAAATATCATCAAGGATGCCTCCAATGTCAACATCATAATCAATAATATCCTTTTTCTAACATAAAAATATTAAAAAACTTCATAAGGTAATAAGATAAATCTATAACATAAAACAAGTAATCAACCATAATCCATTGGTCCAACATCATATGTCAACATGCATGGGTGAGAGACAAGATGCCGTATGCAATCTAGGTGAAATAATGAATAAGATGAGCACTGCAAGGAGGACACCCCTCAAAATATCCCTATGAACCCAACCATTGGTGGCCCTTACCACCCCAGCCATTAGTTTGGTGGAGGGTTTCAGTAACTAGTTATTTAGGAAAGGTAAGAAGTATAAACATAATACTAAACCACTAGTAAAGACTTATAAAAATTGTCAATAATGACAAAATAAGTAATTCAATGACATAAAACCATAACACCCAACCAAACCAGTTGGCTTGAGTAATGCCCAAGGCATACATCAGATTTATAGTTGGTGATTTACACCATAAATAGGGTCTATTATATCTAATCCATAAGACATAATGTCTATCCAAGGTATACTACTCAGCCCAAGGGATTATTAAAGCATGAAATTATTAAACATAAGGGTTTCCACTCACAACAATCAATTTAACTCAAACTAGTCAAAAGAAGAAAACCATATCCAATAATAATAGGATTTAGACTTGTTTTTAGTTTTAGAATATCCAGGTATAGTCAACATTAAATTTTATCAATTAATTTAATAAACCTGAAACTAAATAATAATAAATCCTCAATCAAGTGATTCCAAGTAAACCAAAAATCAAACCAAGATTGGTAACTACAACCAAACCAGTTTGATGAAAACCACACTCCCACAATAGGGGTAAATCACATGTTTACCATAAGCATGGATATATAAACTTAAAATATGGAAGAGGGATATGTAAGTAAAGGATATGACATCTAGACGGTAGCCAAGACTTTCCAATAATTAACAAAATAATAATTAGAAAGTCATCATGCTTATGAAAAATTCATTAATTTATAAATAGTAGTTAGCAACCAGCTAAATGAAATCATCAATATGGGGAGGGGGGGAGAGTTCAAGCTTGAGATATATAAATCCATTTTATTTATGATATCTAGTAAAAAAATTAATAATGTGAACAAGCCATAATGATATATATAATTGGATCATAAAGGTTAAAATATTAATTTAACCATATTGAGGTAGCGTAAGTATTTTGGTTAATACTTACTTTTAGAAAGAATGCCCAAATTTTAATAAAACTCTTGATTTAATCCCATTAAGAAATTAATGCAATTAAACCTTTTTTAAATTACTAAATTGATTTGGATCATACCAAAGAGTTGTAGATTGCCATGGGAAAAAATGTGGCTGCCCTCTCTAGCAGGCTGTTCTATGGTCCAACATCTCTATATTTACTAGTGAAAGCAAAATAAATTTAAAACCTCATGTCTAGACCATTTCCATTTTAATTTTCACTCCCAATTAAAAAAAATGCATCTAAAGGGGTTTGACCCCTATTTTACTCCACAACACAACATGAGATGAAGACTCTCTCTCTCCTCCTAGTCAACACCACTCAACTTTCCTTTCTTGTGAAGAAATAAGAGATCCAAAACACACACCATACATAAATATGAGATTAAATTTAGATAAATAATGAATTCTCATTCATTTTTATATTTATTTCTAAACCCAAGCATATACAATGAATTCAATATTAATTATTGATCAAGGGAAGGTGATGCAATGTTTCCTCTATTTTAATATGCTCTCAGCATAGGCATTTGATGCATCTCTTCTATACTTGTATTCCTTACTTATTTTATCCTTGATCACCATATACCATGCCTTAAAAAATAAAAAACCAAAATTAAAATTCCCCCCTAACTGGTCAACACATTCCCTACGTACTCATTCCTCTTTCTTTTTACTTTCTTTCTGCTATTACATGTTTTTCCCGCTACCTCTTCCCTTTAGCTCTCTCCCTTTACACATTTTTATTCTCCTATCCCAATTCCATACCCCTTATTTCCATATTACATGTATTTATTTTCCCCCCAAGCCCCATTACATCTTGTTATGCCTCACACCCTTGTCTCCTTTTTCTACAAAATGCCATCCTTCTTCATCGATACCCATACTACCTTTTCTTCTTCCACACGCCCCCCACACTTGATGTCTAATTCCCAGTAAATGCCCTCCTTTGACCTACAATGTAAGATAAATAAAATAATAAATAATAATAATCTATCCATGCTAAGACAAATAAAATATAAAAATTTAGTAAAATAAAATAAAAGAATAATAATAACCTCCATTCCCCTAAGTGATCCCAGAATAATGAAATCTTCCTTCACATGCTTAGGGTATATAAAATAAAATAAAAAGAGATTAGAATAATGATAAAATAAAATAAATTATTAGATAATTAATAACAATAACATTATCTTTTTAAAATAATGATAAAATCATTAATAAATACATTTAACCAAAATATGATAAAGTTATTAAAATAATAATAACTATAAAATCATTAAATAATAAAATTAAAAAAAGTCATCAATAAGTATTAGATAATAAATTCATTAAAATTGATTAAAAATATAAATATTAAAAATTGATTTAGATAATAATAATACAATAAAATCATTAGTTAAATAATTAGTAAGGAAACATAAAAAGTTATTAAGATGATAGTAATTAGTATAAATCATTAAAAATAATATCAATAATTGGAAATAATAAAACCAACCCCACTATAAAAATAAATAAATAATAATAATTATTGAACCCTTAAGTTAATTAGGCTCTTGATGGTCAATCATCCATGAAGGAGGTGCTAAAGACATTTTTCCAAGGTCAAGATACCCACACTAGTCTTGACGAACCTGAACCAACCTGACTAGAAGATAAATACTTAATGACTCAACATTAAGAATAAAAGGAACTCAAAGAGGACAAACAAACATGGAGGTATAACCCCTAACACACAATTGATAATTAAGAAAATCAATGGTGCCAAAACTTGATAAATCCAATGGGAAACAACAATGAAACATACATGCTCACAGTAGGGCATGATCAATAATGCCAAAAATTAATAACACAAAAGAATATACATGAAAGTGGCTAAGTATTATATAATACATGCTATACCTATCATATTTATGTACCAATTTCTCAATCACCCATAGATATACTTGAGATGTCCAAACCCACCACCAAGCCTAGCTTGTGGCTTGGTACCTACATCCACCAAATAAGACATAAATAGTACCTAAATGATGTCTATAAAATAATAATAATTTAAAAAAATCAATAGACATGAAATGATAATCAAGTATAATCATCAGTAAATATGAAGGGACCAGAGTCAATACTATGACCATGACCCCAAGCATGCCTTGTGACATAACCAATAGCTGTAAGAGAAATCAACATGAATCCACATCCAGTAAAATATGATATAACAAGGACATATATTAATGTAACTAACTAAATTAGTATATACATAAAATAAAATAAAATAATTCTGGTGTAGGTAGTATGCATATCAAGATATACTAAATCCAATGTAGCCATCAATTGTGGCATAACATATCACTTCAGCTATCTAATGTACCTAAATCATGACCATCTAAAAACAAACTAATGTCAACCATCATGAATCCAAGTTCTATCAAAACATGCTAAAGTAGGCTATAATCCAGTATCCATAAAGGCCACAAGGTTAGTTCATGATAATAACTTTAAGTTATCATTAATTTTTTTTTCTAAAGTTTACTATTTTTCCTATGGTAATTTCATAACTAGTTTAATTAAAATTTTGAGGGGTAAGTTTTTGAGGTAATTAAAGTCACCCTGGAATGGTTAATTAAAACATGGTTTTCCTCCTTAAACATAATATTTATAGCTTAGATAATTGGTTTTCATGAATATAAAAATTTATCCTTTTAAATCGAATTTAAACTAGAGATAATTTTATACCTAATTATTAGTATGAAATTTAGTGTGTTTTGTATTGTTTAAAAAGGTATTATGTTGTGACAGTTGTTTTAATGCATCTTGGGATTTATAATTTAAGTTATGGCTAATCCACACTATTTTTTTTCCTTTTTATACTTGTTAGCTTATTTCAAATTTAGGACTAAAATTACACATGTTTAGGTTTGACCTTAGTTTCTAATGGGTGGACCTAGGATAGGGCCCACTTGAAGTCTTTTTGGTTTGTAACCTTAGAACGAGTCTTGATATTCACATTAGAGTTTATATTTGTGTATACACATACCATATGTATCAAGGTGATTTTAATTTTTATTATTGCTTAGATATGCTTGAGCCAACTAGTGGCTACAATGCTACCCACAAGGGGTAACAATGTTGCACTTAGTCATATAGTTGATTGGTGAAGGCTGATTATCTTCACGTCTAAAGTAAAACTCACTTAGGAATGAGTGGATTACATCAACACTAATTCTACATGTGATGGAATCTATATAGATATGTAGGAAATTTGAGGAGTGGGTGTGGGATTAGGAAATTAACCTTTACTATTCCCTCCTAATATGGGCAACTAACAACTAAATTTAATGAGTTTTTATAACATGTACTTAACATTCAATCCTTGGTGTACTTGCTTACTTGTACGTGGTAAAGTAATTTTCTTCATGTATGTATTTATTAAAATTTAAACCATGTGGTTTTGTTAGTTGGTCATTTATTTTAGGATAGTGACCCTCATTGATTATTAGTGAATGAGTTATTTTATGTCATCATGACCTTGGTGTCACCTTTAAATACTCTCTCAAGAGATAAAGTTTCTCTAAGAAACATAAGTCATAGATTTTTGAGTCACTGACCACTTTTGAACAAGAAAAAATAAGTTCATAGACACACTTGACTCTCATTACGATGTTATGTAGAAGTGCTTAGGTAATCACACACACTTTATGATGTTGTAGATTATGATTGATTACATTAAGATATGCCATTCTTTTGAGTAAATAGCTATATCTTTAGAAGATCATCTGAGTTATGTATTAGTTATTTTCTTGGATTATATCATAAAATCTTGTTCATTTTATGATATCTCATGGAGGAGGTCATCATAAGTGTAAAGAGAACTACATCAAACCTTAATTCCATGGAGTGGATATATAGGCTGCCTAAGTTGTGGTGGGTCATTGGGTCTAGGTTCATAGATTAAATTAGGGGTGTTTATCACCTTCCTTCATATTGGGCTCATATGTATTTGATTGCATATATATGTTTAATGTTAATTTAAATTTAAATTTGATTAGCGTGTAGTTGTTGAAAACCCATTTATTTTAAATTTGGATATTTTCCTTATTTTTCCTACCTTGAGAGTGGAGTTGTATAGGGTTAGACAACTCTTCTTTTATGATATTTAAAGTGAGAACTATGTGTTAAAGTGTTGTTGTTTTAGCTCACTTCATTTTGTTTGAGTGTTTTCATCAGATTATGTGTAAATAATCTTATGATCCTTTAAATTAATAAATTATAATTAATCAATTTTTATTAAGGTGGTTCATCTCACTTCATTAATAATAATATCACTAATTCATTCTTGTATCACCTTGATCTTAACTTCATACACTTATATTCTACCCTTAAAGAGGCTTTATGGTGGAAATCAAATATATTAAATAAATCATGTAATAATTGTGTGTGTCACACTTCGATTGTACATTGTATAAGTCACAATATATAAAAATTAAATAATCATAGTGAATAAATAAACATCACTGAAATAAGATAAAAAAAATTACATGGGTTTTAATACAAAAAATTTTGGGCATTACATTTTGATATTAGATCATGGGTGCAGCTCTAGGAACTTTGAGAATATTATAGTTTTTAAATAAATAGAAGATAGATTATGTACTTGTAGTTTGGTATAATTATTCATGAGACTTATCTATATGATATACTACAAAAATTATGATTCATAAGTGATCAAGCACAAAAACATGCAAATTTCCATGAGATATTATTGTAGTACTGAGTGCTAAGTGCAGAATGTCTATTTATTATTAATTATTTGATAGTAGAAATGGTATATGGATATTAGTAATGTCATTTGAGATGACATATGTAAATTATTTGGATTGATGAGATTATCATTCTCATTGTGTACCTCTAGTAAAATTGTGTTATCATATTATGTTGTGTTTGTGAACCAATATAAACAATGTATCTCAAACCAAACATGTGAACCCTTAAATTTTGTAGTTTTTATGTACATGTATAATTTTAACTTATTTTATAAACCCAAATATAATTATACATGTAAAAAACCTCTTAAATAATGGATCCTCTCTATACAAACAACATTATTGTGTAATTATGATGTGTATGTTGTGGTGAAAATACAACAATTATGTTATTAAGTCATTGTAATTTTGTGAATGTAAATATAGTGGTACAAGTATGATATTTATGTTGGTAATTTTGATTAAACTCTTGTGAATATAAATATTTTCATGAAGTTTAATGTGTGCAACTTCCATTGTATAAATGTTGTGTAGAGTAACTTTTGTTCAAGTAAACATATATCAACTAAGTAAAATTATTGCTATGTAGTAATGTGTTGTGTTGTGTAACCTACATATTTGATATAGTATTTGGGTATTGATGCAAGTATGAGGTTCAAGGGTGGAGTATAACTATGTTTTTATTAGTCTGTACTGGGTTACATACTGAGAAGTGGAGCTTCTGTAAATTGAAAACTCATTTTTCCCCTTTACATGAGGTAGCAACCTGATTACTTTAGGTATGTGTATCATGAGTGTCTCAAGAACCATGGACTCTTTGTGTATAATGGTTACTTTATAAATGATGTTTATTTAACCTAACCTTAATGGTTGTTAAAAGAATAATCTTTTTGATTTATACCTGATGCAGCCTTGTGAACTTTGGGAGACATATGGAGAGAGTGATGCTTTCTTCTTACATTTGGGAGGTAGTTGAGGCTTATATTATTCCTTCTCCCCTAGGATGGATTTATTAGCCAATAGTGCTATAATGTGTAATTTTTTTGATATTGTTGTGCTATTTTTATTTTTATTTGATTTCTATTTTAATTTATTTTCCAAAACTAACACTTTTGTTCTCTTGAATCTAAACTTTCTTTTACACATATATTTTGTTGGTTTTAAACTAATTTTATTGGAATTTAAGTTTTTATATTATGACCATTTATATATTACCTTATTACACAATTGAGACAATTTGTTGATATGTAGTATTTATTTTTAAATATCTCTTTAAGTCCATTTGGCATTTGATTTAGTTATTATATTATGTTGTTGAGGTTTTATTACTTTTATATTTGAATGTTGGTTTTGTGAATGTAGTGATGTGATCATTGTATGTCTATTTCATGTATGGGGGAGAAGAAGTATCTTTGATTTAAGCTAGAGGGTCTAATGAGCTAGTTTGCAAGGTCAAGTATTGAGCCATCCTCCTACCCACCAGATGTGGTGGTTTCATACAAGATTTAGCTAAAGCACTTATTATCTTGCTTTTGGGAGGTCTAAGTAGAATTCTTCTTGTGAGGTCTAAGGAGGTTATATGATATTATACATGATTTGGCTATATTTTATGCTCATTATTTATTGGGAGGCATAAATAGGTTATTTGTAAAACATAGTGATTACTTGGTTATTTTAACATTGATATTGCTCAATTTAGATGACAGTTGTTGTTATTGCTCGTCATTGCTCAATATTGATTTATGTGGTTCTACCACAATTTGGTACTTGTTATTCACCTTGTATATTCAGAATGGGATGACATAGCCTAATTATTATGTAATCATAATAAAATAGTATATTAATTTCACATGCTACGTATTAGTGTTATACATCAACATAATATCTTGGGTTTCAGTTTGTTGAGATAGATTTGGATGAGAATATGATAGTTTGTTACTATGGGTTATACCTTAATATAATTAATATTCACTATTAACAGAAAATTAATCTTAATTTCAAGAAATACAATTTCACAATAATATTAAAATATGTTAATAGTTCTAAAATGTGTTGTTGTATTATAGTTAGTTTGAGTTACACTATTTACAACCTAGTATGTGCTCTAGTAATATTTGGTTCTTCAACCCCTTGTGTTGGTTTAGTTCATAGAAGATGATTATTTTATAAGGGGGAGAGTAAGTAATATCTCTTATGTTTGAAATTCTATGATCTTGTTGTCATTTTGTGTTTACCTATCTTTATGAGCCTTTAAATATGTAAGAATTAAAATATTATTCCCTCCCTTATTTTGAAAGCTTTACTTATTAAAATATAATTATAAAATTCTTTTTTTATTTAAATCATAATCCAATAAATATTTAAATCTACATAAATCATGAGGAATTTTATAATTGATTTTACTAGCAGCTAGTGCCTAGCCTCTATAGAAAGGCTAGAGGAGCTAAGTTAGGGCCTAGAGAAGGGTGAGTGTATCTACTTATGAAGTGTAAACTTGGAAAATGTAAGAGAATTTATTATTGAGTGTAAGGGACTCTTTTGACTTTGTACTAAGATTGTTGACTTAGACAAGTAAGCCCGCATGGACTTGTAAGGTCATTAAGAGAAGGTATGGGCTTGTAAGGAGGGATGTGACTCTTGTAATAAAAGTACCCTCCCATTTATTGGGTTGAGTGAAAAAATCCTAAGGATAATAAATTTATAAATTCCTTTTATTTACACACTTAGTCTTTTTTGGGAGGTTAATTATTTTGGTGGTTCTTGGGAGAGTTTGGAAAGAGGAGGAAAAGCTTGATGGAGTTTTAAAGTTTTGGAGCTTGTTAGAAGCTTGAGAATATATTCATGGATCTATGGGAACATAAGTTATTTCAAGGAAAATGAAGGGGAGGTAGGCCTTATATTAGTACTTATGTAATGGAAAGGTTAGTTTGGTTTATCAAATATTGATAAAAGAGAAGTTAGAATTCATGTGTTGTTTGTGTACTTAGCTCTCTCTTTCTCTCTTTCAGTCCTTACCAATGTTTCTCCCTTGACATTTTAAAAATAAAAATGACTTGCATGATTTTAATCCCTATTTTGTATCTTGGAATGATCAAATTTGAAATGAAATTTATTCTTTTGAGTTTGTCAAATTCCCTTCTAAAGAATATTAAACCTCTCTACTCTCTTACTTTACTTACATTTAGATGAGATCAATATTAAAAATGAAAACAACTTATTTAAATTGTATGTTACTTATTGATGAAAATGTCATTTTCATCTTTTATTTAGTTATTGAAAAAAAAAGTTTGTTGGTTGATATTTGAAAAATTAAAATAAAATAAATAATAATAAATAATTAAATAAATCTATAATAATAATCCTCTTCTTTTTACTCTCTCTCTCTCTTTACTCATAAAAGTTAAAAACTTGAAAGTAAAAATAAATAAATAAAATTATTCATCCTAAATTTTTACATGTTGTAAAAGGATTGTGATTTTTAATTGTTTTAGAATGGTATACAATTATCATATTGTCTATATTGTTTACGTGCAAATAATAAATAATAAGTCAAATCTTTATAGTACATTAGAAAAATGTTTAAAATAAAAAAATAAAAATATTATATAATATTATCCATTTAACTTACACCATGCAAACAAAAATGTATAATGTACATGATTCATTTAGAAGGAAAATAAAATACAACTATACCAATAATTAATATATAATTTATTAACCCTTATTGTGGTCTGTGTGTGTTTTCTAAAAGCATAAATAATAATATTGTATCTATTTAAATAAAATAAAATAAAAATGATATATATATATATATATATATATTGATAATATTAATAAAATTAATAAAAAAAAATGTTTTGAGGGAGGGGTGGTGGCTTGGCCGAACCCTCACCCCATTTTCCTTTGAAGGAAAAGGGAAGGGGTTGGGACAACCAAGCCACCCCAATCCCATTTATAATTAAGGAGCCATAGGCCAATCCTGTAGGCTAATAATAAATTTTCTTCAAGGTTTCATATACAAAAATATATCTTTTGATAATAAAATAACATAATTTGTATTTTAATGGAATTGATCCATCATATCTTTGTCTTTGAAATCCAATTCCAATCCCTCCATCAAAACATGAAAAATTAAAATAAAAAAATGAGAATAAAATTAAAAGTTTTGACTTTTTATTATGATCATAAAGAAATTTAGGGTAAATTTTAGAAACCCTAAATTAAAAGTGGAAATCCACCCAATATAGTGGTAGGGATTTGACCCATATTCACATAGATTAATAGGGAGGGGTTTTAATATCTTCAAATTATTGTAATTTAAATTACTCTTAACTATCATTTTTTAAGTTATTGTATAATTTATTTCCTTAAGATTAGCTAATAAAGAGAGTTAATAACACACTAACCATTTTTATTATTAGATTAGGTTTCACAAAAAAATTATGTTCTTTAAAATATTAAAACTATAAAATTACACAATTTAAATTTTAATAAAATAAACTAATGTAGAACCAAACAATTTACCTAAATGTTTTTCTGACTTAGTTGAAACCCCTTTCAAAATCAATAAAAAATAAATACCTAAACTAAGAGTTTTTAAAAATTAAGGTTTTAATATGTTTTCCTCAAGTTTTGGAATCATCCTAAAATCGTTAAATAGTTTTTACCTATTTAATAGAGTTTATTTGGAGGCCATTTTTAGAGGCACATTATGAAAATAAATAAAATATTTTATTTCTAGCCTCGAAGATGATTTGAAATTGATGTAGTTAAAATACCGAGGAATAATATTTTTTAAATATGGAATTTGTAAGAAAATTATTATAGTTTTAAATTATAATTAAAACAATAAAATAAATTTTCTTGTTAAGTTTACTATTTTGCCTATGGTAATTTCATAACCAATGTATTTAGAATTTTGAGGGGCAAGTTTTTGAGGTAATCAAAGTCACATTGGAATGGTTGATTAAATCATGGTTTTCCTCCTTAAACATAATATTTATAGCTTAGATAATTAGTTTTCATAAAAATAAAAATTTATCCTCTTATATATGATTTAAACTAGAGGTCCTTTTGTACCTAATTATTAGTATGAAAATTAGTATGTTTTATCTCAATTAAAAAGGTCTTATGTTGTGACAATTATTTTAGTGCATTTTACCATTTATAATTTAAGATGTGGAAAATCTTTATTATTTTTTGTTCTTTTTATACTTGTTGTCTTAGATTGAATTTTGGACCACAATTACAAATGTTCGTGTTTGACCTTAGTTTCTAGTGGGTACCTAGGATAGGTCCCACTTGAAGTATTTTTTGGTTTGTAACCTTAGAATGAGTCTTGGTATTCACATTAGAGTTTATATTTGTCTATGCACATACTTAAAATATGTATTAAGGTTATTGTAATTATTGGTAGTGCCTAGATATGATTGAGCTAAATAGTGACCACAATGTTATAGGCAAGGGGTAAAAATGTTGCAATTAGTCATGTAGTTGAATTGTGAAGGGTGATTGTATTCACATATAAACTAAAAATCATTTATGAATGAGTGAAATACAACCCTGATTCTAGGTGTGATAGAATCACCATAGATATGTAGACAACTCGGGGAGTGGGAGAAGGCTTAATAAACTAACCCTTAGGATGCTCTCCTAATGTGGCTAATTGATAAATAAATTTAGTGATTTATTAGAACACATTATTAAAATTAAATATTTGGTGCACTTGCTTACTCATAAGTGGTAAGGAAGTTTTCTTTGTGTATGTATTTATTATCAATTTAAGCCATGTGGTTTTATTAGTTGGTCATTTACTATAGGATAGTGACCCTCATTGATGATTGGTGAATGTGTTATTTTATGTCAGCATGACCTTGATGTCACCTTTAAGGACTCTCTCAAGATATGGGGTTTTTATGAGTAGTGAGTTCCTAGGCCCACTTGAAGTCTTTTTGGTTTGTAACCTTAGAACGATTCTTGGTATTCACATTAAATTTTATTTTTGTGTACATATATACTTCCCATATGTATCAAGGTGCTTATAATTCTTAGTAGTACCTAGATATGCTTGAGCCAACTAGTGGATATAATTCTACCTATAAGGGGTAACAATGTTGCACTTAGTCATGTAGTTGACTGGTGAAGGCCAATTGTCTTAATATTTAAAATAACACTTATTTAGGATTGAGTGAACTACAATACCTTTAATTCTAGGCGTGATGAAATCATCATAGATATGTAGGCAACTCGGGGAGTGGGAATGGGCTTAGGAAACTAACCCTTAGGGTTCCCTCATAATGTGGACAACTATCAACTAACTTTAGTGAATTCTTGGAATACATGATCAACATTCAATCCTTAGTGCACTTGCTTACTCATAGGTGGTAAGGATATTTTCTCCATGTATGTATTTATTATTAGTTTTATCTACATGGTTTTTTAAGTTGGTCATTTTTTATGAGATAGTGACCCTCATTAATTATTAGTGAATGAGTTATTTTATCTTTTCATAACCTTGGTTTCAGCTTTAAAGAATCTCTCAAGAGATATACTTTCTCTAAGAAGCATAAGTTAGAGATTGTTGAGTCATTGACCATGTTGGAACAAGAAAATATAAGTTCCTAGGCATGCTTGACTCTTATTATGATGTTGTGTGGAAGTGATTGGGTAATCACACACACCTTGTGATGTTGTATATTGTGATTTATGACCTTAAGATGTGTCATTATTTTGAATAGATAAATATATCCTTATAATCTTGTCTAAGATACATACTAGTTAGTTTCTTATCTTAGATCATAAACTCTTATTCGGTGATGATGTCTCATAGAGGAGGATATCATAAGTTTAAGTAGAACTACATTAGACCTTAATTCCATGGAGTTGATATGTAGGTTACCCAAGTTGTGGTGGGGTATTAGGTCTATGTTCTTAGGTTATATTAGGGGTGTTTATCACCATCATTCATGTTTAGATAATATGTATTTTATTGGATATATATGTTTAATAGTAATTTAGTTTTGAATTTGATCATCGTGTAGTTATTAAAAACCCTTTCACTTTAAATTTGGTTGTTTTCCTTATTTTGTGTGCATTGAGAGTGGAATTTTATAGGGTTAGATGAATCTTATTTTATGATCTTTAAAGTGAGAACTCTATGTTAAAGTCTTGCTTTATATCACTTCATTTACGTTGAGTGTGTTCATCAGATTATGTGTAAATAATCTTATGATCATTTAAATTAATAAATTATAATTAATCACTTTTAATTAAGGTGACTCATCTCTCTTAATTAATCATAATATCACTAATTGATTATGGTATCACCTTGATCTTAACTTCATACACATATATTCTACCTTTAAAAAGGTTTCATGGTGGAAATAATATATATTAAATAAATCATGTAATAATTATGTGTGTCACACTTCAATTTTGCATTAACTGAGTCAAAATAGATAAACATTAAGAAATCATAGTAAATGCATAAACATCACTCAAATAAGATAACAAAAAATTACATGGGTTTTGGGACCAAAATTTTGGGCATTACAATATGATGCTCATATATGTACCCAATTTCTTGATAATAAGGAGACATCTCTTGTGCCATAGATGTAGTACCATGTGTATAAGTTTATGAATCTAAATAAGACCCATATTTTATTAAGTAACCCTTTGAATCACTATGTATAAATATAATTAAACCTATATCCTCATGCATAAGAGGAGATTATGCCACATGATTTACCTATGTAGGAGCCTTTTGATAAATTGTACCTAGGTAGAAATAGATATATTTCTTTCCTATGCCAAATTATCATTCTCATGTGTAATCATGTTATGATCAATAATAGGTGTAAATAATAAAATATCATCATGCTCATTAGTGAGGAAATTTAAATATGTTCATGCTCATGTATACATGTAAAAACTAATTTTGGATCATACCTATTTGAATCTGAATCATTATCTTGAATAATACTATAAATTAGCTCATTAACAATTTGATTGGTGAATGTCCCAAACATTTATTGTGTAATAAGAGGAAATACCATAAGTGGCAATGGTTATTCATATTGAATTATTGAATTTTAATCACTTGATTAACATGAATATACTTTAGACATTTATGAATTGTAGAATAAACCACACTAGCTATTTGTAACCAAGACATTGCTAATAACATATCAAAAACATGTGATTTTTAATAATATGCAATATTAGTTGGCCCACATGCAAGGGTAAAATAATGTATTGAAGATTATCTTATGTGTAGCCATCAAATGCCTTCACAACTCTAGATGTATGTTGAATATCCTTTTTTATATAGTTAATAAAATGTAGAAGTGTTATAGTGCACATATTTTCACTTGATCCATTGTATATCATAATATTATGGATGGATTTCATGCCAAAATATTATCTAATGCATAATTTATGTCTATCATAATCGTTATCATTAATTTATGAATCATCAAATTCAACATATGATTTAGATTATAGCTTGTTCATAATTATAACAATAATGCTATCAAGTGGATTGTAATATGAATATGGATGAGGATGAGTATTAAATGCATAATGTAATTCATAATTTTGATTTTTATCTTTTGCCTCATGATTAGCAAAGGGAACTTGATACAATTTTAAATTTACATTGTAATTTGATTATGGCTTAGCCTATTCAATATGCATACTAAAATCAACTATATTTCCATCAATGAGATCTTGTATTTTATGCTTGAGCTTCATACATATATTATAATGATGTCCTACATGTCTATGTTAGTCATAAAATGCATTTTAATCAATTTTTTGGGTAGTGTCTAGATGAATCTACTTCATATGGTGGTAGAAGTGTAATAAGATTACATACAAAAAGATTTTAAAATAACACATGAACAAGTGAAGGTAGTGTTTTCACATTTATTTTCACCCTATGAGGAGGCATTTCACATCTCCTCACCCAATTGACATAATGGGAACACTCCAAGGCTATGGATCACCTAAGGTTGGAGTAAACCTTCTGTGAAGGCTGACTTCCCTTGATGGATCACCTAAGACTAACACTAATGCTACTATAATTTCAAGTAAAAAGGATAAGAAGTGCATAAAAACAAATTAAAAAAAATAAAAAGGGGTGATACACCAAAATAGTTTATCTCCTCTACATACTTGAGATTACACAATGGAAACCTTAGGAATTATGACATACATAAGTCAATCATGAACTTCTTAGCATCAATGTTTCATAGAGAGGTACAAGGATCTATGGAAACATTATAAGGAGAAGAATTCATCACCACCATAAATAACAATGCATAAACCATGAGATACATATACTATGACCTACAAAAGATATTTTATTTGCATAGAGGTGGAATGGAATTGGACATAATCAAAAGGAAAGAACACTTCACCAGAAAGAGAACATCAATAATTCATAAGATAAACAGAAAATGCAAGTCATTGAGAGGGTGAAAAATAGTTATATTATTAATTAAAAGGTACAAAAGGAAATATTTTAGTCATACCCAAAAGAGGGATCAAGGATGGGCCAATTTTTATAATATTTCTATACTAAAAAAGGGTCCCATTATAATGATAATTATACTTGTTTAAATAGACAAAATATTTAGAGCTCAGGTCTGATTCAGTCTTACCCACTATTTGGGTAGTTACAAATTTGATTATGATCAAGGAAGGGGGTTTGATTTAGTGGGGATCCCTTTGGGATTCCCAAAGTTACACCCACATAACTTCCTACCATGTCACCTCAAACCTATATCTTATATTTTATGTGCATATTCTCCACTTGCCTCTATGAATAGGGCTAGATACCATTACCCTAAAATAATTTTTATAGAATTTATATTGAGATGCACCATGATATTCACACTGGTATACTCTTCTATTTATTTTACAAATCAAATGTAGTTACATAGTCTACTCATGAATTTGATGTTTGGATAGGTTAAATAGGCCATCAAATTTGCCTTAGCTAATGCCAGTGTAGATATTAGCAAGCTATTCTATGGTGGGTTCCATCCATGTGCTGACATTAGGTTGATAATTGAATTTTTAATTTTGTGAGTGAAAACCCCTTTAGGACCCATGTACTCGACATTTTATAGACTCTCGATCCTACTCTGGGTTCACCAACTATCTTTTTTATATTGGGCTATAAATTTATGGGCTCTACTAGGTCCATGTGATAGTTTCTTATTTGTCTACCCCTTCCCTTGGATTTATTTGTTAGTCTCTATTGTGTAATAACTGGTGTCATTCTATTCTCTTGTTATTCTGATCATTGTGTGCTCGAGGCTTGCCACCTCCATGTGGCTTGTTATTGCTCTTTCATTACTCTGCTAAGGCTTTAAATGTAATGCTAACTATTTTATTTATAGTTAATTTATATTTAACCACATGGAATCATCACCCTCACATATTTTCTTGACATATTTATTTATTTATATGTACCTCCCTAGGGCTATAAATTAGTGGGATTATGCCATGTGGTACTATCTTGCTCACCTGATAGTTTAAGGATTTGACATCATGTCTATGCAAAAAAAAATATCCAAGAGAGTAGAGTAGTGATATTATGCCATTTGGCATCATCCTGCTAACCCACTAGCCTAAAGGTTTTAGAACTGTATATATGGTTCTGGGACTCTGGGTCACCAAGACTGTGACACGTGGAAGCATCCCTCTAACCCACTTGACTGCTACCTTTCTAACATGGATATTTATAGGGAACTTCATATAAATTGAATAAGTGTTTAAAGTAATTTTAAAAATGGTTTAGGACCATTGGGATATTGACACATGGTAATGATTAACTTTTATAAAATTGGCTATGTTTTAAAAGTCTTTTGAAAGAGGCACATGACATCGAGAGATGTGAATGATTGTCACATGACACAATTCAATTAGACCAAAGTCCTACTATGATTGAAAAATTGAGAATCCATCAAAATGTCATTGAGGGCCCTTCAAATTTGATCTCATCACCTTTTAAATGCATCACTAGGAGATAAAATAACCCCAAAATGGTTAAGTGTCGAAGTGCTTTCTTGACTTTCTAGGAAACTTTTAAATAAAAATGGCCAAGTCCTATTGAGTGAAAATATGACACATGGATCCAAGAAAAGTTAAAATAATCAACTAAGTGTCAAAACATTTCTTCTTCATATAGAAAAAACAACATATCCTAGTGTTAAGAACTTTTATTCAAAACAAAATTTTAGACTAGTCTTCATATAATATCTGATGAAGAAAAGACTTAGAAAATTTCTTTACAAATACTTCATCATGATTTAATTTTTGTGTTTCATCATAATAATTATTCTAAATGAATAAATCCTTTGTAAAAAGTTTCATTTTAATGAGTCTCAACTAGTTTCAACACATACAATCTAAAGAGTAACACACTTGTACAAATTCCTGAGTATGAAAACCTTTTTTTGAAAACTTGATAAGTATTTTGCTTCCCTATTAACTTTTCCACTTCTATCAAATTCCAAACAAAACTTCAAAAATCCTTTTCTAATGAATCTAAAGCCTTGAACTTATATTTAGATGTTGCTCTTCCATGGTGACCAAAAATGGTCAATAGGTATCCTTGGAAATTATCTCCTTTGTGGAGCTTATATTTGTGGATGTTATTATGGTTGAGATAAATCATTAACTGTAACTTTAACCTCATTTTTTACATCATTAATTTTTAACTTGTAATTAGGATTGATTTAAAACTTGATAATAGATGTAGAAGGAATAATAGAGCTATACTTGAGCTTATTCAATTTAATTATTTTGACCTTATGTTCTTTAAGTGTATGCCATATCGCATCAAATTAGTAAACATGATAAACTCTTGAATATGAGTAAGTGATATAACCTTTTAGGGTTTAACTAAGGTAAATCCTATGTTTAGATTAAAGGGTTGAGATGTCTACATTATCCAAATAAATATGTAATAATTAAGTACTAATTTTTTATAGCATTTGACCTTCTTTGAATTTATAAAAAATTCAATAAATAGGAATAAATATAGACTTATCTAAAAACTATCTATCATAAATGATCTAGGTTCTAAAAGTTGAGATTTTGGTAGTTTTGAGTGCCATCAGTAAGATTTTGGTGTTTGTCTACTCAGTAGATATTAGAAGCTAGTATGGATAGTAGTGGCTAGTATGGATAATTTCTCCATGTTTGTGTAGTGTCCTAAAGGTGGAGGTAGTGTCCCCTTTATGAGACTACTCATATTTTCTTGGAGCACAAAACCTAGATATCTCTATTATGATTGGAAAACCTAATTTAGTGTGAAAACCCTAATCCTCCTTGCAAGTATGGAATGAATAATAATTGTGTTAATTATTAAGATGGAATGGACATCTTTAACACCCCACTATGAATAAAGTTGCCTACATACTAATACTTTGAATAGGGATCAAGTTTTATGTAGTTCTCCCACTTAGTGATTGATGAAATTGTAAGTGAATGCTATAATGAGAGTCAAATTGGATGCCTTGAATGTGTTTGATCTTTTAAATGTTTAAAAATTGGGCTTAAGGATACTGTAGATGGTAGTATGTATAAGTAGTGTAGAATAAGAATCAAATATATTGATTTTTCTCAACTTTATCTTTGTTTTGAATAGCTTTTTCATTTATTTTCCATATAGTGAATAGAGGTGAATTAGACTTGTATTTATAGGGTTATATTTCTTGTGTGAATAAGAAAATATTCTTAGGCTAACCTTAGGAGGGGTGCATGTTTGAAAATGTATTCATTGGGAATAGCTATGGCTAAGGACATTAGCACCTAGTTGGAGACACTAGTGTCATGTGGTTGTGGTGTCCCAAATGTGGTGTTAATGTACTATTGGTGGACTACTGATCAAGTTGGATTGGGATTTGAGAGGACAATCCTGACACTATGTTTTGATTGATTGTAGGTGAATGTGGTCTATTGGATGAATATAAAAGTGTGTCTAATGTTCTAGGATGGATCTAGGGTTAAGCTAGGAATAAGGTAACTCAAGTGACACTCTTAGCATCTAGTTACCACTTTTATGTGATTACATTTTCCCCCCTTATGCTAGTAATGCATCAAAGTGAAATGACTAATATAAAGGAAAAATAAGAATACCTAGACTTACCTTAGAAGTGAAGCTCATTTAGCTAAGTTTGAGTATGAAAATTTGGGTTTGCATATGTGGAACATGATCTAAAATAATTTCCTATAATGAAACATGCAATAATTAGTACTTATAAGAAATGATCAAAAGAAAAATACTATGCTAAAATAATGTAATTGAGTAAACTTGAGTAAAGAGAGATATAATGAATGAATACACTTCATTAGGTATGCAAACTAATGTATGAACCTGGTCATAACTTATGCGTGTGAGTATATATAGTTCTCATATTATTAAATAGATTAGACTAAATTGATGGCTTGATCAATCCTTAAATGGGTGGCTCAAGAACTCAATCTGAATTTGAATCCATCATTTCCCACCCCTACTCAGTGGATCCTAATCTTTATTAATAACTTAGGTAAGACTATACGTGTGTCTAACCCTCTCATGCAGGTGGATGAATAAATCAAGCAAGCCATGATCACATCATTTCCTACCTATGTGAAGTAGATGCATCTATAAATACACTCCATAAAGTGATGAAAGTATCTAATAATGTAAATCTAATTGTGCATTAGGATTCATAGTCACTTAGGTATATTAGGTAGCTTTGGGCCACTCAAAAATCCCAACCACTATAGATGGAGTAAGGAATAAATATGGTGACAACCTAGAATGTGATAGAAAGTGTATACAACATAGATACTGAGATGGAGTTTTCCATTCTATTAGATCAATCTATTTTTAGCTGAGTATCTAGAAACTATGTGCTATGCACATGCCCCTAATTTGGTATCTAAGTATAATGAATCTAAACTAAGTATGTAATAGCTAAATCTATGTAACTAAATTAAATATGGGAGTGATCATGCCACACATGATACCCAAAAATCTGAGCAACTAGTATGAATATTATTGAGAATGATTTTATTTTATATGGATGAATTTGAGTTAAATATAAATTATCAAACCTATGAATATATTTATGTAAATTTGTACTATACTTTGTGTAATGGTCTAAATGATCTAGACTATCCTAAAGCTAGGGCTACTAGATAGTAGTTACATATAGTAGATAGTAATGATCTATGGAACTAGTGTCTCAATATGGGTGCTAATGTCTACATGGTCTAATTTCTAAGTGATCTCAATTGAATTTTAGTGTTTTTTCTATTCTGTGTTTGCCCTAAGTTTGATGTCTGAAACTAAGAATGTGTGCTGAAATGTATTTCTAAATAGTAATGGAGGATCCTAATCTTTGTAATAAACCCTTGTGAATGCCCCCTCTATTGAGGGTAGTTGTGGAACCCATGTAAGAACTACCCTCTAAATAAGTATCTCTAAAAAATGTGTTAGAGCATGTGCATGATACTCCAATACACTATACAAACATAACATTGGAATGTGAATAAATTTGAGCATGAGTAAGCAATGTAATATGTATGTTTTAATATATAATTATGCAAGGTTGTCAAGATAGATGTAATCAATGTATAACAATAAATATAAGTACCTAGGGGGATGGGGCATGATGTCCACCAAGGCTCTCAAATAGGAAGGGTAGATGCACAAGGTCCCTCATGGTACCAAAAAGTAGTGTGTGTGTAACAAAAAAATACAAGTGTCATGGTGTAGAATCATATAAGGAAACAAACATATAAACATGTGAGGCATGAAAAATATATGCCAAGGGGCCATTAGATAAGGTACATGGGCACATGTCACTAAATTTGATAATGAAGACATATAAGGACATGCTCAAATGTCCATATTAATAAGAAATAAGTAATTTGGCTTAGATATCATAGAAGGACATGTTCAAATGTCTACATATAAAAGTAGGAAAACACACATAAGGGAGATGGGCACATGTCTAAATAATATAAATATAGAAGTGGCATAGAGCCAAATAATAATGGCATATTCAAATGCCCTCGAATATGGAAGAAGCATATGAACATAATCATGTCTAATCTAGGAACTAGAAATGAAAGCATGTATAAATGTGTAATAAAAATCTAGATGTATATTATAAGAAGCATATTTACTGAGTCTAACTAGTGATAGTCGACAAATTTTTTGAGATTTGAGGAGTAATGATTAATATAAATATAAATCAATGCATAAACTAGAATGTATAGTATGTAAATATAAAACTTGGTTATAGAAACTATGTAAGAGATGCCCCTAATGGGTAGACATATGAAAGTTATAAACTTGGATTAGTGTAAATTCCTCTAATGGGTATATGATAACTAGTTTGGATTATTGTAGTGGACTAGAGTCCTATCTAGAATCTACAAGCACTTGACATGAACAAGTGAAGCATATTTGTATGATAAAATTGACTATATTATAATAGCTAACAATATGCAATAACTAGAAAGTAGTATAAATGTAAACATAAAAATGCATACAATTTGTAAAATTTTATGTTTTTGAAATATTTGAATGTTTTTATATTTTGACATGTTATATTATTTTTGTGTTTTCTAAGTAAAAGCTATGTACAATAAAATGAAAATAAACTATGTATAAGGAGAAAGGAAGAGAATGAATTATGTACAAAGGTAGGAACCATACTAACCATTGAGTCTCATAGGAGACTCACTAACACCTTGACTTGTATGAAAGGGAAAAAGAGAATTATGATCGTGCATGTGGTGTGAAAGGGAATTATGATCATGCATGTGGTGTGAAAGGGAATTATGAGCTCATGACATAATGTGCTATATAATCTAAGTTTGAAGCTTCCTAAGTGGTGATGATATGGAATTAACTTTAATTCCTTATGAATTATAGGGGTCTTAGGGACCCATCTAGTAGAAGTAGAATCTATAGGTGATGTAGGTTACCTATACTGAGAACCCTTGAACTGAAATATAAGTGATCTCATCATAAAATGAGTAAAGGAAGGTCCTCTATAATCTATGAGTATATATGATGCAATGGTCTCTCAAGTAATTATATTCATGGGAAAGTATGCATAGGTGTAGATACCATAGAAGTAGACTTGGACTAATTAAAGGAATATGATAAAAACTATGATGTATACATAGGAGTTGTAATATTTACTATAAATAATAATTATGCAATATATAGTAGTGTTACTATAACTATAACTAGTTTTGGTACTATAACTATAGTTGGGAAGTGTGTTAGAACTGCCTATGGGATGGGAAGAGGATACTCATATAAGACACCCTCAATATTAACCACCTTTTTAACATGTATATACTTTAAGAATTAGTGTAATATATATGGGATAACATATAGCTACTATAACCATGGCCTACCCAATAATATATCTAATACACATGCACTAGGTACTACTAGGAACCACGTGGCTATGTGTTGGTCCAACCTATAATGGAAGCACAATGTCCCTAATGGAGCTCTAAATGTGGCCACTAAAACCAATAATGACTATATTTATGGGGAATATATCCTATTATATGTATCCCAAGTAATGTAAGAGTGTCATGGTGTACATGGTTATTCTTGATCCATTGTCAATCATAACATTGTGAATAGGATGGTGGTTTGTGAATGCTCATATGAAGATCACATGTAAATCTATATCATCATCCAAAATATCCTACTCTAAAAATGTGATAAGTGGTCTAGGTGGCATTATAGTGTGATACATACCAATAATGTTATTAAATGGATGTGTCTCCTTTGTAATTATGTGATAGGAATTTGGTGGTGGATGAGCCTTGTATAAAGAGTGAACACCTAATGTTCCCTCTACTTTATTATATGTGTGCTTTGGGAAAGGATCTAAAATTATCTTTAGTGCCTTTGCATTTATTTATTATTTTGATGTGTTTGTGGGTATGACCACATGAATAATGTTAGCCTCAATGAGATTTTGTATTTTATACTTTAGGCTAATGCATCTATTTATCATGTGGCCTAGTTCCCTATGCTACTCGTAGAATGCATTTGAATCATAAATATTTAGAAGATAATATGTCATATCAACCTATTTAATGGGATAAAGAGATATGACATTTCATTCCAATAATTGTTGGATAACTCATGTTGGTGAATCTAGAAGATTAGTGAATACTATGTGCTAAGGAAAAGATAAAACCAATCTGGGAGAAGGATTAGAAGTTGCATTGACTATGGATTTTTGATCAATTTTATTTTATATTTCCATAACCTTATATGGAGGTTTGTTTGAAATCTTAATATTTGATTCAGATCCATTTTTATACTCAAGTTTTCCCATTAATAAAAGCTTAACCTATCTTTCCTTGACTATGTGGCACATATTAGTAAATGTGAAAAATTTCTTAAATAAGATATATTTGTGTAGTTTTGGTAATATAATCCATTTAAATATATCTTGAAACTCTCTATCTACCATGGGGATATTTAATTTGGATAATATTGTCTTGTATCATAAGACATTATTGACAATAGGCTCATTTGAATTTTACATTAACTATGCCACTTATACATATGATATATTATCATTGATGTTGATAGAAAATCATGTTAGGAACATGTCAGATAAAGGATTAAATTATATGATAGATTGATTTGGAAAATCATAGAACCATTTTAGGGCATAATCCTTAAGACTGCATGAAAATAGATTCATAAGAAGCCAATCATTGGACACATAGTCCAAGCATGCTATATGAAAGGCTCTGAGGTGATTCTTTGGGTCACCCTTACCATCATATAATATGATTTTGGGTTTCATGAAACTAAATGCCAAAATATTTACCTCTATGTGATGTGCCAAAGGTGTATGCAAAATAATGTTGGAATCCAAGGCATGTGATGGCCTAGTTGCTCCCTTCTCTAGATGTAACACCTTAAATTGTAGAGTAAGAAACTCCTACATAAGGGATTTTATATAAAAAGTATAAGAAAAATCCATAAGTGTGTAACTACCACTAATGGTTGAATAACAATCTTGGTGAGTTCGTTGAGTGGGCCCCACTAAAGGTATAACAACATTATCAGTTGGAGAGGTTGAAGATTAACCATTATTTGTATTATTCTTGATTTATAATATATAATATACAAACTATGCATGATCAAGGGGCTATTCTTAAATTATATCTTTAAATCCCTATAATACATCATCTTTATTTATAATTATATCATTATTGTTAAGTGGAGGTAGTGTGTCTTGATCTCAATGTAGACCTAATCTTGTTCTTGGTTATATTGTTCATCTTCAAATGCATTATCATTAAATTCCACATAATCAAGGTGTGAAGGACTCATAGATAAAGTTTTAATAGGTTTCTTGTACTTGTTATAGGTTTAAATAGCTATAATCTAAATATGCTCTATAAGATTACCACCTAGTCTAGCACTTCTTCTTAGTAGAAGAGAAATTTTTTAGATGGCATATAACAAATAAATTAAAATAGAGATAATACAATATAATATATGAATTATTAATAATTTAAATTAATTACTGAAAATAGGAGAAAATAGGATATAAACCCTAAAAGCATATAGGGTTAGGGTTTTTAAATCTAGGTTTTCCTTATAACAATTTAAATTAGATGTAAAATAAATTGAAACCCTAACATGATTTTTTTTTAATTAGATAGGTTATCTTAAAAAATTATAATATCAAAATTATTCATTCCTAAATATATTACACAAAATTTGGATAAATGTAAACTAGGGTTTGAAGAAATATTTGAATTAAGATAGGTTCACCAAATGATTTAACCTTTTAGGGTTTAACTAAAGTAAATCCTATGTTTAGATTAAAGGGATGAGATGTCTAAATTAGTAAAATAAATATACAATAATAAACTACTTATTTTTATAGTATTTGACCTTCTTTGACTTTATAAAATAGAAATAAATAGGCATCAATGTATAGTTATCTAAAAACTAACTATCTCAGATGATCTAGATTCTGAAAGTTGATATCTATGTAGTTTTAAGTGTCGTCAATAGGATTCTAGTGTTAATATACTCACTAGATAGTAGTGTCTAATATGGATAGTAGCACCATGATTTTTTAGTGTCCTATATGTGGTGATAGTTTCCTCTTTTCAAGACTATTCCTATTTTTTGGGAGCACTTACACCTATGTGTTCTGGTCCTATTATTGCACACATAAAATTTAGAGATCTATGTTATGCCTAGAAAACTTGATTTAGTATGTAAAACCTAATCATACTTAAAAGTATGACATGATCAATAACTATGTGTTCATTATTATGATGGACTAGACATCCTCAACACCCTATTATGAAGATAGTTTCCTACATATCAATACTCTGAAGAGGGATCAAGCATGATGTAGTTGTCCCACCTAGTGCTTGATGGAAGTGAAAGTGAATGTTAGAATGAGAGTGGGATTGGATGCCTCAAATGTGATTTAGATTTAAAATGTTTTAAAATTATGTTTAGGTCTATTTTAGATGGTATTATGTAGAAATAGGGAAGAATAGGGATTAAATGCCTTGATTTTTCTCAACTTTATCTTTGGTTTGAATAAATTTTGCATCTATTTTACATCTATTTAATAGAGGTGGATTAAACCTATATTTATAGGGTTTTATTTATTTTGAGGATAATAAAATGATCTTATACTAACCTTAGGAGGGGAATACATTTGAAAATTTATTCATTGGGAAGAGTTGGGTCTAAGGATAGTAGTACTTAATTGGAGACAGTAGCACCATGTGGTTGTAGTGTCCCAAATGTGGCATTAGTGTCCTTTTAGTAGATTGTTAAGAAATTTGGATAAGATTCTAGGATAAAAATTCTAATATTGTGTTTTGATTGGTTGTAGGTGATTGTGGTCTACTAAATGACTACAAAATTATGCCTAATGCTCTAGGATGGTTCTATGGATAAGCTAGGAATATGGTAACTCAAAAAACACTCTTAGCATCCAATTACCACTTTTAGGTGATTATAAAAATATTTGAGTGAAAATATATTAAATATCATTATTTTACATTTTATTTGAAATTTTGGCTAACATGGTCTTGTACCTTATAACACATTCACTAATAATCTCATTTTAACCTTGCTTAAGCTTTGCTATTTAAGCACAAGATAATTTTTCACCAATATTGATAAAAAATGTGCTAAAAACTAATTTAAAATGTGTTGAAAGCTATAAATAATTAGAGAGTAATACCATAAAACCACCTAAGAATGTAATCCTTGAGGTTTCTTGGAAAAATATTTGTTAAAAATATAGTATTATTTACATAATCTAATCATGTTTCATAAAAGGCACATAAATACTATTTACGATCACCTTTGCCTTCAAAAGAGGAAACTTAGGAGCCAAAAAACCAATTTAAAGAGGGTGGGATGAAATTTTAATAGCAAAAAGGTTATGAAGAAAAATACCAAAATATAAGGAAGGACTAGCATGAGAAATGGTTTGCTCAATGTTAACTAGTTTGGCTTGCAAAAGAAGAAGGGATTACTCGAGGAAGTATTAGATGTGGTAATGGGAGGAGTGAAGATAGAAAGAGTAGGCATAGACATTGATAATTTAGGGAAAACATGAGATGTTCTGATGAAAAACCTTAGACGCTCTGATAAAAATGATGCCTTATAGGCATACAGCCCATTGGATTTGCTAAAATTCCCCAACAGGGATGTGAAGCATTTTCTCAAGCTGAGGATAGAAAATGACATTTCCCAGATATGGTGCAAATGAACTCTGGAAGTCAGTTGCCATTTGAATTATTACGTGTTCTGTTGCTTAGAAATTGAAAGTACAGAGTCTTGATAAAGCAGGCACAATTGAATTTGAAGAGAAAAGATTTAAAGGAGATGGAGCAGGCAATGGAATCAACATACAAATCAACATATAAAATCAATGGAGTTGTCCTCATCATACTCAGAACAAGATAGTAGAACAAATCAAAACTGTAAGCATCACTCATCTCATTAAACATTCTATTGTTGACATACTCAGGGGTCACATATCAATCACAAAAGCTACATTTAAACTTTACCAACGGCCTTTACTAATAGGCATGTAACTATTTTCTATCCAGCCATGATCCATTCACCATATTTTACCAAATATAGGACCCCATTGTATAGACTCAACCTACGAGCCTACATCCCAAGTGTTCCTGGCCTGTTCTGTGAAATAAACATTTACACTCCAGCTTCTAGTAGAAGCATTCTTCACCCAACTTTATCCACTTTGTAGATTGAAACAATAGTGGACAAAACATTTACGGCACCAGTAATCACTGAAGAGTAGAGTGAAGCATCATTTTTGAATCCCAAGGTCTGAAAGAGTATAGGGGCGTAGAACATAAAACTACCTTGATCAACACAATGCACATCCTTAACACCAATAGGGAGAACTATTTATAAATATCACGAAGGATATCGATATAAATAAACTCAGAAACCAACTTATTCCTAATGGTCTTTACATTTGCTTATGACATAAGAAGAATAAAAAAATGAGGAGTGTGTTCAACTCAGCCCACAGTGAGCTCGTTTCATATATATATATATATATATATATATATATATATATATATATATATATATAGACTATTTCAAACAAAAACATCACCTGTTGATTGTTGTAGAGGAGAAGGGAATCTGTTTACAGCACTACTTTCAAAATTTGGACATTGCTCTCTCTTGGAGTTATGAGGAGGAATTCCACTTCATTCAATACATACAAGATATCATCCCATATGGATGGACGTTTTATTCCTTTCTCTTCTAAATCTCTATTTTGAAATCATTACTCACAACAAGAATTTCCAATGTAACATTACATAATATATTTCTGGGACACGGTGTGCCACACATGATCTTATGCCCATAATAAAAATACTTTTGGCACTCAATATTGACAAGCAGGAATAAAAACAAACCTTATTACTAGAAATTACGTAACAAAAATGCTAGTAAGTTGGTCCCTAAAATGGCGAGTGGATCATCCTTGCTGCAGCCTAAAAATTCATCCTGTGAGCTAAAAATACCTCTGCTAAGCCTCCATGATGCCTCCACAAGTATCTTCCTGTGTACATAGTCAATGAACTTCATCAATAAGCATATGAACTGCTTCGGTCCACACCATGATCCATTCTCTGCTATAGGTCCATCCAACAATTCAACACCTCCATTATCTTAATAATTAATGTTCAGCTTTTCTAGAAATAGGGACTCACTTTCATTACCATGTGTCAAAACAAGATAATACAGGCCAAATGGCCTTCATGACTCCTCCTCTAAAGGAGATTCTCTCTCCCTCTTCTTCTTCTACGTACCTCTCCTCTCATCCTCCTTAATGACTATTCTTTTGCTTTTAATCAAAAACCTCTTCTCTAACCTCTACGCCCAATTTTGGGCTGAAGGTAAAATAGAAATAGTTTGCAAATTTTTAAAAATTTACTAAGGTTGAAACCATTTCAACCACTTCCCCCTTATTTCCTCAACAGCCCAACAATTACCTTTCTACTTTTACTTTTTACATTTATTCCTCCTTAACAACATTTAGGAGGGAAAAGACAATAATATGAATTCAAATACAAATTAAGACATGACTTGAACTTGCATGCCTAATAACCATGCCTTGCCTGAAGTTATACATAGATGCTCCTGCATCATACTCTCCCTCTAGAAAAGATTTGAACCTTAGTTCAAATGAGATGCTTCCTCCATGCTTTAGTCTTCATTCTATGCCTAGATCCCAAGGTCTTGTTGCCAATACCAATGCTTGTCTTTGTTTGGAATAGTCTTTGTCCTTTAGCTTCTTACTTTTCTTCCTCTTTAGATATGTCCTTCTCATTTATTTTTTAGCTGCCAGCTCCCACTTCCATGCTTCTTCATCTTCATATGTGTCTCCAAAGTTTTCATCTTCCATACCTATATTCAAAACATCAAAAGTAACCTTAGTAGAAAAACATTGAGGCCATGAAGCCTCGTGATTATCTTCATGCTATTCTTTTTTGTCCAAATCTGCCCTCACTATCTTTCTTTGTTCTTGTCTTGTTTCACTCTTCCCAATGGTGTCTTCACCATGGTTTGTACCTGTATGTATCTCTCTTGAAGAACTAAAGATTTCTTCCAACATTCTCATTTCTTCACTCAACACAAGCTCATACAAATCTTCATGTCCTATATCAAACTTAGGACCAGATTGTTTTTCATCCTCTATAAATACATTCATCCACTTTATGGTTTCTTCATACAAATCGGCTTCTTTATCATCATCAATATACTTATCAAAAACAATAGGAGTACTATTACCTTGTCTCTCCTTATTTGTTTCAAACATGTGAACTAATTTAACATCTCTACTTTCATCATCCATCCTCTTGGAACTCCCTCCTTGCTGAATATTAGTTTTCATAGATATTTTACATTCCTCCTTTTCCATAAAAAGATCATTAAATGATTCAAAAATATCATTATCCCATTCATTACAAACAATTGACTTACCTTTCATCTTTGTACCCTCATGCTCTTTCTCACCTTTAGCTATCCATACCTTCTTCATAGCTTTAGGATGACACTTGTTCAATTCACCAACCAATTTCTGCTCTTTGACATTTTCATGTTGTCTTGCTTGATGGCTGGCCTTGCTCACTTTGCATTCTACCTCTTCCTTCTTGCTTTGTATTTGCTTCTTGCTTGAGCCTTCATTTTGATTGAGCTTTATGTCCTTTATATTTGCTAATCCCTTGAGCCATTTTGGTACCACATAGCCATGGTCTATTGCTAGATTTGAAGGCTGTTTATTGACCTTCTTCATCTCCATCTGTAAATCAGTAGTCTTACTCTTATATGCATGTGTAAAATCAGAATTTGTACTTATTTTTACCTTTTCAATGGCTTGATGTTTAGCCATACTTTTCCTCTTAGTTTCCTTGCTTGCATTCACTTTACTTAGGTGTGTTTCCTTCCTTTGTTCTATTGGAATGTTTTTCAAGTCATCATAGTATTCTATACCCTCTTGTTCAACAGCTATTCCATAATTAAGTGGATGAGAAAAATCAATACTATAATTCACCTTTACTTCCTTGCTAGGCTGCTTCATGGTTCCCTTCATTTTCATGGCTTCTTTGATTGCACTATCCTCTTTTGTGCATAGTTTTTCACTTGCTTCTTCAAGGTACTCCATGGCATCATGGAATGCAATTTCCTCATCCATCTCAACATTTTCTTGCACAAGATCTCCAACATCTTTCTCATGCATTTGAAAATGCATTCCTTCTTCCTTATCAATAGTAGCAAACTCTCTTCTCTTTCCTACACATTCACTTGTGCATTTGGTGTCTTCTCTTGCACCAATCTCTTCACTCTTCAAGGCCCTTCTCTTGACCTTCATAATGCTACTCATACCTGCAATTACCCATGCAAAAATAGCATTAAATATAAAAAAAAGAGACCACAAGGTCCCTATGAGTGCTCTCTTCATCCACACTCTCATCTTTTCAAGTGCTCTTCCTAACACTTCATCTTTTCTTTCTTCTCCTCTCTTATCCTCCACAATGAGAACCTTCTTCTCAACTTCTTCCTCTTGCTGCTCACTTATCAACCTTCTTATCTTCTTCAAGCCTCTATGGGCTTCTCTCTTCATGGAAATCTTCTTTTGCCTTCTTCTCCTCTTCATTAGGAGATTTATTAGCCACTTCAACCTCCTCCTCATTGGCCATACCCATGCTTTCTTAGCCATCTGCATCCAAGACTCATATTCATCTATAATCTTGGCTAACTCTCTCTTCAAATTAGCAATTTATTTATCAATTACAAAACTGTCCATACCTTTCTTCTTTCTGGTGCTTGCTTCCTCCTTGGTGCCCTCATGTACCTTGCTACTTTGTAGTGCCTTCAACAATGCTTCCATCTCTGAGATCTTCACCCAAGCCTTTCTCCTTGACTGGTCTTTTGACAATCTCTTTGATCTCACCTAGGCCTTTTGCATCCTAGTCTTTTGACCCTTTTCTCAATCCTGCAGCAATTCATTATACATCACTTCATCAAACACAAATCACAAATCCAAGCTTACCTTGCTTTGGATCTTTCTCTTGAGCATCCACTATGCTCTCTTACTTTTGAGCTCTCTAAGCTTCTCTTCTCAATTCTTCAAACTCCATCCTTTACCTCACCTAAGTCTATTTCACCTTAGTCTTTTGGCAAGCTATCCAAGCTTCTTCTTGGATCTTCACTAAGCCTTCCTTGGCTTTAAACCTTCCTTTTTTTTCACCTATTTACTTCTCAATCTCAAACACAATAACTTCAAATCAAATAGAAAAGATTACTCATACCTTTTCTTCAGCAAATGCCAAGAGCTTCAAGATCTTATACCAAATGATGAAAAACCTTAGATGCTCTGATAGAAATGATGCCTTCTAGGCATACATCCCATTGGATTTGCTACAATTACCCAACAAGGATGTGAAGCATTTTCTCAAGCTGAGGACAAAAAATGACATTTCCCAGATATGGTGTAAATGAACTCTGACAGTCAGTTGCCGTTTGACTTATTATGTGTTCTACTGCTTAGAAATTGAAAGTACAGAGTCCTGATAAAGCAGGCACAGTTGAATTTGAAGAGAAAAGATTTAAAGGAGACGGAGCAGGCAATGGAATCAACATACAAAATCAACATATAAAATAAATGGAGTTGTCCTCATCATACTTAAAACAAGATAGTAGAACAGATCAAAACTATAAGCATCACTCATCTCATTAAACATTCCAGTGTTGACATACTCAGGGGTCGCATATCAATCACAAAAGCTACATTTCAACTTTACCAACGGCCTTTACTAATAGGCATGTAACTATTTTCTATCCAGCCATGATCCATTCACTAGCTTTTACCAAATATAATACCCCATTGTACAGACTCAACCTACGAGCCTACATCCCAAGTGTTCCTAGCTTGGTCTGTGAATTAAACATTTGCACTCCAACTTCCAGCAGAAGCATTCTTCACCCAACTTTATCCACTCAGTAGATTGAAACAACAGTGGACAAAACATTTACGACACCAGCAATCACTGAAGAGTAGAGTGAAGCATCATTTTTGAATCCTAAGGTCTGAAAGAGTATAGGGGTGTAGAACATAAAACTACCTTGATCAACACAATGAACAGCCTTAACACCAATAGGGAGAACTATTTCTAAATATCACGAAGGCTATCGATATAAATAAACTTTGAAACTAGCTTATTCCTAATGGCCTTTACATTTGATTATGACATAATAAGAATAACAAACTGAGGAGTCTATTCAACTTAGCCCACAACGAGCTCGTTTCATATATATATAGACTATTTCAAACAAAAACATCACCTATTGACTGTTGTAGAGGAGAAGGGAATCTGTTTGCAGCACTGCTTTTAGAATTTCGACATTGCTCTCTCTTGGAGTTCTGAGGAGGAATTCCACTTCATTCAATACATACAAGATATTGTCCCATATGGATGGATGTTTTATTCCTTTCTCTTCTAAATCTCTGCTTTGAAATCATTACTCACAACAAGAATTTCTAATGTAACATTGCATAATATATTCCTAGGACACGGTGTTCCACACATGATCTTATGCCCATAATAAAATACTTTTGGCACTCAATATTGACAAGCAGGAATAAAAACAAACCTTATTACTAGAAATTACGTAACAAAAATGCTAGTGAGTTGGTCCCTAAAATGGCGAGTGGATCATCCTTGCTGCAGCCTAAAAATTCATCCTGTGAGCTAAAAATACCTCTGCTAAGCCTCCATGCTACCTCCACAAGTATCTTCCTATGTACATAGTCAATGAACTTCATCAATAAGCATATGAACTACTTTGGTCCATACCACGATCCATTCTCTGCTACAAGTCCATCCAACAATTCAACACCTCCATTATCTTAATAATTAATGTTTAGCTTTTCTAGAAACAGGGACTCACTTTCATTACCATGAGTCAAAACAAGATAATACAGGCCAAATGGCCTTTGTGACTCCTCGTCTAAAGGAGATTCTCTCTCCCTCTTCATCTTCTACGTACCTTTCCTCTCATCCTCCTTAATGACTATTCTTTTGCTTTTAATCAAAAACCTCTTCTCTAACCTCTACACCCAATTTTGGGCTGAAGGTAAAATAGAAACAGTTTGCAAATTTTTAACAATTTACTAAGGTTGAAACCATTTCAACCACTTCCCCCTTATTTCCTCAATAGCCCAACAATTACCTTTCTACTTTTAGTTTTTACATTTATTCCTCCTTAACAACATTTAGGAGGGAAAAAACAATAATATGAATTCAAATACAAATTAAGACATGACTTGAACTTGCATGCCTAATAACCACACCTTGCCTGAAGCTGTACGTAGATGCTCCTGCATCATGTTCTAAAAAAAGGGGGAATAAATGACTAAAGGTGAATAAACAGGAATTTGATTAGTGATAAAAGTAGTAATATTGGGGTTAGGGGTTTATAATGATTTAAAAGGTAAAGGTTGAGTGGAGGAGGCTAAGTTGGATTTATGCCCAACTTGAGTTTTGAGAAGTATGATAATAATGGTGTTGACCTCATGAGGCTCATTTTGGAGACCTTGATGGAATTTAGGAAAAATTTTCACTTGCACTTGATCCACTTCTTTAAATTAATTTAAATCAATATGTGTTTCTTATTCATTATCATATTCAACATCAATAACATAAGTATAAATTTCAAAAAAACCTTCCATATCATGACTTTCCATTGTATAAGATACCAAATGGATCTCCATATGAGAAAAATGAGCACCAATTAATCTATCACTACATTTTAGAGGCATACAATGTAATGTAAAGTAATAGAATGTGCAATAAACTAATAACATCTATGATCTAAGAAGATAATAAAATAAAAAATTAAGGATGAAAGGGTGATCTGGGAGGAAATTGAATGATGTATGAGCTCTCAAATATACTTGCACATATCTTAGAAAGTATCAGCCCAATATCACAAAGCACTAACTATGGAGGTAGAACCATATTTATATCCCACTAAATCTTGTTTTGAGGGTAAGATGAGAGTAACTTCCCAAAGATAAACACTTGCCAATGCACTAAAAAATCATACAAATAGTATATCTCTTAGTTTATGTAAATAAGGGGATACTAAACAATGGCTATGAGTATTGGAGCAAGCTTCTCATGCCATGATATATTTAAATAGAACACTGCATAGCCCATAACAATAGTAGCTAGGAGATTAGAGACTACTAAAATAAAGTCTCTAAAAAAAAGGATCAAATAAAAATAAATTAAAAAAAGGTGAAATATTTTTGGAAAGGACAACACAAAAATTCAACTTGAAGTCAAAATAAAGAGCCTTTGTATCCATATTTATTTGAGGTGATAAGATAAAATTTTTCAATGTCAAATTAATCCAAAGTTAAAAAAATTTGAATCATTATAGTATGGATAATATCTAATATTGAGTATTATATTAGTTTAGTGTTAGGAGTTTACATATTTGAACTAAAACCCTAAGCCAAAAATCAACAAGCAATACAAGAAATGTTCTATTATAAAAGTGGTTCACCAAAATGTTTACCCTTAGAATTAATAATAGAAATTTAATTAATTCCAATATATTGTAAAATTTAAATCTGATCTAAGAGAGATAACTAAGGAAACATACTATAAAATATAGTGCTATATTGAAATTACAAAATTTATAAATTACCAAATATAAAAACTAGGATTAGTGTAGAGAGATGCCCTTACAAAATGATAAATTATATTATGATTCTACTGACTGTGACTGTGTAAAACTAATTAACACAATTATAAAAATAATTTAAATTTAATACTTTGCTTCACTATATATTAGGACAAGTACATAGTACCTAGACAAGGTCATAGTTCACCATTGCCCTCTACTATGACTCTGTGTTCATTGTGTGTTGAATCTAAAAGTTTGAGGCTGTTTATATCGATATATAATTCAAATGTTTCTATGTTATCTCTGATTTTGTGAATGGATAACTTACAAGAGATAAAATATCAGCCTACACAAGGAAAAAAATAAATCAAATGTAAAATGGGGGAAAAGTGGTGAAGTGGGATATGGTTGAGCTATCCTAAAAAAAACCTTTATTGATTGAGTTTTACGTACATACTCTGTGTGGACCTCATATCGATGTATTATCCCTATGGGGAAGATTACATAAATTTAATTAAAGAAACCATAAAATGTTATTAGAATGCTTGACAAAGGATGGATTCAACCTATAATAAATAAATGTTAACTTGGCCAATGACTGTATTATTATAGAAAAATTATAGTAGGGTTATTTTTTGAATAGATAAGTGCATTTGAAAATTCATTTTCAAGAGAGTGTTGGAGAGTAACTAAGGGGGTTTCAAGTGAGACAATTTATTTGATATTATAGGATAACATTTGAATTATTTTAAATAATATACCTTATGGATCGCATGGGAGAGCCATTAAGAAGGATGCCATTTTGAAAAATAAGGCAATAGAGAGTGGGAGATAAGTTTGAACTAGTAGATATGTGTGTAATGCACCCCTGTTTCCTAGTGTGTACTTATCTATATTGGACATAGGATTCTAAAACTAAATTAGTGGGGAAGTGTTTGATGCTTAGGGATGTTTAGGAACAAATTAGGGAATTCTAGAAGATGTTCATAAAAATTGTAGAACTTAGAAAGATATCATGTAGATAAATGGTTATTAGAATGGTGAGTTGGCCAAGAAAGTTAAAAATGTCAAGGAATAATATTTTTAAGAATTTATTGACTTAATTTTAGTGTATATAGATACAATGTTGGGTTTTATAAAAGTTCCACCACTCTTTTCAATGTTATATTTATATTGTGGAAAAACTAGTACTATGCATAAATTGATACCTTTAGATTAAAGCGGCCATAGTTGGTTCACAACTAATTATTCATGTTATTTATATTTAAAATTTTTCTTAATGGTGTCATCCTTTTAGCCATGTTTACTATGAATTGATTCATCTTATTCTTGCTGATCAATTTTGAACCTTGAGGTTGAAAGGTCAACCCCTATAGGCAAAAAATTTATTTTCATGACTTGTTATCCCTATTCATATATTTTTCATGCTTCAAGAGGTATTTAAATATTCTTTTTTAAAACCTTATTATCATTGTTTAAGGTAAATTTGGAAAAATTAAGGTAATGTTCCTTCTTGGTCTTGCACTGGTCTAGTTATGTCATAGAGTGATGAAAATTAGTCAAGTGGTGTCATAGGTTACTAGGTGTGCTTAGAATCATATTTTACCCTTCATCATCTTGTTTTAACATCACATGATGGTTTAGAGAGATTAAGGTTCTTTTGTGGACTTTAAGGTAATGTTTTATAAGGAAAAAGGTGATTTTTGATAACATTAATATGACAAATATATACAAGAGAATAATATATAAAATCAACCTTTCTAAGGTCCTTGGATAAGTTACATAACTAAAATATATGTCATCGAGTTAGAATGAGGTTATAATATTATTTTTCAATGCTTAGAAGGGACTTTAATGCACTTGTACATACTTCAAGAACTCTTTTTAAGAAGAAAACATCACATATGTGTCCCTTGGGATTACACATGTTAGTTTTAATCTTTTTATCAAGTTTCAAGTCCAATAGGTGTAGATAACACTCTCTATCCTCTATTGTTGCCTTCACAAGCTTAGCAAAGCAAAATTTAGATGCATGGTATGGTTAGGAGAAATAAATTTGGAATATAAAACTTTGGAAATTTTTAGGGGTCATAATGAACTTAAATTTAGTGGTATTATTTTTTATATTCATATCTCATCCTTTATGAACAATCGTTAAGAGTGACAACAGGTCACTATGCCTTGTCTACTTAAGTAGGTCTACTTTTTATCCTATTTCTTCATGATAGAATTTTTAAGAGGAGAATGAACTTTGTGGGATGTTTTAATTTTTCAATATAATCCTTTATATTTTGTTTTCATCAATCAATTCAATCTTAATTTGTGTCTTTAATAAGGAGAAATGTGTCTCAAGTATGTGAGCATATCACCCCATCTTCAAGTGTTTTGGGTTGGTTTGAAGTGTTGATACTTTTAAATAAGTTAAAAATTCCTCAATTTTCATGGAGGATATCTCACTTTCATAATATTAATATTCATATGCTCTTCCTTTGAAATGAGATCCTTGTATATAGTTTTGCTCTTTGAAGGAATGTTCTATGTATTAGTAGTCTTTTACAGGCAATGATTGCCAAAATTAACTCAAAGTGGAAATGAACATAAATGATGAATTAAAATAATTTTTTTTAAACATGTTTTAATCTCAATATAGTATGAATTAGACTCAATTCACTCTCCAATAAGGGCTTTAGACAAGTTTCATTCACCTACAGGTCTACAGACCTGTAGGTGAACATTTATGAGGCCTAGGATTCACTTTGAAAGTATTATAGAAATGGATACATGTGATATATACTCATAATCACTTGTATGACATTCATATACTCCACTACCATCACCAAAATATTGAATTAATATACCCTAACCTTTATGCACAAACTTTGCATACAAGATGACTATATACAGGCCTGCACGAACCAAATAGACAATTTGAGGATAGAATAATGATTATTAAAGAGGTATATAATCATAAAAATAGATTATATATGATGATACAAGAGTTTATACACTAATAAAAGTGTCTAGGACTCAAGAGAGTTATTTGTAGCAGTCCATACAAGCAAAAAGGCACACCTACAGGTAGTAAACTTGTAAGTCCTCATTTTAAACAATTTTTTTTTTTAATACAACGGAGAGTGTGTATTGTGAACTTGATATCAAGAATTAAATGATAAGGTATATTCCAATGAATTTATTAAGTGTTTTTAAAGTCAATAAAGGACAATATGACTGAGTCTACAAACTTTAGACACTCATAAACAGGTCTGCACATGAGGAAAAGAAGGAAAAAGTTGAAAACAATATGAAGGAGGTAATAAAAATTTTGAGATAGTGGATGTAGACTTTAAATGAGGTTTTAATGTTTTCAAGATGCTATGATGGAGTGATAAGACCAATTCTTAAGCTCATGTTTCTATAGTGACCACCTACACCTACAATTTGAGAAGACAATCTTAAACATGTGTGTATTTGTGAAAGTGGAATATTTTTTGAAATTTCAAAGGATATAAACTCTAAATAATATGATAAAATTTATTGAGATGTTAAAAAGTTTGAAGTGAATAATTTTAAACCCTTAAATGTAATCAAAATCCCAAATACACCTACATGTCTGCTAGAAATATGAGTCTAGTTTCAAGTTGAAGAAAGGACAAAGTGTACATGAAGAACATTGAAATATAGCTCAGGTGATGGCCAAAAAATGAGACAATATAGTGTAAAATAATTAAATATACCTAAAGGAGGTTCAAAATATGATTTTTCAGGATTCATCTCAACCCTACCTTCATAACCATGAAGCTACATGCCTTCCTACATGGTTAAGTGAAAGTTTATTGCTTAGAGTGAAGAGAGGAGGTTTAAGGGAATGAAATAATTGGGAGATGGTTTAATAATGATATTAGGAAATAATTTATATCCTTAGACCCAATGATAAAGTGAGGAAATAATTAAGATTTATTAAGGCCTAATAGGTCTAAATCTAAATGACATAGACTTGTATAGGTTGATGAAGGATAGTCTATTGAAGTTGAGTTGGGACATAAGGAATCTAAGGAGGTGTTATTAGTCTCAAATAAACATCACATGAGGTTTCTAAATATTTTGAAAATGATTAAATGAAGTAAATGCAATAGTTAGGGTCAATAACAATAACTTTCTTGAGAACCCTAGGTATGGGTAAATGAAGATGTGGTAGGCCTATGAAATTAAGTAATAATAGAGATCATGGGAAAGGATCATAGAGGATGATACAGACCTTTAGAGTTCATTATAAAATCAAAACCAAACTTAGAAAACCACCTACAGGCCTTAACTCTTCTTGACCTCATAGAACATAGTCTTATCAACCTGAGATGCACTTTCTCTTGATCAGAATAGTATGGAGGGTTTTCATTATGACCCAAGGTCATTAGGGATGATAAGATACATTGTTTAATTAAAATTTGTGGCATTATTTCTTTGATTGATTTCCCATGTTTTATGAATCATCATGAAGAGTACAAGGCACTCATAAGCTACCAAAGAGGAAAAAAGTAACTTGATGAGAGAGAATATCATTATAATGCCTTTAGATGGATTGATTTAGCCTCTAAATGACCTTAATAACCTCCATAACTCCCTTGATCATCTTTAAATGTCATTAGTTAGCACATGTGTAGGTAAAATGTGTGGAAAAAATTACTAGATAATGTTATTACAATCATCCTTAGGAGGTCTATATAAGGTTTTAGGAGTTCAAATTTGATATGGAGGATACTTAAAGGTACTTAAATTGAATCACATGTAATTAAAAGTTACTTAAAATATACTTAAAAGGAAATTTCACTTAGAGTCAAGACATAAAATTTGGCATGAAGTTGTAAAGCCATACTGGGTCTTCAAATATGTGCTTAATTTCCCAATAGAAGCCATACATTCTTATATATAATGAGTTTTACATATTTTTAGGGCTATAAGAAATGAGGCCAAATGAAACCTTTTAGTGAAAAATGAGATTTTAGGGGTAGTTTTATGACTCAAAATGAGTTACTAAAGGTCTTGATATGATGTGAATAGGCCATTCATGGAGATAGACTACCTTGGTGAAGATGAATTCAAGTTTTGACCATTGTAAGCAAGATTGGCCCAGTGAGATAAAGAGACTTCAAGACACCTAACAAGAAAATAAGGTGATGTGTCAAAATTAATATTTAGAGATTAGATGAAAGGTGTTAATACCATGGAAAGATATCATTTAAACATGACCTAACCATAAAAAATTCCACTTGTCCATTCACAAGCCAAAGGTGTAGTTTTGAATGACAAATGCAAGGTGTCAAACCAAGTTTCAAACTTACACACCACATATAGGAGGAGAGAATATTTATGAAAGTAAACTTATCTTATAAGACATATTTAGATAGTTTCATAACTCCTCTCTTGATTGTAACTCTCTTTGACACCTGTCTCTCTCTCTCCTATGCCCTTCTCTCCTCTTCTTTCTCATTTCTCTATATATTTAGCCTTGATAGTCTAAGTTGGTATCCTCCACCTAGGTATGGAAAATAAATTACCATTTTCATGCCTTTGATTAATGAGAAACTTTTTTTTAACTTCCTTAATTTATTGGTTTCAATATGTATGCTTTACTAGTTGATCTTGCTAAGGGACAATCTTACTTCCTTGGTATGTTTGTCCATTTTGCATTCATATTCAATTTGGAATCCTTTTTTGTAGGTCTTTTGAAGTTTTTAAGTGAGGGGTAATTTTTTAGTGAGTTTTTTTAAAATAGTTTCATGCCATGAACTATTAACTAGTCCTCTATCTCAAACATTATTCATAACTTTCATGAGAAATATTGATATAGAAAGGTAGATTTAGAGAAGTGTTTATTGTAGGTTAGTCTCATGCTTAAAGTACATTTTTAGTTGTTTGGTATTGGTCAAAAATATTTGGTGCATCACCCTAATTATAATAGGTTTCTCTCCCTTTTCCTAGTAAGTGGTAGATTAGTGTTTGAGCTTAAGTGATTCATCAAGGGGATTTAGCTCTTTAACCTAGAGACTCACCTCTCCTATAGGTCACCCATAACCTTGAGGTGTTTCAATGTTACATAAAATTTAAGGAAGCTAGAGTATTCCCCCTTAGGGTGAAAATATGATTAATAATAGTTTTTTCATGCCCAATGGGATTAATGTCCAAAGTTTTGGAAGGATTCTTGGTGTTGTTCTTCTATGTATTAGTATTTAGAGGAATTCAAAACATTAATGATGACTCCATACATAATCAACTAGTTATATTAGCCCTGTCACTTATTCAAAGTAATTTTTGTTTTCATTTAATTTACTTTATGAAGTTTTTGTGGCTAAGTTTGAAATAGAGTTCATTTTCATGCAAGTTGCTGAAGCCATTCAAGCCTATAATTTTCCTTATCAGTCTTATAGTGAGATTATCAACCTTTCTATAATTCATATAGGTATTATGATGATTATCAACCTTATCATGAATCATATCAATATTATGATCATCCTTCTCAAGTTTTAGATGTTCTTAGCCAATATAGTCACTTCTCAAATTAGTCCATTTCAAGTTTGAAACAACCTCTCTTAGGCTATGAGAGGTACATGATAGGGATTAATACACAATGGTAATATGGTCAAGATATCCCTAGAAATATCATTCATGACATGAGAGACTCATTACAATCAATGAAGGAGGAATTGAAACCTATTGAGAAAGCAAATTAACAAAGCTCTCAAGTGAAATGTTGGATGCAAGTGGTCTCATGAAAAAAATAAACTATAGGATAAGATTTCCTAAAAAATAATAGGTCCAAATCCATCATCCCCATATGTATTTATACACACCACCATATGCCTCATATATGCCACCCATTATTCCCAAAGAGACTTTTCTAAGTGAGTATCAAAGTGTTTCAAGTTCTTCGTATGTTCCTCAAACCTTCCCTTCTTGGAATTCAATCCAAGAGAGCATTCAAAGGAAGGAGAAGGTTATTATTGAGTAGCCTATTATTGAAAACCAAAATTATATTTATATTCCTCAAGGACCCCAAAATAATTCTTCCAAGACTCCAAGATAGAATCAAGTGGTAAAATCATGCAGTAATCAAAGTGAAACAAGCATAGATTGGGGATTTGAAGTCAATAAAGAATATAAACCTATGAAAGTCTCTCCTATCCCTCCTCAAGATTCCTTTTGTGTATCATAACATCCTTCTTGTGTTACTTATCCTCATGAACTCACTAACCACCTTAAATAAAATTTATTATAAGAGAGAATAGAAAAGTAAATTGAAAAGTTAGAGCTGAAAATGAAGAATCTTGAACCAATCCAAGATCAAGAGTTTAAAGTCAAAGAAAGCTTTATGCCTACTCAAGATCCATTTCCCTCTCCTTAAGAGAATATAAATTTTCCATCTTGTAGGTCTATTCAATAAGGTTTTCAAAATAATAAGGAGGTCCTAGTTGATAAGATTGAAAATTAGTTTGGAGCTGAAAATGAACTTTAAGGAGACTATGAGAAGGATGAGATGGTTGTTGAGAAAGATGAGGCATTCATAACACAATTTAATCTATTATCTCTTTAAGAGTTCTTAGAATATTCTTCCATATACAAAACTAAAAGTTTAAGGAGTAATCCCTCCATTACCAATCCCATTTATGATCCATCCACCATACCTCATACCCCCTCTCCAACTCATGAACCTATCATCACCCTCCAACCACATCCCTTCTTGAGGAAGAACCTATCCTATGGGAGGTAAGTGGAGAAGAAAGAGTTGTAATTGTAGATAATGAATATTATTCAAGTGATATTGATGAGGATATTTACATTGATATTCCTATTGGAGAAGATAAATTCAAATAAATGTTAAAATAGGAGGTTATATAAGATGATTTTTATAGTATGCTTCAAGAAGGTGATCCAATTTCATTTAACTTTGTTGAGTTTGTGGTTGGACTTGATGTTGAAGGATCTCTAAGAAAATAAACCAAGGTTATAAATTATATTATTATATTCCATAATAAACAACAAGATGAACTTGAAGAAGATACCTTGAAATCACACCATGACTACATAGAAAGATTTGAAACTCTTGATAGCCTTATAGCCCTTGAGGAGAAAGAGTAAGATGCCATTATAGTTGGTATTTATCTCATAGATAAAAAATAAGATCCAAAATATGATTGAAAACATTATAATTAATTTATTCAAGTGATTTCAGCTCTTTATAGAGGTCAACAAGTCATAAAGAGGTTAGAATCTTGATTTTCAACACTTAAAAGGGAGTTTAATGCACTTACACAAAATTGAAAAACTCATTTTTACAAGAAAAATTTGAAAAAGTGTCAATTGGGATTATAAAGGTTAGTTTAAATATTTTTTATCAAGTTTTAGGTTCAATAATTGTAGATAACACTCTCTCTCCTCTTTCAGTACCTTCACAAGCTTAAAAAGGCCAAATTCAAATGCATGGTATGACCAAGAGAGAGAAATTTGGAAGATAAAAATTTAGCCAATTTTGGGAGTCATAATTAGATTAAATTTAGTGTAAATGCTTTTTATATTCATGTCACCTCCTTTATTAACAATCATTAAGAGTGATAACATATCAGTATGCCTTTTCCATTCAAGTAGGGTCTGATTTTGATCCTATTTATTCATGCCAAAATTTGATGGAGGAGAATGAAATTTGTGTGATGTTTTAATAGGTAGAGTCCTTTAAATTTTGGTTTCATCAAGTAATTCAATATGGGTTTATGTCTTCAATAAGGAGAAAAGTGTCTCAAGTGTGTGAGCATATCACCCCATCTGTAAGTATTTTTGGTTGGTTTAAAGTGTTAATTATTTTAGATAAGTTAAAAATGACTTAGTTTTCATGGATTATCTATTAATATAATAATATTAATTTGATCTTCCATTGAAATGAGATCCTTATATACATGCTTTAAGTGTTTTACTATTTGGAGGCATGTGTATGTATTAGTAGTCTTTTATAGTCAATGATTTCCAAACTTGGCTAAAAGTGGAAATGAAAATCAATGATTAAGAAAAAGAGAGCATTGTTGAACACATTTTAAGATTAATATAGTAGGAATTGGACTCAATTCACTTTATAATAAGGGCTTTAGACAAGTTTCATTCACCTATAGGTCTGCAGACTTGTAAGTGAACATTCATGAGGCCTAGGTTTCACTTTGAAAGTATTTTAGAAATGGATAAATGTCACATATAATCATAATAACTTGTATGACCTTGATATATTCCATTTACATCACCAAAAGCATGAATTAAGATACCCTAACCTCTATGTACAAACTTTGCGTACAACATGACTATATACAGGCCTATTAGAACCAAAACGACAAGTTGATAATAACATAATGCTTAGTCAGGATGTATAAAATGGTTTAAGTAGATGATAGATGATGAGACAAGAGTTGATACAACAATCAAGGTGTTTAATAATTAAGGGAGGTGTTTTTAGCAGTCCATATAAGTAAAAAGGTAAACCTATAGGTAGCAAACTTATAGGTCTTCATTTTGAACAAAATATATTTTTTTATATAAGGGAGAGTATGTAATTGGAACATGATTTAAAGAATTAAATGATAAGGTATAACCCAATGAAGGATAAGATGACTGAGTCTACAAGCTTTAGACACTCATAAATAGGTCTACACATAAGGACAAGAAGGTAGAATTTGAAAATACTACGAAGGAGCTAATGAACCTTATGAGATAGTTGAAGTAGACTTTAAATTAGGTTTGAATGTTTTAAGGTTCCATGATGGAGTGAGAAGACCAATTATTAATCTCATTTCAAATTTTCTCTAATGACCACCTATAACTATAATCTGAGAAGGCAGTCCTAAATAGATGTGTATTTCTAAAAGTGAAAGTTTTTAGGTAATTTGAAAGAATATAAACTCTTAATAATATTATATAAGTTATTTAGGAGTTCAAAAGTTTGAAGTCAAGGATTTGAAACCCTTAAATGCATTCAAATCCTAAAAACACCTATAGGTTTGCTAGAAAGAGCAGTCTTGTTTCAAGTTGAAGAAAGGATAGATTGCATAAGAGGAACATTGAAATACATCTCAAGTGAATGGCCAAACAATGAGACCATTTGAGGTCAAAGAATTCAATAGACCTAAAAGATGTTCAAAACATGACTAGTCAGGACTCATCTAAACCCTGACTTAATAGCCTTGAAGCTACATGCTTGCCCACATTCCTAAGTGAAATTTGATTTCTTAGAGTGAGGAGAGGAGGTATGAGGGAAGTAAATAATTGGGATATGGTTTCATGATGACAATAGGATCTCATTTAGAGCCTAAGATCCAATGATAAAGTGAGTAAATGTAGATAAGATATGTTCAATCTTAATAGGTCTAAAACCAAACAACATAGACTTGTATAGGTTGATGAATAACAATATATTAAATATGATTTAAGACATAAGGACTCCAAGGATTGTGAGTTATCTCAAATAAACATCACATGAGGTTTATAACTCTTTTGACAATGATAAAATGAAGCAAATGCAATAGTTAGGGTCAATAACAATAGTTTGCTTGAGAACCCTAGGTATGGGTAAATGAAGATGTGGTAGGACTATGGAATTAAATAATAATGGAGATAATGGTAAATTATTATGGAGGATTATAAAAACCTATTGAGTTCATTGTAAACTCGAAACCAAACTCAAAAAACCACCTATAGGCCTCAACTCTTCTTGACCTCATAAAACATAATCTTATCAACTTGAGATACCCTTTATCTTTCTAAAAATAGTATGGATATTTTTCATGGTGACCCAGGATCATTTGAGATTATAGGATACCTTATTTACTTGAAATTTGTGGCATTGGTTAGTTAATTGATGCCCCACGTTTCTGTGAATCATCCTTAAGAGTGCAAGGCACTCAAAGGCTGCCAGAGAGGCTAGAAGTAACCCAATGAGAGAGAATATAATTATAATGCATTAAAATGGATTGATTAAACTTAAAATTTCCCTAAATAGGATCCCTAACTCCCTTGAGATCCTTTCTATGCCATTGATTAGAACATGTGTATGTACAATGTATAGATAAAAGGACTTGAGAAGGCTATCACAAGCATGTGTGGGAGGTCTATACAAGGTTTCAAGATATAAAATTTGATATGGAGTATAATCAGTATGTAATTAAACTAAATTACACATTTATTTTTAGTTTCACACATGTGGGAGGCCTATGGAGTCAAATTTTAGTTTCTAGGCAAGGAGGCTTAATTAAGGAAAGAGAATGGGCTAAAAAGGACATTTCCACTCAAATTGAGGAAATAAAAGTTGGCATGAAGATGTAAATACATAATAGGTCCTCAAATATGTGCTCATTTTCCTAATATCCTTTTTAAATTACTCTAAACAATGAGGTTTACACATTTTTAGGGCTACAAAGAATGAGGCCAAATGAGACCTTTTAGTGTAAAATGAGATATGGGGGGTAGTTTGATGACTCCAAATGAGTTATTTTAGGTATTATATGCTGTGAATAGGAAATAAATGGAGATAGACTACCTTGGTGAATATTAATTCAAGTTTTGATACTTGTAAGCAATATTGGCCTAATGAGACAAAGAGACCTTAGAATACCTAGTAAGAGAATAAGGTGATGTGTCAAAGGGAACCTTTAGATATCAAATGAAATGTGTCAAGAGTAGAGAAAGAGATCAGTTCAACATGACCTGATCATGAATAATGCCACTTGTCCATTCACAATCCAAAGAAAGGGTAGTTTTAAAGAAAAAATGCAAGGTGTCAAACCAAGTTTCAAACTTCCATGCCACTTGTAGGAGGAGAGCATATTTAGGAGAGTACACTTGTATTATAATTATTATTGATATAGTTTCATAACTCATCTCTTAATTGTAATTATATTTGACACTTGAAAGTCTCTCTCTCTCCCTTATTCCCTTCTCTCCTCTCCTCTTTCCTCTTTTATATATATTGATCCTTGATAGGCTAAATTTGTATCCTCCACCTGGGTATGGTGAATCCATACCCATTTGAAATCCTTTGATTAATTATAAAATTTTGGTTTAACCTCTTTCATAACTGGTTTTAATATGTATGATTGACTAGTTGATCTTTCTAAGTGATAGTCTTGCTTCTTTGGCATGTTTGTCCTTTATTACAATCATGTTGAATTTAGAATCCTTTTTTTTAGGTCTTGTGAAGTGTTTAAGTGAGGTGTAGGTATTTATTGAGTTGTATTTTTTACAGTGTCATGTCATTACCTCTTGACTAGTCCTCCTAACTCAAGCATTCTTCACAAATTTCATGAGAGATATTGATGTAGAAGGCAGATTTAGAAAAGTGTTTGTTGTAGGTTAGTCTCATGTTTGAAGTACATTTGTAACTGGTTAGTATTGGTCCAAAATATTTTTTTACATCACCCTAATTAGAATAGGTTTCTATCCCTTTTATTATCAAGTGGTAGATTAGTTTTTGAGCCTAAGTGAGTCATCAAGGGGAGCTATCCCTTTAACCTAAAGATTCACCTCTCTAATAGGTCAACCAAAACTTTAAGGTGTTTCAATGTTACATAAAATTTAAGGAGGCTGGAGTATCCCTCCTTAGGGTGCAAAATTAATTCATAATAATTTTTATTTATCATAATTTATAAGTTTCTTGGTAATTATTTGTAGTTATTGACATGATTTATTGATTTATTTTATTTACTTTTCATAAATTTCAATGGCACTATTACGCTTATCTCATTTAACATGATATAAGTTGTTGGCCTTGCTTATTATGATGGTCATGGCTTGGTATCTAGTGTTATTATGGTTTTCTAGTTTTGAATTTGAATTAATGACTTTATACCTAGTCATGATAATGGAAATGATTTGTATTTAATTTATTTTGATTTTATCTAAGTTAATAGTTTAATCATTCCTTTTTAATACTAATGGGTAAATAAACCCTAATTAGGTATACAAGTGAGTTTTTTTGGTTTTGTTACTTTAGAATATTTTGTGTATTAATGTTTTTGGAAAAAATAAATAATTAACCTTGATTTAAGAGGCAATGGTGAGTTTATAGTTTGATAGAATTCATGGGTGAAATTCATGAGGAATATATGGAAATTAGACTTGGGTTCAGTGTTATTTTTTTTGAAGGAGCATAATACACTCTTATTTTAGGGAACTAACAATGCATGCATGAAACTAGTACCTAATTAAAGAAATCTTGTTGTTGGTTTTAGATGTTTCATATTCTAAGTTAAAGATTAAATAAAAAATTAGGAAGCATGGAAGAAATAATATAAATTTGAGAGAAAGAATGGAAATAATATGAGAACCAATTTTAGGTTTTCCATTATTGTTGATTTGAAAATTAAGTAATATAACCTATGTTATCTTTGTCAATTTCCATATATCATCTTGGGAAGTTAATGATGTTATTATGAATTAGAATTATGGTCATGAAAAACCTTGGTTTTGCATGACTTCCATTTGCAATACTTCAACATGATGGAAACATTGAAATAATGGCATTGTTGTTGGTTACCTAGGATTAATGTGAAATGATATTACTAGTTTATATGATTGATTGAGTTTTAGTGCTTTGTTTGAAGATCATGATTTTTGAATTTTGAGTATAAAGCCTTTAGTAGGTTATTTAGTGTTATTATTACTCATGTGTAATATCTTGCTTAATGTGTCATTGATATTTTATTTTTAGGCAAAAAAAAAGCATGTTGTTTTAAACCCTAGAATGCTTAACTATTTATTTTCATTTGTGTTGACATGAGGTTAGTTTCAGTAGGTTTTACTATAAAAAGGGTTCACTAATTTTTATGAGTATCTATGTTTATTTTTTAAATCTTGGTTTATAGTTTGACCTTGTTTGGTTTATCATGAAATCCTTGTCTTTCATTGGTAGAGCTAAAATCCTATTTGTATTATTTATCATTAATGATTTTATACTATTGAGATACTTGTATGTATAATTATTTATACCTTGTCACTGATAGATGGGGTGGAATGAGACATTTATGGTTGAGGTAAATTTCCCCAATTTTTTAAATTTTGGTGAATGAATACTTGGATTTATTGCATGGGTTTATACCTGAGAAACATTATTTGTTGAGAAATGTTGGTTCCAAAGTTGTGTGATGGAATGATAATGAATTTTGAGACATTATTTTGCTATGTATTTTTATCCTTAAAGGGTTAAATTATTTAGGTCCATTCATAGATACACAAAAAATTCAAGACATGTATATACTTAGTTTTAGTTTAAATTATAGTTGATAGAAAACATGAGGGAGCTCACATGAGTGGCTAGTTATTTGAATAAGAATTTATAATTATATTATTTAAATTATATAGAGAATATGGTTTATTAAGAAAGAAATCAATTGAAGTTTTATATAGATCTTAAAATGTTTAAACTTTATAGTTCTAGTGATTCACATGTATTTTTCATAAACCAAAGGTGGTTGCATTGATAAACACTAGTTTATAATATAATGACACACTTTATGAGATTTCATTTTGTGGTTTAAGTATGAATTTTGTGTTTTCATTTGGGAATGTTTATATATACAATTATGCAATAAGTATGAATTCATTAATAAAGTTCTAAATAAAATGATTCTACTTTATCTATTTTGGATTATTCATTGTGAGTGCCCATTATACTCAAATATCTTTGACTCTTAGCTAAAATAAAAATTAGCAAAATATATTCGGTAACCCATTTGGGACAATGGAATGAATTGGGAGATGTTGACTATGTTATTCATAAGATGTTATACTATTTTTACCACAAAATCTTGTTTCAATTTTGTTGCATGAAGAGGTTGGTGGTATTTGTTGTACTTGAGTTTGTTAGAATCATACATAATAAATTTACTTTGTTTGAATATGATATAGATCATTCAGTTATCTTTGATTAAATTATATTGTAAAAAAATATAGGAATTTTTTGGTTCCATTTTTATATTAATAACTCCAATATATTATATAAGTTGGTATACCATTAAAATCTTGATGGAAAAGGTTTAGGGACAATTGATTTAGTTGTATCTAGTTTTGATAAGCATCATAAAATGTTTGACTATTGAAGAGTCATTTAGCCTAATTATAGACTACCTAAGCTATAGTTTGTTATAAATTTGTTAATGATTCCATGCTGATGTCATGAAGGTATCCAAGTGAGTGGATAAAGTGCCTTAATAGTCTAAGTGACAATGACAAAGTGTGCAATGTGATTGTCCTAGTATGCTTGAAGGATGTTTGGTTTATCTTTAGTTTTGGCATGGTTTGAGATGATTAGGGATGAGTTTAAAAGTATTTAGCTTGTGAAATGGATCTTATCAGTGGTTAATTATGATCGGAGAGCTTGTTTTCATGAGTGTAATTCACCTGATTCATCATTGTTATTATCTAGACATTTTGGGTCTAATGGTAGAAAATCTGAGTTGACAATTTGATGACATCATAATTTCCATATGTGGATGAGTCAGGGGGAGTTGGTTATATGGTTATGATAAAATTAGTCCCTAGTTTATATACAAAAATTAGATTGTCTTGAAATAAAACACAAAAAAAATATATGCAAGCACAAAGTTGGGATCTTAGGCATTTTGATAGTGTATTCCAATACTTAGCCAAATTTGCAATGTGGCAAGAAAAGTTGAGTAGGCAATTTGATGTTGGAATATCTCTCACATGTGGAAATTTTAGGAGAAGTTGGTTATATGGGTTTGTTAATTTTTATGCCTAGTTAATTTGTGCTAACTTTTAGGTCAAGCGTTGAAGTATCAGAAAATCTATGCATGTGCAAAGTTGGTCTTTCTAGATAGTTCTTGACTTAGTTGGCTTTATGAATAGATAAATATGAGGAGGCATTTTAATGTCATTATATCTCACAAATGTGAGGTTTATAGGAGAATATTGACATATATTTAGATTCTCCTATGTGAGGAGATCATACAGTCTAATTTTTAGAATTTGCGCTTAAGCGAAGTAAAAGATATGAAGGTGAAAAGTTAACCTTATAGATAGATTGTAAAGGTCCCCATAGTAATTTTTTCACAATGTTAAAGATTAGGACCAGATGAAGATTGAGAAGTTCACAATATTTCATACATATATATCTATGGTGCATAATAAGTCAAAGAGTTCAAAGTGTTTGTTGGTTAACAGAGTTAAAGATCATGACCAAATGAAGATCTAATGGTGCACATGTGATGGTACAAGATTGATCTAATGATGCGTATATAGTGAGGTGATAATAAGTACATGATGTTTAACAATTAAAATTAATCAAAAGGAACATGAAGGTGCCAAGTGTCATGATCATGAGGGTTTTGATCAAGATAAAATGATGAAAATTACATGATAAAGAATTGACTGATCTGTAGAGATTGATGGTGCATGTTGAGTTAGTATTGCAAGATTGCATGAGATGAGGTCAATTATTTGAGGTTTAACATATGGTAGTGGTGCACTATGAATTAAAGGTTAATATGTGTACAAAAAGATCAATAGTTTTTTTTTAATTTAATTAGTGAGTACATGAGATGGTTTCATGGTGACCAAAGTTTAATAGTGACTGTTTGAATTCAAATATTTGAATTTAACAAAGGAATGACTAGTGTCTAGTTTTTGGGCCATAACTTTTGATCTATGCAGAATTTTCTCATGGTGTAAAAATAAAACTTATATAAGACTATAAGTAACATATATAATATATATTTTATGATTTGAAAGTGTGCATAATCAAATATATTAATGTTCAAAGTTGATTGTGTGTTTATGCATGTTCTACAAGTAACCTGAGAAGGGTAATTGATCTTATTCTAATGTTGTTTTGATGTTTAATGATAAATTAGCTATTGGATAATGCTTTAAAATCCATGAGGACATTATGTGTGCATGTTGGAAGTATGATAAATCTATGTTGAGTATGAACAATGCTTAAGAAGTTGATTATGTGTTCATTCATAGTGTCCTTATGAACAAGGATAATGTTTGAGTTGATTGAGCTTACACATAAGAGTACAATGATGACTACAAGAATTTAAGGATGACTATGGGGTCATGTATAGTGAACCTATGTATTTGGAAGTGGTCATATGTTTCTATTTTAATTGTTGTTCTACTATTAGAGTGAATAGGTCTTCTTAAGACCTATATGTACTAGTTTGGCCTAATTGAAAGGGGTTGTTGCTTAAGGGTGACCCATGGGTGCTATGGCCAACCAATAAATATTGTATTAAGATGTGTCTTAGAATTATTTATGACTTAAGGGTTAAGGCATGCCTCATGGCTGACCAAGTTATTGATATTCATGAATTATCTACATATAGTGAAACCAAAATATGATGGTTTTTAGACTTGTGAGAGACTTATGTGTAGAATTTGTAGTTGAGAGTATATTTTTGTGAAGTGAAGGAAAAGGTAGGTGAAAAATGGATGATTTGAAGAGAAAATTATATTGAGGACTATTTGTATGACCTGTAGGTCATAATTTTATTAGAAGAATAGTGCTCTTACATATTGAGTGTGAGTAAAAGTGAAGAGTGTTAATTAGAGGTTCATTATCAGGTGTTGAAAACATCAGTTAAAATGTGGATTTGGTAATAGGTATTGTTGTGGTATCTCAACATCTATGGGATTGTGGCCTTATTACAAGGTGATACTTGCTAAAGGTCTAGTTATTATTGTAGCTTATCTAGATAGGTGTGGTATCACCTTCTGGGATTGTAGTCTCACTAAATAAGGGATTGTATTTCCTTGATCAATTTCAATTGGTCTAAATTGGTTCTTTTTATTATGGGATAGTAGTCCAGTTGTAGGTTCCAATGGGTTTTCTCTACTAAGAGGGTTTCCCACATATGTCATGTGTTACACGATTGATCTTGTATTATCTCTCTTGTTCATTTCTATGAATGATGTGTATGATTCATGAATGCTTATGGTAATTGACTAAGAGTTTGAAAGTTTTGGAATTGGAGTTGAATTATCTAGGCTCATTGATTCAACCCCCCTCTCAGTGATTTTACCTATAATAATTGGTATCAGAGTAGGTCCTTTGGTAAAATCTTGACAACTTGAAGGTGATCCAAGATACAATATGGGTAGTCATCAAGGAGGTTTCTCTACTAATCAAGCATCGATGTTCAATGGATCCAATTAGACTTTTTGGAGTATAAGGATGAGGACATACATTATGTCCCTAGGGTTTGATGTATGGAAATATATTATGGATGGTTATGTTTCTCATACTACTCTTCCATCTAGTGCTACAAATAAGAATCTATTTGAGAATAATTCTAAGGTAATGAATGCCATCACTTGTGGTCTTATAGAGACTGAGTTTACCAAGGTAATCAATTTTAAATCTAATAAAGAGATGTGGGAAAAAATGCAAATCATTTATGAAGGAGGTTCAAAGGTAAAGCTTGCTAAGTTATAGACTCATAGAAGGTAATTTGAAAGTCTCAAGATGAAGGAACAAGATTCTATGGTATTTTTTTATAGAGAGGTGATGAGATTATGAACATCATCAGAGGTCTTAGAGAGAATATCGAAGAGGCTATTATAGTTCAAAAGGTATTAAGGTCCCTCTCTCTCAATTTTGATAATAAAGTATCTACTATAGAATAAAGTCATGATCTTGCTTAGTTGAAGTTGGATGAATTACATAGAATCCTTACTACCCATGAGATAAGGAAGAATGATGATATACCACTGAAGAAGGAAGCAACATTCAATACAGAGATGAAGCCTAAGAAGAGGTTCTAAGGTAAGAAACTCAAAAAGGATTAAATTTTTGATATTTATGAGGATGAATTGATTGATTTGTTTATAAGGAAATTGAAAATAGTTTCAAAAAAGTATAAAAGGGTAAACTACCCTTTAAATGGTTCAATTATGGTTAGATAAGACAATTTGCTAGAAAGTTCCCTCATAATAATGATGATGAAGAACATGATGAAGACCAAGATGAAGATAATAATACATATAGGTATGATAAGAGTAAGAAAGGTTTTATAAAGTATGATAACAAGGATAAGTTATACAATAATAAGAAAAGTCTCTACACCAATAAAGACTACAACTTATCAAATGAGAGTGAAGATAGTGACTCAGAGTGTGATCATGAAGATGATGGTCCTATTGAAGATGAAGCCCTATTTATGGATAAGGAAGATAGTTTTTCACATAAAATGGAGTCTACTTGGAGTGATTTAGATGATGATGAAGATGAGGTGGACTATGAGACTGCATTGACAAATTCTTTTAAAGAATTGAAGATTAAGCAAAAGATTAATAAGAAGATGAATTATAAACTCAAGTACTATGAGGAGAAATTAAATGTATTTGAAGAAAGAATGAATGAAGAAACTAAGGAACATGAAGATATTGTCAAACATCTTAGTTGTCAATTGGCAATTTTGTCTACAAGCCTAAAATCTAAAGAAGATGAATGTTCAAGGTATGTAATTGAAAATGAGTCATTGAAATATAAGTTAGAGAATACATATAGTAAGGTGAAGTCATTTATGAGATTTGAAAAGATCTCAAGTGATCTATAAAATATTTTGAGTGGTCAAAAGCATGTTAGTGATATAATTGGTCTTGGATATGAAGAAGAACAAAATAATGTAACTCAAGACACGATGAAGACTAATGTGAACAAGGACAACCATAATTTGAATAAAAATCATTAGATTTAGAATGAAGGTGTTGGTATAATGAAGAGAAATTAAATCAAAAAACCAAATTCTATGAGGTATACAAGTCTCAATGGTTACTATTTCACATGTAATCAATTTGGGTATAAAACTAGAGAATTCAAGGGACCTGTTAGAAATGATTTTGGATGGAACTATGATGGGGGTCATCAGTCAAAAGGTGTGAGAAAAATTAATTGCTTCAACTACCTTGATGTGGGATACTTTTTAAACTAGTGTCCACATATGATTAGATAAGGTGAGTCCTCTTCAAAAAGAAGAAGTTGTTTCATTTGTCATAACATAGGACACCTTGAAAGTTTCTATCCAAGCAAGGTAATAAAAACTATGTGTCCATCAAGGATTATTTTTTGTTACAAATATGATAAAATTAGTCACATTGATGGATTCTACAAGTAAAGGTCATCAATTTAAAATGAGTTAAATTAGGTTCCTAGGCTGCAAGGAAGAAGGGGAATCAAATCATGGAAGCCAAAGATGGTAAGTATGAGTCATTATAAGACTTTAGGTCCAAGTAATCTATTTTTTATGGTGGAGAATTATTTAGAATTTGCAGAGTTCTAAGGGCTCTCATTGTCTGCTCATGTTGTAACTGAAGAGACCAAGCTCAAAGAGAAGACCAAGGTGCTGGTTAAAGCTGGTCTTGAGGTATGTATGGATCCAAGAAAAAATCCTCCCCTTATTAAGTGAGTTTCATTCAAAGAACACCAATTAATAGTGCCTAGTGATGAGGTTGAAAAATGCAAGGAAGATTCTATAGATGAAAAGGTATGTCATGAACCTATGTTATCTCCATGTCTTGTCAATCCAATCATAGAAGAGAAGGAGAGTGATATAAAAAGGGAACTAGTTGTCATAGTTCAAATTAAGAATATGAATAACAAGAGAAAGATGTCTTATAGCTATAAGAGGATTTCTATGGTTATTGATGAGATGTGGGACACTTCTAGCTTCACTTTATTTTAGAGAATTATGGTACAAAGGATGTCTCTATCTATGCTTCTTAAGAGACTCCTTTTAGTATAGAAACAAACATTGTTATGGTGTTAATTATAAGGTCTTATAAGGCTAGAGATGGTGTTTTTAGTTGGAGCATATATGTCCAGGTGGAAGATATGTTATGGTGATGCCATGATGTTGATAGTTATGTATGGAGTAGTCTACAAGGTCAGATTGAAGGTTCCTAGATGGAAAAGGAGGATTTGCGAGTTAACAAGATGATATTTTTTGCATATAAAGGTATATTAACCTTATTATATCTTATTCCAAGTGGTTTTTTGATCTGAAGGTATGTTGAAGTCAAATTGAATATTTTTGAGTGCTCTCAATTTTATTAGTTTTGGCTTAAGGGCAAGCATGCCTAAAAATGGGTTATAATAAGTCAATGTTCCCAAAGGTATGGAGGATTTATTTTTGGTCTAGAAGTATGTGATGTTTATCTCTAAGTGTCAAAGAAGTTTTAGACGTGTGCATTGACCAAAAGGAATTTGTTGACCTTATTTGTTTTTTAGTTTCTAAGCTTTTGGGGTATGATAGAAAATTTGTCTACCTTATGAGTTGAGGTCTAAGACTTATTAATAGGTTTAATGGGCCAAATGGGTTATCAAATAATGTTTCATAGATATTTGAAGGTTTGTTTTTTTCAATTTATTCATTTTTTGTCAAGCTAGAGGCCTAATTGGTAAGCTAGTTTGTGAAGGAAGTATGTTATAGAAGTTGATATAGATGTTTAAAATTAGTGTGTTTAAGGGAGACTACAAGAGTGATATATATATTAAGTTTTAGGTCTTGATGGTGTGTCTTTTAAAATTTGTAGGCTCTACAAGTTCTTGGTAGGGCTACAAGGAGACTAGACAGACCTAGTGTGAAGATGTGATGGTTTTGCTCAATTTATCCAAAATAGAAAGGAATGTGTGTTTCAAGGAAAGTTATAAAGTTCATTGAAATCATGTGTCATATGTGGTGAGTGGCATGAATTTATTTTGGTGGTCCCTAAGGTGGCTTGAGAGAAGAAGCTAGTAAGCCTATGTGGTGACTCTTCATGGTGTATGGAGATATGAAGATGATAAATATGTGTAATGGATCATAAATATTATGAGGAGTCCATATAAAAATTTTCTTGGTGAGTTCCATCAGATTTTAGTACTTTTCTATGTTATCTCTTCATTGATTGCAGTGCTTGGTTGAAGAGAGTGTTAGCATGGAACAAGAGGAAGTTGCTAAGGAAAGAAGATGTAGGCTCAAGGTAAGGGGGAGTTTGTATCATATTTATAATATGGCACTCTAATATTTATGGTATTTTCAGGTCCTTAAGATCAGTTTGTGCCCACTTTGTCATTGTGTCAAAGGGGGAGAAAGTTCTTGTTGTGAGAGTGCTTGAATAGAGAGAAGGAAGGTGAGTTAAATGATGTGTGTTGACATCAATGACAAAGGGGGAGATTGTTGGAGAGTTGTAAATTATGTCATGATGATGTTATTAATGTGTCTAGGTGAGTGGATGAGATGCCTTGATAGTTTAAGTGATAATGATAAAGTGTGCAATGTTCTTGTCTTAGTGTGCTTGGTTGATCTTCAATTTTGGTGTGGTTTGAGATGATTAGGGATGAGTCTAAAAGTATTGAGCACGTGTAATGGGTCATATAAGTGGTTAAGGATGATTGGAGAGCTTGTTTTCATGAGTGTAATTCACCCAATTTATCATTATTATCATGTAGACATCTTGGGTCCAATGGCAGAAAATCTGAGTTGGTATTTTGATGATGTCATAATTACCATGTGTGGATGATTCAAGGGGAGTTGTTTATATGGTTGTGATAAAATTAGTCTATAGTTTCTATCAAAAAAGTATCTAGTATAGCAATGAAGTGTGACAAAAGATATGCAAGTGCAAAGTTGGGCTCTTAGGCATTTTGACAATGTTTTCCCATAGTCAAATTTACAATGTGGCAAGAAAAAATGAGTAGGCATTTTGATGGTGAAATATCTCACACATGTGGATGTTTTAGGAGAAGGTGATCATATAGTTTTATTTAGTTTTATGCCTAGTTTATTCATGATAAATTTTAGGTTAAGCACTTAATCAAAACAAAATTTATGCATGTGCAAATTTGGTCTTTCCAGACAATTATTGACTTAGTTGGCTCTGTGAATAGATAAATCTGAAGAGGCATTTTAATGTCATTATATCTCACACGTGTGAGGGTTATATGAATATATTGACACATAGTTAGATTATATTATGTGACGATATAATATGGTCAAATTTTTTATTACTTTCACTTGAGTGAAGCAAGATATATGAAGGCGTAAAGTTGACCTTATAGATAAATTGCAAAGGTCCCCATAGTCATTTTTACACACTGTTAAAAATTAGGACGGGATGGAGATCCAATGGTTTGAAAGAGTTTGCACACACACATATATATATATATATATAGTGTATTAATTCAAATAATTCAATTTTTTTTTTGGTTAATAGATTTAAATATCATGACCAAATGAAGATCCAATGGTGCGCAAGCTATCGTACAAGATTGATCTAACAGTGTGTATGTAGTGAGATGATAAGAAGTGCATGATGTTTAACAAGTAAAAGTGATAAGAAGGCTTGTGAGGTACCAAGTATAATTATCATAGGGGTTATAAGCAAGATAAAATGGTGAGAACTACATGATAAATATCTAATTGATCCACAGAGATTGATGGTGTGCGTTGAGTTAATATTACATGAGATGAGGTCAACTATTCAAGGTTTAACATTTAGTAGTGGCACACTATGAGTTAAAGGTAAATATTTATAAAAAAATATCAATGGTTTTTATTTAATTTAATCAACAAGTACATGAGATGATTTCATGGTGACCAAATTTTAACAGTGACTGTTTGAATTCAAATATTTGAATTTAATAAACGAATGACCAATGTCTGGTTTTTGGGCCATAACTTTTGATCTATGCAGAATTTGCACTTGGTGTAAAAATAAAAATTGTAAGGGAATTCAAGGAGAATATGTTAATATATATTTTATAATATGAAATTTTGTACAATCAAATATATTGAAGTTAAAATTTGACTATGTGTTCGTACATGTTTTACAAGTAACCCAAGAAGGGTAATTGAGTTCTTTTTGATGTTGTTTTGATGTTTAATGATGAATTAGATATTGGATAATTCTTTAGACTCCATGAGGACATTTTTTGTAAATTTTGGAGATATGATAAATATATCTTGAGTATGAAAAATGCTTAATAAGTTGACTATGTATTCATTCATGGTGTCCTTATAAACAAGGCTAATGTTTGAGTTGATTGAGATTGCATAGAAGACTGAAATGATGGCTATAAACATTTGAGGATGAATACAGGGTCATATAGAGTGGAATTATGAATTTTTTAGTGGTAATATGTTTCTATTTTTCTTGTTATTGTACTAATGGAGTGAATAGGTCTTCATGAGACCTATAAGGGCTAGTTTGGCCTAATTAAAAGGGGTTGTTGCTTAAGGGTGACCCATGGGTGTTATGGTTGATCAACGAAGATTGTATTGAGATATATATATTTGCATGATATATGCGTTAAGGGTAAAGGCATGATTAATGGATGACCAAGCTCTTGATATTCATGAATATAAAAAAACTAAAAAATGATGGTTTCTAGACTTGTGTGTAGAATTTGCATTTAAGAGAATAGTGTTGTGAAGTGAAGGGTGGGTGCCCAGTGGATGATTTAAAGAGAATAATAGATTGAGGACTATTTTTATGACCTGTAGGTCATAATTATGTTGTTATAATAGTTTTATTTTAGATTGAGTGTGAGCAAAGGTGAAGAGTGTTAATTAGAGGTCCATCATAAGGTGTTGAAAGCATCAATTCAAAAGTGGATGTGTTCATCAGTGTTGTTATGGTAGTTAGACATATAGGGGGTTATAGCCTCCTTATAAGGTGGAAATTTATAAACGTATATTTGTTGTTGTAGCTCAACTAGATAGGGTGTGGTAACACCTTATGGGATTGTAATCTCACCAAATAAGGGATTATCATTCCTTGATCAGTTGTATCTGGTCTAAATTGGTTATTTTTATTATAGGATAATATTACAATTCAAGTTTCCATTGGGTTTTATCCCTCAAGAGGGTTTCCCACATATATGATATGTTATGTGCTTGATCTTGCATTGTCTCTCTTGTTCATTGCTATGAATGATGTGTATGATTCATTAATGCTTGTGGTAATTGACTAAGAGTTTGAAAGGTTTGGAATTGAAGTTGAATTATTTAGGCTCACTGATTCACCCCCACTTAGTGATAATACATCTAACATAGTTTCATTTTGGTTTGATCTTATTATTAAATTTACTTTTTATTAGTGTATAGACACATATATAATCATGTGCAAGTTATTTGGATTACGAATGCAATATTATTATTATTTCTCCTTTTGTTATGTTTTAATGTAATGTTGGGTGATATTCACTTAGGGATGAAAGGTTCAAATTATGTTCCTGGTAGTTGAGTGATTATGCTTTTATTTTCAATTTTAATTTGAATCTAGATTTGCATGTTACTTACTATTGAAACTTTTATTAAAAGCTAAGTTTATATGTTTGTCATACAAATGACCTTAAAGAATGATCTATTTATTTTAGTTGAGGTAAATGGCATAAAAATTCATACTCACTTCATGAAGTCTTTGTTTATGCCCAAGATGAAACTCTTGTTCCCAATTCAATCATTGATAATACATTCATATGCATTTAATTTGATCATTGGTGAACAAGTAAGGGAATTTTTCTTTAATATTTTTTTGACTTATTTGAGGTTAATAATCAAAGTAATAATAATAAATGAAACTAGTTGGATGTTTTTTGATTTTTCTTAGAGTTTTCTTGAATTTCATAATATATATTTAGAATCTTGTTGAGAAATAATAGGCTGACTTAGTTTTTTTTAAATAATAAAAGTTATACCTATAGCTTTTACAAGTATGCATTCTGTTAGTTTTTACATGTGAGTAACTAGATAGCGTTGAAATTTAAATGGGAGCTTATTACCCCTTATAAAAAAGATTGAGTTATATCTTATCACACACCATAATTAATTCATATATGTATCAATTAGTCATTTATGTGAAATTTTATGTTGAATGATATTTGTATAGCTATTACTTGAGTCAAGAACAATAGTAACTATTAACTAATTTGACCCCCTGGTCAAATAAGTGAACCCTTTGTAAGTTCAAACTTGTTATGAGGTATCCTAGGTAATAAATGTTCACCATTGCCATAAATAAGGTCAAATATCATATTTCATCTTAGTCACATTTATCTAAGTTTGTCTCATGTCATATTAGGGCTCCTTTTGTCACTTTGAATGAATTATATGGTTTATTCAAGGGGAAAAGTGTGTCAAAGTGTTATACAATGTCCAATATGTCATATTTGGTTAGAGAAGTGGTTTTTTAACTAAAAATTATAGGTTTAAATTTTGGAAATAAGAAAATAAGTGGAAAAAGTGGGAGTTTTAGTTGTTTCATAGACTATACAATAGTTTGCCACATGGGAAAGCTTCAATATTGTCTCTTAAACTCCCTAAAAGTCATATACATGCTTAATAATATTTTATAGGTCTAAAAATGGTGAAAACTAATTTGTATCTCTCTTCACTCCTTTTGGTAAGTTAAATAAGTCCACTGGTTTGCATCTGGTATGGATAGGAGGGACAGAGTTAAGAATAATACATTTAGGGAATGAAAGTAGTATTTGTGAGCTTCTATTTCATGGAAATGGTTTTTATATTAGTGGAATATGCTTCATGAACAAGCCTTAAGAATGATAGTTACTCCAAGTTGACTACACATTCCTAACACCTTAAGTTTTCCTCATCTATTGTAGTAGTCTATGTGAACCAAGGAGTGGAGGTAGTATTTCAGAGCATGATCATCCTTCTTAGCTAGTTTTAAAATTATCTTTCATGCATGATCATTAAAGGTGAATAAGATCACTCTCATTATGATAATAAATACATCATCACCATTAGTATATATAATAGTTTTTTCACATTTGCTATGTTTGTCTTCAGTGAGTAGCTTCAAATCAAGGTAATGTGTTTGTATTTTATCTCCTAAACCATGGAAGTCAGTTTCTCCATGGAAATTTTGCATTAAAATACTTAGAGGTTGATGAAAATGGGATTCCAAAACCATGATCAATGACTAATCATAATATATTCAATATTATAGTCATCTACAATCATATGTAAGCATGTATGGATAATAAAGGACCATATAAAACCTAAGGCATAAGTTATTTTCATTTCATGACTTTAATGAGATTCTCAAGTCATTTAAGGTTCACAAACTGTAGTCAATCCTCCTTAAGAAATGTATATAGAAGTTCAAAGTTAGAAAATTTTCTCAAATGGATAGTTTACATTAATCTCTCCAAAATAGGTCTCTGCTCTACAATGTTCCATCTTGTGGTGAAGTATTTTGGATTCTAGACAAGTCTAATAGTGTCTCACTTGTAGCCTAGACCTATATTCTACATATTGACCTAAAGATAAGGATGCTAGATTAAGAAAATGTGATTATAGAATTAGTTTTACTTAAATATATTTTCACTAAAAACACTCAATGAAAATCTGATCTTGGAACTTGAGATGTAATAGTGATCTATAATGAGAGATGAGAACATAGTCTGTAGACATGAAATAGGTTCATTCAAGTGTTAAGAAGTCCTATTGACCTTAGAGGTATAATGATATGATCCTAATGACCTCATAAGGAATAAAGAGAATGCAACACAATTCTAAAACCTTTGTAATAACCTAAAGTATCCCATTGACCTCCCTAATTACCACCTATAGGTGACACCATGAACACCATAGTCTGCATCCTAGTCTAAGCCAATGAAAGATGAAAGTTTATTTGGTAGGAAATAAATAAAGATGGATGATCATGTGGGTAATAATCTAAAATTTTTAATATAATCCTCATGTGATTCTTAGATTTAAGGAATATAAATGAACTAGTTTTCAAATGTTACATGAGTCTACTTGAACCTTACACAGTCACATGAACTGGTAACTAGTCTTAAAAGTAGAAGGCTTAAGAACATGAAAAAGCATTGAAAATTCTTGAATATGGTATTAATTACTTAAATAATCTATCCATGATCTCATTTAATTTGTACCAAAAGGGTAAGTACCCTCTGTTCTATCTCAAACAAAGGGCACTCCATAAGCAACCTCACTTGTAGACTCAAAACATGAAGGGTAAATGGATAAATGAGGTAGTATTAAATCCATGGTGATATGTTTTAAGGGGTTTATATGAGTATGAAATAAGTTTTAAAAGATCCAAAGTCATTGGAAACATCAAGAGGGTAAAAAACTTAGAATGCACAGTCTAGGTCTATTAGTATTAGAACTAGATTTAAAACCTTCATGGCCTCTATATTGATCTAGATTACTAAAAATATTTTATAATACATGAGAAAACCTTCATGGGAAAATATGATATGGACTGGGATCTTTAGTTTCTAGGTGGTAACTTAAATTTGTCATTTTTGACTTAAGATTATCTCAAACCTACCTAGAATTCACTACAAGAGCTCGAGAGACAAAATTTATGTGCTCATATCAGTATGGAGGGACTACATGGTGATTAAAGGAGTTTTTAATAGTTTAATTGGGTATGTAAATCAAACTTAGTGGAATTGGTTTGGAGTTTTAGTGTCTATTTTTTATGAACTATCACTAAGAACCAAAACCACCAAAAACCTTCCTAAACCCCTTGTTTAAACTCGATGAAGAATATATGGAGAGTAATGTATCTATGGGTGGTAAAATTAATTTTATATTTTTATATTTTTTTAAAAAAATCTCCCAATATTCTTTAAATCCACTTTTGTTTTACCATCACTTGTATGGACAAGCCAAAATCTAGGTTTTCTATAGGTTTTATGGTAAATTATAGGTACAAAAAGGGATGAACAAATGAAAATAATTATATAAGGTATATAGAGACTTATTATAACTCCTTAAACTAATTTATAATCATAGTGATTCATGAAAGTACCTCTACTACATTTTTCACTATAGGCAATCTTGGATAGACAGTGAGAAGGAGAAGTGATGGTCTAGTGATAAGGTGAGTGGTCTAATATTGAATTAATTTGAGGTATATTTGATTAAAAAAAAGATAAAAATATATTTAAAAAGTGTCTAAAACCTCTTCCATGGACTTACTTGAGAAACTAAAGGTCATTCTAATGACAAGTGTGAAGAGTGAGGCCTAGAAGGCTAGTAAGTGGTTAGTAGACAGTGAACACAAGTGTCAAGAGGAAATGAGGCATATGAGGAATGTTAAAATATTTTTGACACATTATCATGAAATTGTAAATGTTTCAAGGATCCATATGGTAGTTTAAATCAGTCAAGTGGACTCATCACCAAAGGATAATTTCAAAGAAGGATAGTGAAGAGTTTTATGCCACCTCGAGGGGGAATGATGCTTTTCATATGGTGACTTACAATTCATGACTTATTTTCCACATCATTATCTCATATTTTAAATAATTTTTAAATCTTGACACATGGATTTATGACCCTTACACTTTTATTCTTCTCTTTCTTCTCCTTTACTCTATAAATGCAAGCCTTTCTATAATTGTATTTAGTACACACCTAGTATGGTGAAGCCCTACTATTTTGACTCATTTTTTCCCTTGGAATAAATATTATAAAGTTTATTTACTCTCTAATCATCTTGCCTAAGTATTTCAAGTAGTGTATTTGGATGATAAATGATGAAGAATATTTCTTCTTGCTTCTATTATACTCATGTATGCATTGTGTAAGTGGCATATCTTATAAAAAGTCTCATAAAGTGTATTATTTTTTAATGTATACTTGAAGTGTGTGAGTTAATAGTAATGTCTAGTATCATAACTTATTTTCACCCACCTCTATATTTACATAGCAATTTGCCTCTATGAGAAACACTTATGCTAGAAGGTCAAAGAGTTGAGGTTAGTTTGGGTAGTTTTCCTTCGTAGTGTAGATGCAAGTGTGGTGTGTGGGATTATCCTTGGCATATCACTTCATTATAATAGGTTATTTTCTATTAATTTCTTTCCTTTTCACCCCTAAGTGATTAGTCTAGTGTAGTGTGTGAGCTTAAGATATAAATCAAGGGAGCTAGCCCTTTAACTTAGAGGTTTACCTCTATTATAGGTAACCCAAAATCCTAGAGGTAATCCCATGTAAAAATATTGGAGAGGTTTAAACACCCTCTCCTAGGGTGAAATATTTGGTTACAATAGTAACTTGAGAATAACACTACTATGTGGATGTAGAATATTTTAGTTATTCTTAATAGTTAATTCACCCTTATATTTAATATTGCATTTGACTAATCCTTTTCGATATATGTATTTTTATTAGAAAATAATTATTGATAATAAGTTTGGATCTTTGTTATTCATAAAAAATTATAAAACATTGAATGAATAGATGAAATAACTTTTTGGGATTAGAACACTTCATATTCCCATTTTGTGAAATCTTTGTTTGGAAATTGTACATAGCATAAATTAATCATTTAAAAAAATTAAAGTATAATATTAAATATTTAGTGACTTATAAATAGTTTTCAAGTTATCCCAATGAGATTCAAATCACTTAAGTTGATCCGACTTAGGTCAAAGTCTCAATCAAGTTATTTTACAATGATATTTGAAACAACACTAAAAAGAGATTTCATATACATAGTGATATTCCATAATTGAAAGAGTACATTATATCCTCATGGACACAAAATATATTCATAATGATAATTATTATGCTAACCTGATGGTTAATAACTCATAGCCATTCTAGAAAGGAATGATGAGCATTATGCATGGACCTTTATAAACTCTTTACATTACTATATATATATATATATATATATACACACACATATATATATACACATGTATAGTTTACTTCATGGTTTAAATATTTATATGTGATAAAATTGAACCAAAATCTAAATCTAAAAATTCAATTTAAATCATATGAGGTTCACACACATTTTTGTTTAGACTCATAGAAAATAATGGTTTAAGTGATTAAATTTGGAAGCCTATCTTGCACTACTAGAATGAAAGAAATAATCACTTACTATTAAAAAAATTAATAACCTTAAAAGATTTATAAATATTTCAATTTGAATTTTTGGGTTGTGAAAAACATATGTAGTGGTGTACCATGATGCCCCAATGTAGGCGTGATCCTAATGTAGGAAGGTATCACCTAGGTGTGGATATGTACAATATATGCATGCCCATGTCATATATAAATTATATGCCCTACATCCCACTAATTTATACTATAAAAAAAATGGGTATATATAATAAATATGTAATCTACCATGTATATTAAAAATAACATAAATGAATCATGTAAATTACAAATACATGTCATGCATAATCCATAATTTTTTAATTTTTGAACATTTTAATTTTTTTTTGTATTTTTGAATTTGAATATTATCATGATAAAAAATGATCCCATAAATTTCATATCCATGTATAGGTCCTATATGAATTTTTGTTAACTTCAATCATTATGGATGTATATTAAAATCTTTATCAATGTTCGAATCAAACAACTGGTTAGGCATTGTACATTGTCCATCATCACTATCATAGTTACATTGATCATGTATATGTCAAGTACCTATAGTAGGAATAGTAACATGTGAATTTTGTTTCATATTAACATTTTTGACTTCATTAACCTTATCATCAATTAAACCTTGTATCTTATGCCTAAATGGAAAATCTTTATTTGTAAAGTGTCTTGTGTATCAATGATTATCATAATATGCATTAATGATGAATCGATTAGATGAAACCCTCTTCATATCAACCTATTTTTTGGGAGATATAGAAATTAAAATAAAATTGAGTAACATTTAAAATATATTTTTAGGAGATTATAATAATCATGTAAATAACCTCCTTTGAGAGACCTTATTTGTAATATGGTTGGTTTATAGTTTTATTATTTTAATGATGTCATGCTATTTAAACTTTTTAATACACTATTATAGTGGGAAAAAATTATTTTTTCAATGTATAACTATATTATGATACCAAAAATAAGGTCTTCATTCTTGGTTTGATAATATACCCATAGCTCTATGTTGAGTCACAAGTAGAGCAATAATTTTTTTATCAAGTAGCATATGTAGTATAGTGATTGGTTTACACTATTCACTAGTAATTTATAGTTTGATAATAGGTTATATATACATGAGCTCTAAATTTTTTACCAAATACATCATAAGTGTTTGGTGTTCACCTTTCATGCATTGTGTAATATGTTATGCCTCTTTTTTCAAAGTCATGATTGATTTGATGAAATATTATCTCAAAGGAGAACTTATCATTGAAATAGGTTATTGAATTTATATTGAAACTAGTGTTTTCATTTGTATCCTTAAGAGTGTTTGTAAGGGATTCATTCCCTTTATCCAATTATTATTTTTAACCACTTTAAAATAATATTAGTACTCTCTTAGACCAATAGGTGTAAAATTTAGATGAGACAAATATTTATCTATGTTCATTAGATCATCATCATCATCATCATCATCATCACTATAATATTATTTGATAATGATCTAATAATGATTATTTTGAATTGAATAATAAAGGAATACATGGTATCTTATCTTCATGTGTGTCCTTTGTTGTTTCTTACTTCACTGATGTTTCTAGAGTTATCTCATTTTCATTTGATTTTCTTGACTCCTTGGTTTATTATGCATTTATTCTTTCTAGTGGTATGATTTGTGATATATGTATTATAGTAGACTGAAAAGAATAAAATTTTAGACTACAACCATCACTAGGATTTGAAACTTCTTCTCTACAAATAATATTTTTAAACTAAATCATTTACTAACACTTTATTCTCTTAAAAAAACCTACCAAGTTTAAATATCCCTGAGTGCATGCCTTAAAGGCACACCAAGAAAGGGGTGGGTAGGGCATTAGTGCTTTTTGAAGGATATTATTTCCTATTTATCAGTCCTATATCCATTATAGCTTTCTCAAATTTGATCCTCTAGGTTATTTCCTTCTATATTTACATCTTATAAATATATCAAGATCCATAATTTTCTATTATATCAGCCTATTTAATCTATTTTTATCTATTATTTTTCCCTTCCCAACTACATCTATTAGATTGGTTTAGTTATGAATGTTACAACATAGTATTCATAACTAAATCAACTTGGCCAACCTAGTTCAAGGTAAGTCAACTCATTTAAAATTAAATTGAGTTGGCCAATAACATCATCTTAATTTTAAAAAGGAATTAGGGTTATTCACCACTATAAATAAAAGTTACCATTTTATTCCAATAGAGAGAGAAACATTCATTTTGACATTGTTATTGCTTAAACTTCTACCCTAAGTCTACATTTGGAAGAGTTATTGCATAGATATTGTCTTGATCAAAATGTTATATTGTGGAGTCTTGGAAACAATATGATGAGTCCTTTTAGGTATATGTTAATTTATCCTTTAATATGTTTATAATCACAACAAACTATTCCAAAACACCACTGGCCAAAGGGGAGATTAAGACTCAAAATGTTTTGTTTAAGGTAATTATATTCTAACCATAGATTTTTTAATTCATGGATAGGAGTTGCATAATTATCAGTTATGAATATATATATATATATATATATATATATATATATAATATAATATATATATATATATATATATATATATATATATATCTTTCATTAAACTTTGTCTAAACTTATACTTAGTTTGCATATAGGAATGTTTGAACTTTTCATTTATTCACCTTAGGTAACCTAGGCCCCCATTTGCTTACCATAATTCCTTGCTCTTTTTGATATATTTATAACACTTCCCCTTGCTTACATTATATTTTTGTGATACTAAATTAATTAAAAAATAGAGACATAGTTAGATATATTTCATGGTATTGATTTCCTTGAGGAATTGAAACATTTTATCTTGACATTATGTTGTAAGTGATCCTCTTGCTAGGTTTACAAATCCATTTGGTCATATCCTAATTTATTAAAAATTAATGGGATCTCTTTGATTTACCTTATTTGAGTTTGAATATTTGGATAGGATAGTTTTATATCAATCCTATCTCATTGCATACATTCTAGTGAACCTGGCATGAATCTAACCATTACCTTCACTTCTCCATCTAATTTTACCAAACAAATCATTACAGTTTAATTTATGAATTTTACCAAAATGTATTGGCTAATGTGACAAATTTTATTATTTATATATATTTAAAACCAAGTATATCAAATATATCAATATAGTTCTATCTCAAAATTAAAAAAAAAATTATCCCTAGTGATATATATTGAATATGTCAATATTTTTCTATTCAGGCATATCTTAAACTAATAATTTTGGAAAGTGTGATATAATTTCAAATAAAATATATCATTTTTACTCTAGTAAAATATATCAAAAAAACCAATATAGTTATATTAAAAACCCTTTTCCAGGAAACTATATCAATCTAACACATTTCTAATCAGCAACCATGATTCATCATCAAGAAAAATAGTTTTGATGATTATAAATATGTCAAATATGAAATCACATGCATAGTTTTATCAAAAAAATCATACTGTTCATCTTATGGATTATGAAAACATTAAATCTCTTATACCAATCTACTTGATATAGTTCAATATGTACACTTTTTTGTTCCTTTTAAGCTTATTTTCAATCAACTACATCGACTTATTCGATTTAATTCTCCATTGAAAATATTTTTAGTAAAATTAATTTGATCCATTTGATTTATTCATTTAATTATATATAAAACTCTATTCAAATATGCTATATCAATCTACTCAATACAATTCTTTATTGTGCATACAACTGCATTGACCAACACCTATACAATTTTGTTTGTGTTAATTTTCAAGCATAAGCAAGGAAAATTAACTATTCATTTAAGAATTTAATAACAAAATTAATTTAAATTTGACTACCTATTTGTTTCAATTCACTAAATTCTTTAACTTAGTTTTTAAAATTGATTTTCAATCTTTATTTTCTATTTGTTTACATTTCCCTAAAACCTATGTAATGATAGTTTTCAAACTATGTAGCTACTATCATGAAAGGATGTATAGTGTTATGTTTAAAATACTAGTATATTATTTATATAAATCATGGTGGGATGTGTATACACATAATATTTTCAAACTTTATCAATTACTAATGTTTTATCTCTTGTAGGAACCCATCGAATCTTAATATTTTTAAGTGGATGCCTTAAAGGATGCACTAGGAAAAGTGTGGGTAGACCATTGGTACTTATCAATATTGTTGTCCCATATACCACAAATTGAAACCAACACAAAACTCTCCTATACACTTCCAAAAATAATTAAACACCTTACACAACCCCTATCTAAGTGAAAAACTCTTTTTGATATTTACCAAATAATGTCAGTCTAGGTTGACCCTATACTTAAATTATATTATCAAATTATGGGACTTTGTCACCCTTAGCCAAGCCAAACTAGGACCTAACTTGATTTTATCAATTAAAAATATAGGGTCTATTAGGGATGACACTATCTACTAAACTTTCAAAAGGGTTTAGTGTTAGACTCAACTATATATACAGATTTTTTCCACTATTTCTTAGAGAGATAAGAATAAAAAATCATATATTGCACATATGATTACCACTATTCTACTTAAGGAATCTTACTTAGGGTTTTAATACTAAACTTGGAGAAACAAATATTTTATTATGGAGAAGTATTTTAGATGCATAGAGTTATGTAGCCCAGAGCTGACTTATCTTTATTATCCTTACATACCACAACAACCTCTTACAAAGCATCTTGGCCAAGGGAGAGATTGAGTCTCAGTGGGTTTTTATTCAAAGTTAAGTATTCTTAACTTTGTTACTCTTTTTTTAAAATATATATTTTTTCATTTGTTATATTATATAATTATATTATCACATAACATGACTCTATCACCCTTAGCTGACCCAGTATAGGACCTAACTTACTTTTATTAATTAAAAATATAGGGTCAATTATGTTTGATACTATCCATTAAATTTCATAAGGGTTTAGGGTTAGATTAAACTATATACACACATTATTTCTACCCTTTATTATAGAGACAAGAATATGAACATCATATATTGCACATCTTCTTACCACCATTCTACTTGAGGAACATTACTTAGGGTTTCAATATTACACTTGGAGATATATATCTTGTCTTGTGGAGAATTATTTTGGATGCATGGAGAAGTTGTGTAGCCTAGAGCTAACTTATCATTGTTATCCTTACATACCACAATAACCTATTGTGCATCATATTATCCAAGGGAGAGATTTAGGCTCAATGGTTTCGTATTCAATGGTAAGTATTCCTAACTTTGTTCCTCTTTTGTTAAAGTAGATAGATTTACATTTATTATCTTATATACTTCTCTCCCATGAATTAAGATTTATTATAAATTGGATTAATTATATATATTCTACGCATGTTTATTTTTATGTTTATTAACCCCATTTTATGCCACATGCTTTGGTGAGCACTAGGTTAAATTTTACTTTACTTTATATTTACTTTATGAATATATAAAACATAGGACCTAGTTAGGGTTATTGCATGGTGTTACTTGACTAGAGGATTTGGAACCCTCTCTAATGATATTATTTTGGTAAGGAACCCCTTCGTTAGTTATAGCATATCCATCTTGGTCATGACCTTGATTATCTAAATGTACCAACAAATACAAGTGTAAGAGTGATTAATCTTCTCTGAGCTAGGATTAATTTGTAGATTAATTGCATTTCCTAATTTATACATTCCGATGAACCAGATGTGAATCTAAGACTTGTAGGTTTTATTTCACAAATTCATTTATTTTCATCTTCTATATTTTTATTTATTTAGTACTATATCAAACCTAACATTTTATGCATATGTTCAACACATAGTTTCTCCAAATCAACTCTTTTTTATTTATGTAGGTCTTATAAAAATATAGGTGACTAGATTGATAAACTCAACATAGATATCTTATTAAACCATAGGATTTTAGACTTCATCAACCCAATCAACTCTATTATTAGTTCTCTTTCTCAGCATATAGGTTTATAGACTTCATTGACTAAGTCGACTCTATTCACAAATTATTTTTAGCATATATGTTTTTTAGACTTCATCGACCGAATTAAAATTATTCATATAATATAAAAAATAACATTTTATCAACATAACATTAAAATTTACAAAATAATCATCGTAAAAAAATATCAAGGTTCATTCTTACATTCTCTATCATTTTTATTTTTCATTTTCAGTCTTATTTTTCACAATTTGTAGTCTATAAAACAATAACCCTAAAGTGAATTGGGCTGAATAGATAGATATAGTTGTATAGAATATTTTATCTCTAAAAGACTCAATTGACTTATTTTACTATGTTCTTTTAGATCTTGCTTCCATAGATAGTAGTGACCTTGTCGAATTTGTTCTATATTATTTGCATACAATGTCACGTCAACCAACTCTATACTCATAAAAAATAAAATAACTAACTTATATTGATATTAATTAATTCACTTTTCATTTTAGCTGATTGATTTCTTAGAGTAACATACATAGACAAAATAGGAGGTTTTCAATTTACCAATTTAGTCACAATATTTTTATCTTTTGCACACACCTTTAAATTACAACACTAAAAATCATTAAATTTTTTCTTCCCAAGGTCTAACTACTTTGATTTCATGACAAGGGGGAAGTTAACTTGGTTTTATGTCCAATTATAAACATGTGGTTTATGGTATATTGGTAAAGAACCTGATACCCTTACCTCTGTGGGATTTTGAAGTAAGGAGGTAGTCCCTAATAACAAGCCAATATCATCACCAATATAAATCCATTTTAGCATAAAATACTTGAAACTATCCATATATTTATTTCTAGTTTCTTCTTATATCCAACTCCCTATCACATTAATTTCAAAATTTATTATAACTTAATAACATTCAGGAATGACCACTTAGCTTATAATTTACATTCAAGTTTTATTGCTTGCTCTTTGGTCATTTTATTTTGTATTTCAAAACTTGTACTAGCCAAAATTAGTACAATGTTTGTGTTTTATGCTACAATTAGATCAAACACATTGATATAATTACTTGTGTGCTAAATTATATTTGTTTAACTATTATCTTGTAAAATGTTTCCCTATTTTTAGAACACAGTCACCCATATCGACATAGTCTCGTACAAGCTATTGGTTCCATATTATCTTTAGTACATAGTCACCCTATATGACTGTGTATATTTTATTTTATTTAGTTTTTCCTTATATAGTACATAATTAACCTATATGACCATGTAATTTATAGCCTATTTTATTTCCTATCTTATAGAACATTATCAATTGATTTGAATCTGTATCTTACCAATTGGTCCTTATTTCCATTAAATGTTTATCCTCTTACCTTAATCATGAATTTATTATTTGAAGATATTAAATAATTAAATGAAATAAACATGGTGAGTTTTACCAACCCTTATTTCCATGTTTCCACTCACACTATCGACCATGGGACTCCTCCACATTCATCCTTAGTTCACAACCCTCTATTCTCCATATAATATGATCATTATTTAGAGCACACAACTAAAATTCTCTTTTTCATCAATAAATTATCTCAACGTAGAGGAAATGACCCTTTAACCATTTATAATATCATGATAGGTGCTCATATAAAAGAACTCATTCACCCTCCACTACCTTTTCTCATGAATTTGGGGAAACCAATTTCTTTGCATACTAACATTTTCCTTTTATTATGTATCCTTCACACACCATGACATCTTATTCTATGACTTCTTCAACCTCCATGCCAAGAATTTATACTAACATTCTAGGTTCAACTTCTTGTGGGCCTCTTAAAAAGAGCCATACCTTTAACCATGCTACTTGTGCTTATTTTGATACAATGATTCTCATGATACTAGTGCTTATTTTTATACTAATATTACTTATTTCATGAGTACATTGTATGATCCTACTCATAGTTAAACTCAAGATATTAATACTAACACTAATAGATCACATGTTATGCACACTAGTCAAAATTCTACCCAAACTAACCAAATCCTATTACAAACACTTAATCAAATACATAACTTCCAATACAATAATATAAATCAGATGATGTAGATGTAAAACCATGTAATTCATCTTTAAAACCAACCTCAATAAGTTTTATGGGGAGGAAAAAATACAAATGCCTGCCCACCCCCCTTATGGATTCCCATGGTTACCTTATCTCAAAACCATACCTTATCAATAAAAAAATCAGACATATAAAAAATGAACCTCTTGTACATAAAATTACTAACATTAACATAGGAGGCATCACACCCACCATCACCTATAAGGGTTCCACCGATCCGACTTTATATTTAAAAACATTTGTTAACCTTTATAAATATTAGGTCAATTTTAACACCTTGGATGCTACCAAAATATTAGATAAAACACTCTCAAGAGATGATATACATTGTAAAACTAATTAAACCCCATTCTATCACTCACCTCAAAGACTTGGTTAACTCACTAGTCCAAGAATTACAAACTAATGATCTTATTGAGAACAACTTAGCCCACTTTATAAATTCCAAACAACTTGAAACTAAAAAAACATAAGACTTAATCAAATGATATAAAAACTTGTCTATCAAATTTGATAATAATATGGTGGATGAAAACCTCTTCCACCTATTTACTAATGCTCTATGTCCCAAATTATAGTATCAGGTTAGGACTCTCTCTCCAATAACCTTAGAATAAGCTCTTGACCAACATAAATGACAATAATTACTCATGCATCAATTCAAACCATCTCAACCTACAATGGGCACTAATATGATCATTAAAAAAAGAAAAAAAAAACATGTAACTAACATGGTATTAGTAACACCTATGACACTATTCATCACATTCAGATAGTTACTCCAAATAACATCATGGAGCATGCTCCACCTTCAAGAAACACTCCTAATCCTATATTTTCTCAACCCAACCACACTAATGTGTAAAACCAATTATCCATACAAGAGTTTCAAAAATGTCTTCCAAGATCTCTACCATGAGATCTTGACCTTACTTGTCCAATGAAATCATGGTATGATATAAATATCTTTTTTTGGATTCATTTAAGTTAGGGCCACTCATGAGACTTGTAGATAATTATGAAATATTTTTATGGATTTTTTTCTTGGTCCAAACATCGATCATGAAACCCTTATTCAAAATCATCAACAATCATAGGACATAGATTTTAAATCCCATGAAATGAAAAATAAAAACCAATCTTTAAACCAAGCTAATTCTCATCTTGCTATCTATAAATATCCTCTTCCCAACCAAAAAGATACCCTAGAAAAGGCTACTCCTCTAAATAATGTTTAAATTATTATAGACCTCACTACCAATGAATAAAATGTGGTTAATATGACTAACATGAGTAGAGTAGTTGATTTTATTGACTCAAATACACCTCCTATGCATCACACCTCTTAATCATTCTATGTCATTCAAGACACTTACCATCCCATATAATGGAATTAGGGTAAGGGGAAATTATAACCATTAAATAACCACTCTCAAAAACACAACTTGATTTTACCTCTCATACCATCTATACTCTTTATCAAACATCCACAAAAAAATACAAAATCCCCCAAACTTCGAATAGTATTTATTCTACCCAATCATAAGAAATAATTAAACCAATCATCACATCACCTCAAGTAACTCAACACATTTTTAATCAATCTAAACCAACTACACCCTATCAACACAAGTTTAATTATACTTATATCCCTCCTTTATAGGAGCTCTTACAACACTATTAACCTATATCTAACCATCCTTCCATGATTTATGATGAATGGGGTCCCATTGAGGAACTTGTCACCTCCCATATCAAATACCTTTCTTAGAATTTATGATAAATTATCCCCATCATTAAAACCATTTAATGCAATTGTTTTTCAAAATGAACATCCCTCATCCTCTCCTAATTGGACATGAAGCTACCTTATTTGTATCTAAAGATAGTATACTTCAATAATGTGAAGATATGTCCATCTATATTGATGAAATAGTTGACACTTCTCTTTTTATTAAGTTCCCTATTGCTTCCATGATTCTTGATAAGATACTACTTCATGTAGATGATCCTCTATTCATTATCATCCAAATTGGAGATATCCAAGTTAAGTGTACATTAATTTATTAAATTTTAGGTACTTACATTACCTCCTTGATTTCATTAATATACTTGGATATTCTAGATGTAACCTCAAATCTACACATAGGACATGTAAAGGATATGATAAAAGGAAAATGCCTCCTCTAGGTTGTGTTTGGCTTCTTATTACCATTCCTCCTATCACCATCTATGAAAACTTTATAATATTTAACTTTCTACTTTATTACAACATATTACTTGGTCGACCTTGAAATCATCATATGAGATCATCCACTTCATTTGTATGCCAATGCATCAAATTCCCCGATAATGGATATATTTAAAAGATTCAAGGATACATAAACCCTTGTAATTTTGAAAAATTTCAAGAACATGGTGTCTTTAAAATTCCTACCCTTGAACCTTTTCTTAGTATCCCATTTAGGGAATCCCAAATCTTCAACTATTTAGTCAATTCAACTCAAGGCTAAAATGGTCACCCTGAATTTATTGAGAACATTCCAATTAACCTATTAGATTCTAATGATGATGATATAAATGAGATAAGCCTCAAGATCAAAACCTTAGATCTATCTCTTCACATCATAACGTAACTTCCTCTTGGTTTACAACCTCAATCCATGCTATACCTATTGTCTTAACTAAGACTAGACACTCTATCCATCACATATCCTTTGATGAAAAAGTCATTCCTACATATACCATTGACTTTCATACACCTGAATAGATGATGGTTATGCTTTAGATGACCCATTATTATCTAGATTAATCCTATCTATAAATTTAAAAGTTCTTCAATATCAATCTTATTTATTTTAGTCTTTTCATTTATAATTTAGCATTCCTCCCTTTATAGTATCTAATACTAGTCTTCTTACTATTTATAATAGGGTAGAGATGGAACACTCACATGGTATGCCTCTAGTCACAATAGAACTCATCAAGGGTATACTCTTAGATCATTCCATGATAGGCCTTTATCACTTTGATAAATACTAGGAACCTTATAGTTTGCTTCCTCTAGATACACTAAAGACTATTCTTAAACTTGTTGCATGACTAACCTCACCTTCAGATGGGCCTAATCTAGTTTCTACTATAACCTTACCTTCAAATGAGCCTAGTCTAGTTTTTATTTCATACCCACCTTTCCTTTTTGATGGAATTATTCCTTTACCATAGATTTATCCAACTCCCATCCAATGGTTAGATCAAATTTATTATGATATCCATAAAGTTTCTAGTCATTAGACTAAATATTGATATTTATATCAGCCACCCTAGGCTTTTCCTTCCACCTCTTTCGCTAATAGACCTCCAAATTATACTAATAAATGTATTTTTTTCTTTCACATGATAAATAACCACTCTTACATTAATTATCATAAACTCAAACAATATATTGACACATTACACACAACCACTTCTCAACCCAAATATAAGACCATACCTCTTCCTAATCTATTACTAGAATATATCCCTAACTATGGGAATGTATAGTGTCTTTTGCACTAGTGTGGTACACATCATACTGATTGCTTCCACATTATCTAGTAGCACCTTTATGAATACCCCCATTTGACACCTATATGAATCATTACTCTTTCTTTAGGTCACATACGTAATAAGGCTCCTCTTTCTTCATAGGTTGTACCTCCTTCTCACCCCACAAATTCTATTCCCATTCATACATACATTCATCTACTTAAGTATACTATGCACGAGATCCATCATGGGAATTAATCTTCAACAACTACACATACATTTTTTGTTTAGGAGATACGCAAGGAAGTTTTTGCATAACTTTCCATGAACATTTATGAGGCTCTAGATGCCATCAGAACATAGCTTCATAGAGATATTTTAGATGTCATGGATAATATTTATGGTCAAGTATATCAATGTTTGTGAACACAACATGGTTTTATTTCACATTATTCTATGTTATGATTTGGATTGGATTTGTTATCCAATTTTATATCTCTTATACACTTAACTATGTGTCAAAATTGGTTTCACCTATCTATTTTACATGGATCATTTATTATGATTTATGTTTTTTATATGGTTTTATTTACTTTAACTTTTCTTATGTCTTCTTATCATTATTTTCATGAATGCACACTACTACCTATGAGTTCATTTCTTTCATGGATTATTTTTATTTTACAATGATTATTTGCAATCTTATCTCACTCACAAATTAGATAATTATTACTATGACTTGGTTATAGAAACCTTGATTCATTTAATATTATATGTCTACCATATTATCAATTATCAAAAAAGACTTCTCATTGTACTACTACCACATACTGATATACTTTGGATGTCCTTTCTTCCTTTAATTTCCTTAAAAATACTAACATACATATGGTTAAAACTAGAGATTACATATTGGTTCATAGGTATAACTAAGTGTTTAGTTAGTCATATCTCTAGTTACTTAGCCTCCTTTAAACCAAAGTCTAAATCTCATTCATGTGTATCACTTCTATCAATCACATTGGTTATTCCAAATCCATATGGAGGAGGAATCATAAAATCCATAAAAAAATTAAAATCCAAATCATTTAAATAAAATGCAATTATTCAAAAAGGAAACATACCAAAAAAAGTCTAGACACACCAAAAGATATGATTCATAACACATCTCTTATTTATAATTGAAGATCAAACTCCACAGTTGGTCTCGTGATCGAGTCGAGGTCCATTAGGGTGTGGTAGAATAATAAAACTAGATAGGATAATTTAAAAAAAAATCTATAAGTGATACCTACTTTCTCACATAAGTACCCAATATTTATAGTAGATTGACAATTCAGTAAGAGGTCCCGAAGAATGGGGCACATGTGGTAAAGTTGGTCTATTTTAATTTTCTTGTTCATATAACCATCATGAGTTGATATTAGTATGCCACCTATTTTCATATATAAATTTGTGTTTATTATGAGTAGGTATATTTATGTTTGATATAATTTTAGTGTCTCTCCTTCATACCTAGTATGCCTCATGTTTCCTAATGTATTCTCATAATGTGCCTATGTCATGATTTTTAAATTCCCTCTTGTTGAGGTATGTTCCTATTATTATGTTAAGGAATTAATGTTTTTATTTATGTCAAATATAGTTGAGTTTAATTAATGTGCCAGAGGTGCTCTTGTGAAGATGCATGATAAGTGATCATGGTGGCTTAAGCATGGTCAAGTAGGTCTTTGAGTTCTACATATGGTCTTGTCATAATGTTGTGATGTGACAAGCTTATGAGTAGCATTATTTTGTATTAATATGAGAGATCATTAGAAAGAGAGTATTGATTGTGTTTAAGTACTTGTTGTGATAAGGTAATTTTTGACCAAGTTTATAAGAAACAAGTATTTATGGAAAAGGTGTATTATGAAGCCTAGTCTTATCTTGGTGAAGGCATGAATAGTGAAGCTTGGTGAAGTAAGTGAGATGAGGCTTGTTAGAAGATGTGTGGAAGTTATTGAGCATGGTATAAGGTTTTTTAGAATTAGATTAAGATTTAAAGTGAATATATAGTGGTAGGAAGGTCTTTAGGGCTTCATGAGTTTATAGAGAGAATTTGAAGATAACTAACATCTTTTATCTTCATGTCTTGTGTGATAAAAAAGGCTAGTTAAGACTTGGTAAAAGACTTATATGGTTTGAGAAGCATTGGTCAAAGGATAATGAAAGGATATATTTTGAATCTCATCTCATATTTTTGAGATGATTTATGAGATAAAAAATTAATTTTGAAGGTCTCAAAGTGGTATGGTGCCTAATAGTTTTGTTTGATGGACTAGTTCTTGAGCATGGATATGGCTTGTAGAGGCACGATGGTGGTGATATGGATGTGTATGAGATTTAAGTTGTGTAATTAAATTTTATATAATGTTATAAAGGTTTTGAGTCAGTCACATGACTCGTAGAGTGATCCAAAAGGGTAAATTCTTCTTTAGTAGTCTTTTCATGGACCTAGTCTTATGACCCTAGGTGGTAAAATAATGTATCATGATTAGGTTTGGAGGATTGTGAGATCATGTGAGCATGGATTGAGGTCTAATTTTTTTAAAAATTATGTTAGTGAAATTTAATGTCTTTAGTTAAATAAGAAAACATAAAAAGTGGACTTGAGGTCTTTCGAGTGATAAAATGAGGTGTTGAAAACTTGAGAAGGATTTTCTCATGCTTGTTGGCATGTATGACTATTGAATAGGAAATTGAGATATTAGGTAGATCTATAAAAGGTTACTATAAATTATTTAAAAGAATTATGATTTGGTTTCAAGGGTAGGGATTTATGAACAAATGTTAATAATGGAAACTGGTCTAAAACCCTCCTAAAACCCTCATAGTGACTTGATATGGAAGATCTTGATGTAAATGACTCAAAATGGATTGGATGACCTAGTTTATGTTTGTAACATGGATTGGAATCTTCAAAGTACCTCCACATGGCATTGGTTTGTTAGGTGAGTAAGTGGACCCCATAAAAAAGTACTTATTTCTAAATAATTTGGTATAGTAGGTAGGGTTGATTGAGTCAAATTTTCACAATATATGGAAGTTAAAGCTTATGTCCTTTAATTAATATTAATGGTGGTTTGTGATAAATTTTTATACATCAAATATTATAAATTGGTCATGAAAGCTGACCTATCACTAAAAAGGGTTAGTGAGGAAGATAGTGAAAAAATAGGCAAAAGTGGGAATGAGATTAGGGACGTGTTACTGTGGATTAGGGATGTATAAAATTACATAGGGTTATTTTTAAATACATGAAAAAAAATCAATATTGTATATAATATTTGTAGATGATTATATATAAGTATAAATTTACTCTCAAATTGGTTTTTTTAACATAGTAAGGTTTGTGTACAATGAAGCTATGAGATTAGTCTGTAAAGACCAATATTTATATTTTAGTTCATAATGTATTTGTTTTAAGTTGATATTAATGTGTTTAAGGATAATATAAATTAATTTTAAGTTCATTAAAATGATTCTACATGTGCTCTAAGTCATGTTCACCATGATTAATTTTCAAGGCAGAATGGCAGTTCTAAGTAAGCTAGTGAGAGTGTTGATTTTAAGGCTCTTTGCTCTTAGATGAAGAAACCAATACACTAGATATTGTTTTTGGGATTAATATGACCTATAAATTATTTATATAATGTTGATATTTAGTATAATAAGTTGAAATATGGAAGCTAAAATGACCTGTCTAGTTATGTAAGAACTGTGAAAGAGAATGTTAACAAATTGGTCTGCAAGACTAATAATTTACATTATAACTTGTGATATATATATTGGAGGATGTTATATAGGTCAGATAGGAAATATTAATGTGAATTATAATTCTTTGAATTTTTCTTATAGTATTTTAAAACAACATTCATCAGGATTGTGTTTTTAGGGATTATGGTAGTTTTTTGTGTGTTAATAAGATTGATGTTCTTGAGTCATTATGCCTAGTTTTTAAGTGTTTAAAACATATGGTGATGTTATATATATTTAATAGGATATTACACATGCATATTTAGTGTTTTAAAATGCTTATACTAATGCTTGAATTCAAATTGCTAATGACTGGGTTTTAAGCAAATTAGTAGTTCTAAGTGAACTTTTTGATGATGTGTTCTTGAGTCTTTAGAGCCTAATAAAAGATGTATAATGGAATTTTTTATGAACATAATGTCATTAAATTTCCATAATTTTTTTGTTTATTCCTATAATGTGTTTCTATAGGTTGTATGAGCTTCATATTTAAAGATAGTGTTTTTGAAGTAATTAGGCCTAATAGGTCTTTGAGGCCTAATTGTGCTTTCAAGCTATAAGTAAAGGATTTGTGTCTTTTTTATAATATAGGAGTTTTTTTGATGTAAAAAGATAAGTTTTTTAAATGTTTTATTTTATTAGTGAGACCCATATGGGCCATAGAGGTTCAAGTTGTTCCATGGAAATGACAGACCTAATGCATTAGGTCTCTATTAGGCCTAAAAGAATAATGAGGTCTAAACATGTTTGGATGACCTAATGGTGATATTATTTTTATTTATTAATATGTGTAACATTTATGAAGAAATATTTTATGATTAAACCTAATGGATTATATTCTTTACCGATCAAGAGTGTGAGTGATCTAGTGATTGGTATAAGGCCTAATAAGCCTATTTGTGTGAGGAACTAGAATGGTTGAATAAGTGAATGAGATAGGAGATTTGTGAGATCAAGGAGGTATTTTAGAGCATAATAATATGGGATAGAGACTATTATTAACATATAATATAGATTTTTTTATGTGGATATCAAGATTAGTTGACCTAATAGGCCTAACAAGAGGCATATTGAGTGAGGAAGCCTAAGAGACAAGTTTGAGAAAGATAAAAGAGTGTGAAGAGAAAAAGAAGGTGATAATCATCATTTGAGTGAGAAATAGGTGTCTAAATATGATCAAAGGTTTTAGGTGTCCAAGTTAGTAATGAGTCACCTAGGGGGTTGGTGCCTCCTTGTAAGTTGGTGATTGCTAAAGGCCTAGTTAAGTTAGTACTTGACTAATGAGGGGTTGTTGCTCTTTGTAGGGTTATTGCCTCACTAAATATTGATTTAGTGACTATAAGATTTTATTAAAAATTATATTTTAATGGGTTTTATCCCCCTTGAGTATTCCCCACATATGTGATGCGTTTTATACTTCATGATCTTGTGTATGCTTGTTTATGCATTGGTTGATCTATGTGTTTGAATGAATGCTTCGTAAAGGATAAGTGGAATTGAATGTATGACTTAAAGACACTAATTAACCCACAAAGCACTAGATTTAATTATAATATTTAATATCATATCAGGTCCTTTGATAGAGGCCTAATATCCTAAAAGTGATCTTAAGAAGCACAAGCTTGAATTATGATGATGTTAGTGTTTATCATGATTGTAATGATGGTATACCAAAGAATAATGGTAATAGTAGATCTGACTGAGAAACTAGAAAAATGATGACAAGATGATTCATGATAAACTATTAAATCAAGGCAACTTATGTGTTACTATAGGACATAAGTTAGATTTAAATAATGTCAAAAGTGATATTTGCCAACTAAAATCCTTATGAGATAGGGGATGAGACCACCACCTCCTCTTTTGGCTCAACAGTATCACTAACCATAGAAGGCAAGTCAAAGGTCGAGCCTAAGTTGACACTCAAGTATAGAAGGGAATTGAAGAAATGTTGAGAGAAATGAATAGGTCAAGGAATAAAGGTGTATTTAATAACCTCATTATAGGCCTTATAAGAAGGAAAATAATTGAGGATGTTTGTATATGAAGCATTGGAAACACTTCTCTATCAGTAGATGTATGAGGTTACAAAGTATTTGTATGATGACTTGATCAAACTAGTCACTTTTATGGTCTTAGAGCAGGTGTATAGTGCCAAGAAGGTATAAAAAGACATAGAAACATATTGTATGCTATTGATATGAGTGAAGGCATGGTGAATATTTGATAAAGTAAATGAAGATGGATATTATCCATCCTTATGTCAATAAATGAGATGGATTCATGATGTATAAAGGTATGAGCATGCATCCTTATTTGTGTTTGTATGATTTTTGAGAATATATGAATTTAGGTAATAAGACCCAAATGAATAATTAATTTGAATCATAAGTAACATGTTGTAAAGACTAAGAGGGAGTCCGTTTGTCTACAAAGAGGTCTGAGTCAGATAAGGTGATGGAATGATAGTTCAAACATAAGGTAGACATGGTTTTATCTCCAAAATTCAAGATGATAGTCAAACATTGTGATAATAAGACCTAAGTTAGCTATGAGTTATTTAGATTGATCATGAGTTCTAATAAGGCAGATGAGTTATAGATTGGTCTGTAAGACCAATGAGATTATGAAGACCATTTGAAGTTTGTTAGAAAAATTAGAACTGTTGTTGAAAGGTAAGAAGTTGTTCTTTATTTTAGACTATTGGTGTGTAGCAGTTAGTAGTTGAGATTTGTAGATCTATGTTAAGAGAGTGGTATTAGTTTGAGAGTCCTAATGACTCATTAAATGAGCTCAATTTATGAAGATAATGGAAGATTCTTTAGTCATGTCAATGACAAAGTGAGAATTAGTGTGTTCTAAGTTCATATAAAAATGGTATGCATGGTGTTAGGAGGAGAATGTGTATAAGATGATTCTTAAGTTTCTCTATTCCTATGTGTTGAGTTTATGATTGTTAAAGGTGGTTGTAATTACTAAAAAATGTTTTGTCAAAGGGGGAGCTCCTTCTTTAGTTGTTAACATATATCAAGTAAGGAGAGATATTTTCATGTGTTTGAGGTATGCATAAGATTAAGGGGACCATGGTTGAGTACTTATAGGAGTTGAGATCTTATTTAGTTGATCAAAGGAAGATTGACCTTATTTGGGCAGAAAACATGTTTTAGGTCTAAGTATCAAATGGTAGTATTGTTAGATATGAACGTTTGTCATTAATGTAAGAGGTGGAGAAAGACCAGATTGGGAAAAAGATTAGTTTGAGTGAGATATAGCTTGAGGATATTATAATGATATGCTTTGTTTGAGTGTTTTCCATCAATGACAAAGGGGGATATTATTGAGGTATTTTCCTAGTATTATATTGAGGCTTTACTATTTTCATTATTTTCAAAGGTAATTGAGTGTCATTGATGTCCTTGAGGTGATCTTGCGAAGATGAATGGTAAGTGATCATGATGGCTTAAGCATGGTCTAATAGGTCCTTGATTTATGCATAAGGTCTTGACACAATGTTTTGATGTGAAAAGATTATGAGCAGTGTTGTTTTGTATTACTATGAGATATCATTATAAAGAGAGTGTTGATTGGGTTGAATTACTTGTTGTGATAGGGTATTTTTTTACCAAGTTCATAAGAAGTAAATCTTTGTGGACAAGGTGTATTATGAAGCCTTGTCTTGTCTTAGTGAATGCATGAATAGTGAAGTTTGGTGAAGTGAGATGAGGCTTGTAATAAGATGTGTGGTAGTTGTTGAGCATGGTATAAGGTTTTTTGGAATGAGAGTGAATTTTAGAGTGCACATATAGTGGAAAGAAGGTCTTTATGGCTTCATGATTTTAGAGAGAGAATTTGAATACAACTAACATCTTTTATCTTATGTCTTATGTGATCAAGAAGGCTAGTTCAGACTTGGCAAAAGACTTATGTGTTTTGAGAAGACTTGGTCAAAGGTTAATGATAAGATAGGTTTTGAATACTATCTAAAATGGTTGAATATGAGTTATGAGCTATATAAGGAGTCTTAAAGGTCTCAAAGTGGTATGGTTCTTAGTAGTTCTATTTGATGGACTAGTTATTGAACATGGATATGGTTGGTAGAGGCATAATTATGGTGATATAGATGCATATGATATTGATATTGTGTAATGCAGTGTTAGATAATATTTTAAAGGTTTTGAGTTAGTCACATGACTCTTAGAGTGAGCCAAAGGGGTAAGTTATTCTTTAGTGGTCTTCTCATGGACTTAGTCTTATCACCCTAGGTGGTAGAATGAGGCATCATGATAAAGTTTGGAGGCTTGTGATCTCATGTGAGAATGAATTGAGGTCTAAAATGTTATTTATAATTTTTTGGTGAATTTTTTTGTCTTGAGTTGAAGAAGAAATCATAAAAATTGGATTTGAGGTCTTTCAAGTGCTATAATGAGGTATTGTAGACCGAAAAGGGTTTCCTCATGATTATTAGCATGTATGACTATTGCATGGTAATATTATCTCTTAGGGAGAGAATACAAAATGTCTTATAAATGATTTTAAGCATTAATAGTTAGTTTTATGGGTAGATATTTTTGAACAAATGTTAATAATGGAAATCAGTTTAAAACCCTCCTAAAACCCTCATAATGAACTGATATGGAATATCTTGATGGAAATGGATTAGAATGGATTAGATGACCTAGTTTTATGTTTTTATCATGGAGTGTACTATTAAAATTACATATAGGTGATATTGGTTTGTCAAGTGAATAAGTGGACCCCATAAAAAATTACTTATTTCTCAAAAAATTGGTATTACAGGCAGAGTTGACTAAGTCAAAGTTGAAAAATAGATGAAGGCTTAAGCTTGTGAATTATACTTAATTTTCAGGTGCTTTATGAGAAATTTATATACTTAAAATATTCTAAACCAATCATGAAAGTTGACCTATCACTAAAAATTCCTAATGAGGAAGATGGTGAGAAAAATAGGCAGCAATACGAATGAGATTAGGGATGTGTTGCCATGGATTAGGGATGGATCCAATTTCATAGGTTTTTGGTTAAATAAATTTAAAACATATCCATATTATATTTAATATTTTGAGATTATTATATATAATAAAAAAAAATTCTCTCAAACTAACTTGTTTAACATAGTAAGGTTTGTGTACAATGAAGCCATGAGATTAGTCTATAAAGACCAATATTTCTATTTGAGATCATCATATTTTTGTTGTAATTTTATATTAGGGTGTTTAAGGATAATATAAATTTATTTTAAGTTCATTAAAGTTATTATATATGTGATATAATTCATGTTCACCATTACTGGTTTTCAAGGTAGAATGGCAGTTCTAAATAAGCTAGTGGGAGTGTTGAGTTGTAGAATCTATACTCATAGATGAAGAAAACTTTGAACTTGATATTTTTTTTGGGATATAAATGAAATAAATTATTTATATAAGGTTTATATTTAGTATAATAATTTTAAATTTAGAACCCAAAATGACTTTTTAGTTGTGTAAGAACTATGAAAGAGAAGGTTAACAAATTGGTCTGCAAGACAAATAGTTGACACTAGAAATTGTGATATATCTATTGAAGTATTTTATATAGGTAACATAGTAAATATGAATGTGCATGATAATTATTTAAATTTTTATTAAAGGATATGAAAACAACATTCATCATGATCATGTTTTTAGGGATTATGGAAGTTTTCTATGTGTTAGTAAGATTGATATTCCTAAGCCATTTTGCCCAGTTTTGAAGTGTTTAAAACATATGGTTATGTTATATATATGACAAGGTATATTATAAATTATATGGAGTGTTTTAAAGTGACTATGATAATGTTTTAGGTTAAATTACTAATGGTTGGGTTGTGAGTGAATTGGTAGTTATGAGTGAACTTTTTGATGAGGTGTTTTTGAGTCTTTGGAGCCTAATAGAAGATGTATAAAGAACTTTTTGATGACATTAAGATAAATAAGTTTCCATAAATTGTGGTTTTTTAATAAAATATGTTTTATATGTTGTATGATATTCATCTTTGAAGATAGTGCTTTTGAGGTAATTAGGCCTATAGGTTTTTAAGGCCTAATTGTGCTTCCAAGGTGTGAGCAAATGATTTGTGACTTATTGATCATATATGATATTGGTTGAGGTTTACATATAAGTTTTTAAAAGGTTTTGGTTCATTTTTGAGGGACATATAGGCCATATAGGTTCAATTTTTTCCATGGAGAGGATAGACCTAATGCATTAGGTCTCTATTAGGCCCAAAAGAAGAATGAGGTTTAAATGTGTCTGGTTGACATAATGGTGATCTTATTTTGATTAAGTCATATGTGTAACATGTCATAAGATATGTTTTTTGATTTAACCTAATGCATTAATTTATTTTATGACCATGAGTGTGAGTGATCTAGTAATTGGTATAAGTATAAGGCCTAATAAGCCTATTTATATGAGGAAGTGAAATGGTTGAATAAGTGAATGAGATATGAGACTTTGTGAGATCAATGAGTTATTTTATACCATTATAAGAGGGTATATATACCATTATGAACATATAATAGAGTTTATGTATGTGTATATCAAGGTTAGTTGACCTAATAAGCCTAGTAAGAGGTATATTGAGCGAGGAAGCCTAAGAGATAGGTTTAAGAGAGATAAAAGAGTGTGAAGAGAAAAATAAGGTGATAATATTCATTTTATTGATGAAAACGTGTCTAAAGGTGATGAAATGTCATATGTGGCTGAGTTTATGTTGAGTCACCTACAGGGTTAGTACCTCCTTGCAAGTTAGTGCTTGTTAAAGGCCTAGTTGAGTTGGTACTTGACTAGTGAGGGGTTGGTGCTTCACTAAATATTGATTAATTTCTTATAAGAATATAGTACAATTTTTTTTATTGGGTTTTATCCCCCTTGAGGTTTCCCACATATATGATGTGTTTTTTTCTTCATGCTCTTTTGTATGCTTGTTTATGCATTGGTTTAACTATGCATTTTAATGATTACTTCATAAATGATAAGTGGAATTAAATGTATGTTTTGAAGAAACTGATTCATCCACCCTAATCAATGGTTGTGATTATAAAACCTCTTTAATTACAAAAACTCTAACATTTCCCCTTGAGAACTATTATTTTATTAGCTAATCATTTCCCCTAGGGTTTTCATTTGTGAGTTATATTGTAAGACCATGGATATGACCAATCTCTCCTTACAAATTATCATAATAAAGTCCTTATTACCATTCACCCCATTGGTGTTCACCTTGTGAGTTTTAGTGTAAGACCATGGATAGGACAAGGACCTCCTAAAAAATTACCACATTATAAACATCTTTTAAATCATTCCCATAATTGTTTCCACCTCATTGATGTTCCCTTTGTGAGTTGTAGTGTAACACCATGGATAAGACCAAGCCCTCCTCAAAAAATATTCCAATACCTAATTCATACTATAACCATGTCACAATAAAATTACATACTTCAAATTTGAGATAATTTGTGTTAGATTATGATTTAAATGTCATTGACATACTTACCACCTTGATTTAGTATGTTTTATGCTTATTTCATAAGCACTTAACTTTTATCTTCTTATTTTGTGATTGTGTGTATGTTTAAAACCATTTTATTAAATTTATCATACTTCCCAACTTGATTTAGTATGATTATTTTTTATTTTCACTTACATTTTTTTCTCTTTTCATACTTCCCATCTTGATTTAATATGATTGGTTGACTTTATTATTTGTTTGTTTTTATACCATTAGTTTTCATGTGTCTTCTATTTATTATAAAATTTAATACTTCCCAATGTCATATAGTATGAATTTTATTTATTTTAACTTGGTGAAAATATTTACATGGTTTGAAAACATTTGTTACCCTTTTTACCATTTTGCTTTATTATACTTATTCATCTTTTATTTTTATAGATTTCCCACTGATTAATTATAATTTTCCAAATCATTTTTTCCTTTTATTTTTAACCATGCATGTGTATCACATAATGATAGAAAAAAAAACATACATCACATATTTCCCATAACATATAAAAAAAAATCAAAATAAATGTGATAGAAAGGAAATTTATCCATGCATCCACATACTAATTAAATTACAAATCACAAGTCAATGAAATATAAATATCAATAAATATATCATGAGTTTGATATAATACAAGTAAAAAATATAATATATACAGCTTTAAAGATGTGTTCCATCCTATCTATCTTGTGTCCAAACCATACTACCCATCGATGCTTGTGACTAACCCCTATGAATGGTGCACTATAAAGAGGCAGTCCAAGATCTAAATATAACAACCTAAACCTATAAGTTGTCCACCTAGGCTTGTATGTATCCAAGATATATTATGGTTACCATGTGCACAACTCACACCTATACTAAGGCCTACCAGGCTTGAGCCTCTTCAGCTCCTACCCCTATAGGTGGTTTTAAACCATCACCTCATGCCTATAGCTATCACATGACCTCTCCCACTAGCCTAAAATAACTTTTATGATCTAGGGTAGATGGAACCATATGATCAACTAAAGTGGTAAGGTCATTAGGTGATAAAACACCATCCAATCATGATGTGAAACCATTGTCAAGGTTCCCCATTTGATATTATATGTAATAATATCTGCAAAACTAGAAACCAAATGTACATCAGATCTCATGTCTGTATATCTCAATAATCTATCTATCATAAATAATGAAGTAACTAGTGTTTTATATCAAAAACATAAATTAAATAAAACCATGTCTCATCATAACTAGAATCACTAACCATAGTCTCACCATCTGCTTGCCCATTGATCACCTCATCTATCAGATGCTTCCACACCAATTCAAAACTAGGAGTCACCACTTGATCCCATTGTTACCCCCTCCTCAGTGGCATCTCTATAGACCAAGTATGTCTTAGAACTGCTATAAGATCCCCTTATGAGATAACCAACACCTATGTATCCTCACATTGATGGTGCATCCATTTATAATGATCTCATGATAATCACTATCACCTCTATTATGGTGTCTACTATGCTCCCACATCTATTACATCTACATCCATGACATCATATCTTCCAGCCTCACTACCTCCTATTATCATGCCTGACCAACCCATGGTCTCAGTCACTAAAGCTTATTAATAGGTATCTTGATGGGTACCCCTATACCTCTTATCCCTCTTAGCTCTCTATCATGTCATACAAAATAATTAATCACTACTAGAGGGGATGCTAGATTTAAAAGTCCCAAATTAATGGATACATGAACCACTAGATGAGGTTCCACTTATGAAGTGTAGTGGCCTTTATCTAGACACATGCTAAACCTATAAAAACAATGTCCCAACTTAGCCATATAAAAATAATGTGAATTTAAGTTTTCCATACAATTTACCTTTTTGTGACAGTCTGCAAAACTATAACATGGGGCACAACACATGCTACATGGTCCTACTTCCACCTAACAACCCAATATAACCTATCATCAATAACATGGGTCAACCCAACTGACTTATACATAATGAATCTATCATAATTCCATGCACTCAAAATAATGATAAGGCCCATCATATTCTACCCCCATGTTAGTATCCCACACATATAATTCATGAACTTGACCCAAATGAAAAATCTAAGATCATATAAATCTCCCTGATCTAAAATAGACTGACATTATACTATTTATTACATTAGTACCTTGCCATCTAACTTGTGACATAGCACTCATGCTATCATAAACCCTATCATGAACTTCTATATATCTATATTGGCCATGAGATAAACATAAAATAAGCTAAAATGTAGACTAGGATAGATATTATCTAATCATGTTGCCCACTAGGTTAAGTCTCATCTCTCATCCTATGACTATGGTGTATCACATATAACTAGCATCCCATAAATAATAAGTCCAAGAAATGTATGGACATATTATAAGGTGATCACCATGTCTATAATATCCCCCTCCACCTCAAATAAAAAAGTGTTGGTCAATCATTCCCATGATCCTAGGAACATGACAATGAGATCAACACTCGATGGGATCCATCTCATCTCCATTATGCCTACAAAATCTAAGGTAACCAACCAAGCTCTATCCACACCTAAAAAATGCTCCAATAAATCTTATATCCAGGTTAAATCCATCAGGCACCAATGCCTCTAGTGTGTCTACAAAACATCAAATAATAGAAATGTATTAGATCTCGCTGTCATAATAACAAAATACATTCTTAAATATTATCAAAAAATTATAACTTAAATACTTCGTTAGATTTTTTTTTATTAATTTTTACTCTTTTCCTACAACATTAACCTATTTAATACTAAAACATCCATATCATAGTCTTTTCATATTGCATCATCTCAGCCCATTTAATACTAAATCAACCCTTTACTAGTTATAACATACTATATCAGCCTTTTTTTACATAGTTTGCCTCATTAAATAAACTATATCAGCCACATACTATGAACTATATTGGCCTAAGGGTATTATGTTATCCATTTCCCTATTTCTAATTGGATAGACCTACTACTATGTAGTTGGACATGTTCAATGATACTATATCAGCCCACTTCTACACAATCAACCCCTTAAATTTCTCTTTCTTTACAAACTGAGTCGATAGGGCCAACTCTATTCTTAGTTTATGGTGAATTTTTAATGATTTACCATAAATGCTTTAGGCACTTATTAGTTTCATATTTTCCTACCTAGTACCTTGTTCTATCCCTAGTTTACCTAAAAATTTCATAAGGTAAGTTTTAGGGTCTAAACTTCACCTGCCATATAATTTTACAAATTTATATTAATTTTTATTAAAAATTCACAAAATTTTAAAATTAATGCTTCCCTTACCTATAATGCACTTGATACATCCACTATGCATCATCCACATCATAGCTATAGTCTCCTCATCATGGCCTCTCTCTAGGCTCAAACTAGGTCTCTTAGAGCAATATTTTCTTAGAATAGTAAAATAACAAATGAATTAATTTTCACTGTATTTATATTTACTATTAAAAATAATTTACCTATCAATTAATTACAATCAAAGTCTATTTTTCAACTATAACTTTGTTTCTACTAGCATTTTTTTGAACTACAAGATGTTATAGAATCCTGACATTATAGAAAATATTTTCACATATTACATGTATATTTTGCAAAAAAAGTTGATTTTTTTTTTTTTTTTTTAATAGGTTTTCCTAATGTTCCTTACATTAGACACCTTCACATTTCTTTCATTTCCTTCTTATTATACAATAATAAGGTAAGTAAAGTCATGTATTTTTCAATTCTACCCTTTTATTTATCTTATTCACTTCTTACTACAATTTATTTAGCTTTAGCATTGTGTATTACTATGTTATTTTCTTGAAACACCATCTAATGTTACACTTGCATAACACATGATGAGATATGAGTGGGGCATATGTTTACACATAATATTTTTAAACTTTATAAATGATTAATTATTTTTGTCTTGTAAGAACCTATTGAGTCTCAATCTCTCTGAGTGCACGCATTAAAGGATGCACTAAGAAAGGGGTGGGTAGACCATTGGCACTTCACAATATTATTGTCCCTTATACTACCACTTGAAACCAATACAAACCTCTCCTATACTCTTCCCCAATAAATTCACTACCTTACACAACCCTATCTAAGATAAAAAATATTTTTTATATTTACTGAACAATGTCATCCTGGGCTAACCCTATACTTAAATTATATTAGTACATTATGGGTCTCTATTGCCTTTGGTTGACCCAGTCTAGGACATAACTTATTTTTTATCTATTAAAAATATAAGGTCAATTAAGTTTGACATATCTAATAAAATTTTAGAAGGGTTTATGGTTATATTCATCTATATATACACATTTTTAAAACCATTCCTTAGATAGAAAAGGTGAACAACATCATCTATTATGCATCTACTTATCCACTATTCTACTTAAAGAACATTACTTAGGGTTTTAATATTACACTTAGAGATATAAATCTTATCTTATGGATAAGTATTTTGAATGCATAAATAAGTTATGTAGCATATATCTGACTTATCTTTTTTATCTTTACATAGCACAATAACCTCTTGTGAAGCACCTTGGCCAAGGGAGAGATTGAGGCTTGATGGGTTTGTATTCAAAGGTAAGTATTTCTAACTTTGTTACTCATTTATTAAAGTAGATAGATTTGCATTTGTTAGACTATACTCTTATTTCTTATTCATTAGGATTTACTATACATTGGATTAAGTATATATCTTTTATGCATGTTTAATTTTATGTTTATTAATCCCATTTTGTGTCGCATTCTTTGGTGAGAACTAGGTTAGATTTTAATTTACTTTATATTTACTTTGTGAATATAGAAAATATATGAATTATTTAGGGTTATTATATGGTATTGCTTGACTAGAGACTTTGGAACCCTCTCTAGTGATATTATTGTGGTAAGAGACCCATTGGTTAGGTTTAGTGGATCCATCTTAGTCATGACCCTGATTGTCTAAATGTACCAAAAAACAAAAGTTAAAGTGGGATTTTTCTTCTCTAAGCTAGAATTGATTTATAGATCAATTTCATTTTCCCTTTTATATAGTATGGGATTACCCCAATACTTATAGGTATCATAAAGATCTAAACACAAACTTTAGATTCCATGTGCCTCACAGTATATCAAAAATTCCTATGATTCAATTTTTATTGAACTTGAGGAATACATCCATCTATTTGATTATATAGTGCACCATTTAGTTTTTAGTTCTAGGAAGTTACTCTTAGCTTACCCTAAAAAATAATTTTAATGAGTTATGGGCACTGTAATTCCTCCATAGTTAGTGATTTGAAACATCTGGTTAACACTATCTAATAGATGAGTCAATATATATGAGAACTTATAAATCAGTTAAATCCCTAAAAAACATATACTTGATCTTCCTTTTGAAAAATATTTAGATTTAATTTTTCTAGATAATATGGCATTTTTAATTTATAATGTATCATCTAGTGTCAATATAATTATGTACTAAGTTTTATAACTACATCATCAAACATAGATACAATTACCTATGTGTAAATACTACATTGACTAGCTCGATCTAGTCTCCTTTTTTGCATTCATGATTGAATAAAAAAACTTGAACCCATATATATTTATATATCCATCTATCTATTTTAATATATCAAACAACTAGATATAGTTCATTTTTAATAGCCACTTATTTTCAATACTATATTGAATAGATCAAAGTATTATATATCCTATTACCATTAATTATCCTAGATTAGATTACATTGACCAAATAGATACAGTCTACATCCCATCACCTATTTACATTAATATATAGAATAATTAGATACAATTCAATTTCAATCTATTTTCTTAATTTTCTATTCGACTAAATCACATAATTAGATACAATCTAGTTCTTAACATCCTTTTCAATAAATTAAATTAAACTAATCGCTATATTTTTAATCTCCCCACTTCATTGAGTCAGACGATATAGTTACTTTATATAGTTGCCTATCCTAATTCAGTTTATACCTCAATATTCCATCATGTAGTATATATTTGATAATTCTAAATAAATAACACAACATGATATTATGGACTTGACTAAATCCCATAAAGCTCTTAAATCTCATTTTAACATTATTGATAACCATGATAAAAAATATTCACATGACTACTAGGAACATACATTATAACCACTTCCTATTTCCCAAACTCTTGATACTTTTAGATATCCTCCACACATGACTGTTATCAAAGATGAGAGTGATCTTGAGTATACTACTAAAATTATCCTCTTCATTAATAAAAACCATCAATGTAAGGTTACGGATCCTATGATAATCTATAATCTCATGATGGGACCCCACATAGGATGTTTCCCTTCACCTACAATTATCTTCTCTATATTATTTGGGGCAAGTTAATATATTACATCCCCCTTCCTTTTTACTCCACCATGCCTAATATTGCTACTAGAATGGTAGGTCATTACTTTAAATTACCACTCAAAGTGACCGTATTAATTCTCATGTTAATGATACCACTATTGAATCTAAGGTGCACTCTAATAGTCAAATAAACTCTCAATACTAATCAAATATTGTTGCAAGCCATGAACTAAATGGCTAACTTCCAAAATAAAAATGTTAATCAAATGATGAAAATGTAAAATCAACTCTTGAAATTGAAAATTCATCCTTAACAACCTCAATGAGGAGATAAAAATCCAAATGATACCCTACCCACCTTATATATTGATAGGATAATCTTATTCCTCAACCCCCACTTCTTAATAAAGTCATTAAACATAAAAATGAATTATTAATTCCTAAAATGATAAACACATACATAGGAGGTATTAATCCTACTATCACCTATAATGCATATATTGATCCCACTTGCATTTTAAAGTTTTTGATTACTTTTATAAAGATTGGAATAAGCCAAATACCTTTACCGGTATAAAACTTATAGCCAAAAACGTTTTAGGTGATGCCCTAGTTTGGTACAATCAACTTAGGCATAATATTATTTCTAGCCTAGAAGACTTAGTTAATACATTCTTTCAAGAATTTCATACCAATGACATTCCTAAAATTTGTTTATCCCATTTCATTTATTATAAATAGGTGGAGTATGAAACTACCCAAACTTTAATTAAGCATTGGAAATCCTTATATAACAAAGACAAACACAACATGCTAGAATACAACCTCTTCCATTTGTTTACTAATACTCTCCACCATAAAATCCAATATAGATTTTGGAATCTCTCTCAAAAATCTTTAGAAGAATCCCTTGATCAAGATAAACACCAAGATTTAATCATAATACAATTTGAGCCTTCTCAACATACATTGTGAACTCATACATTGATGAAATCTAAAAATAAACATGCTACTAATGATGGTGTTATAGGAACTTATGATTTTACACACACTATGCATGCTATTATTATCAATGGATCCAATGAAGTGATTATTTCCTATCCTTCCATAGGAATTACATTCTATCCTCCTCCCTCTTCATCATCATATTTGGACAATGTAGACATTCATAAACCTCTTTCCCTAGTGGAAATTAAAAAAACATATTCCAAAACCTTCAACATGATAAATTGATCCTACTCATCCTACCAAACATTGGTACGATCCTTAAAATTTTTATTGGTATCATGTAAGTTTGGGAAATTCTCTTGATACATGTAGGTATATTAGGAAATTTGATCTTGATTTTATCCTTGGACCTAATTATGATCATGAAACCATGATCTGTGATCAACAACTAGCCTATGAAAAGGTAGATAAACCCCATGATTCCAAAATTAAGCATGATTCTCTTAATAAAGATAATTCTCACCTTTCCTTATATAAATATCCACTTATAAATCATCAATCTAATACTATGAAACTACCAACCTTCAATTTTATTAAAGCATGAATTGATCCCCACTCTTTAACTAATAATGAAAATGTGATCAACATGAACAACTTGAGGTGTGTAGTATCTTACATAGATATTTATCCATATTATAATTATAAAAAATTTCACACTTAAAAAACTATTCAATATACATATCCATCTCATTTCTCAAATCTTATGTATATAAAAATTTAAACTGACTCAAATCCTATGACTAAATCAACTATATAGACACTATATACACACAATATTTTCAAAATTTAAAATTACTAATTATTTCTCTCTTATAAGAACTTTTCAAGTCTCAATATATTTGAGTGCATACCTTAAGGGGTTTACCAAGAGAGGGGTGGGTAGACCATTTGTTCTTCACAAGATTGTTATCCCCTATACCACCACTTGCTATCAATCCAACCTTCTCCGACACACTTCTCTAATCTTTGCCTCCTCTCTTAATAAATACTCAAAGATTTCACCACATTCATTATCCCCTTTTTAAGTCTAAAACACTTTTTTATATTTTACATTACACTTTGGACCCATTGACCATGTATTCAAATTGATAAAACACATTAAAGGTCTAGTTCAGCTTCTGGTTAACCTAGCTTGAGACCTAACTTATTTTTATCAATTAATGATACAAAGTTGATTGGGACAACCCTATCAGCTAAAATTTTGAAAAGGTTTAGGGTTAGATTCAACTATTTATACACATTAATTTTTATATTTTGTTGATGGTTAAAATTGTGCTATTTCTAACACCAACAATGGGAAGTTTCAGGAATGTGGGACTTGCAACTTGAAACAACCTCCAGATTTTAAAGAAGTTGGATCTTCTTTATATCAAGTGTATACTGGGAAAAGAGATAGGAATCAAATAGAAACACAAGTGCAATGAAGGAAAAATATAACTATGGTGATGTGCTTGAATTTAATTTGACCCTTAATTATGAGCACAGTGAAGCTATATGTATGATTCAATTACATTAAAGAGAGAACAAGGCATGATCAATGTAAAGGATGAAAAACAATATAAACATAGGCTCACAACTTAGACTACTTTTGCAGTGACACAAAAAAATACCAACAAAGGCACAAAAACCAGTCTTCTTATTAATTCTCTAGTCACATAAAAGGCACAAAAACATGCACAGTTACATAAACTTTCTAACTCAAGAAAATAGAACAAAGGCAAATGATATTCTTGATCATAGCTAAAGAAAGTCTAAAAACTCTTGACAATAATCTCTCGTAGAAAATCCTCTCAATCTTCTGATCCTCCCTAGGTGATCTCTGCACCCTTATTTATAGCGTTGGATCATTTCCAGATTTCTTACACATTCCCAATCCAATGGCCTAACTAAACTCTAACTAAACTGGAAGTGTCTAATAGAAGATATTTCTTTGATTCTGAAACGTTCCATCTTCCTGCAGTTCATTGGCTACAATAGATACATAGGATGCTTCCTTCTATCAAATGGAAGAGGACACTTGGCTGATTCTTACGTTACTTGAAAACCTTCTTATTGTTTAGGAGGCACTAGAAAATGACACTTGGCATGTTCCACAACACTTACCGAAGACATGTGGCACTTTCTGCATTATTTATACTCTTTACTATGTCTTCACACTGGGGTGCTCCATCTTTGACATCTGTCACCATCCACTTCAAAATTTAACAATTTTATGGAGAATGGGACCCACAAAAATTCTCACCTAAGAAACTTCAAGAAGGGAACAGGGACAAGTGGTACTTTTTGCACATTTTTGACAAGGGACATGTGGCAATCTCCAATGCTTTTAGCTACCTTTTGAGAATCCTATGGAAGGTGACACATGTCAGTCTCTGCATTGCTCTGTCTATACTATAGAAACAATTAGGACTCATTTAATATTTACATGGATGGTGACACATGGCGGCTTTCACTTGACTCAAAAATAAAAACTTGGGACCCACCACAGTCTTTACTTATCAATGAAACAAAGTGAAGATATTGTAGATGTTGACACATGGTGACTTCCACTTTCTTCAACTAGGGATACGTGGCATCTTTCGTTGATTTTTAAAAAAGCATATTGAAACCTTCCATAGGTGCCACTTGGCACCTTCCACTTGATCCTGAGAAAATCTTGTTGAAAGAAGCCTTCAAAACTCAAAATAAATTTGAAACGCAGATGCCAACATGAAATGTGGATGCTAATACTTGTCACACTCTATTGAATTACTATGAGATACATGGCACATTCTGAGTAACTTATAGAAATTATAAAATGTGTCTCAACTACTGACACTTGGAAGTTTCTACTTGATCCTGATATTTAGACAAAATTAGGCAAAAAGAAATTTGAGCCCGCGCTCTAAGTCAAAAAACTTCACCATCTCGAACCAAAGCGCACAGGGACAAAACTTGGAGTGCATAACTGAACTCAAAAAATGTAGAGTTTTTTACTCTACATATTTCTTAGAGATAAAAAGGAGTTAATTATTCATTTGCACTTATTTATAGTCTAATATTCCACCATTATACTTAAGGAATTATAACTTAAGGTTTATACTTGGAGAAGAATATTGTTTTTTGGATGAGTCTTGGATGCTTTAGAATTTATTAGTGATCATTAAAAACAATAAAATCCTCTTGTAAATGACATTTGGTCAAGGGAGAGATTGAGTCTCGATGGGTTCATATTCAAGTTAAGTATCTCTAAATTTACTCCTTTATTTTAGTAGATATAAGTAACATAAGTAATGGATTTTGAATATATTTCTCTCTCCATGAATTAATGTTATACCTATACATAAATTAATTATAATTATCCTATGCTTGTTTAAGTATATGTTTATTACTCCCACTTTGTGTCACAAGATTTGGTGAGGACTAGATTAGATTTTTACTTATCATTTAATTTGTGAATATGAAAACATAATACCTAGCTAGGGTTATTACATGGTGTTGCTTGACTAGAAGATTTGTAAACCTCTCTAGTGATTTTATTATGGTAAGAGATCCCTTGGTTAGGTATATTAGATCCATCTTGGTCATGACCCTAAATATCTAATGTATCAACAATTAAAAATGTAAGTAGATTTATCTTCGTTGAGCTAGGATTGATTAATATATTAGTTGCATTTCCCTTTGTATACATTTAGATGAACCTAATGTGAATCAAACCCTTGTAAGTTTTATTTTACACTTTAATTTCATTGTTATATTATATATTTATATTTTTCTAGTACTGTATCAAACCATTCAATATATTTTTAATAGTATGTGCGTAGGTTTAACACATAGTACCTCCAAAATGAATTTATTCTATCTGTGTAGGTCTTATCTAAATACAAGTGAATAGATTGATTGGTTCAACATAATTTTATTTTTTAGTTATATAGTTTCATACATAGTATAATCAATCAACTCTATTTTCAATTATCTTCTTTCAACATATAATTCTGCAAACATAGTCAAACTAGTCGATTTTGTTCAAAACTTATTTTTGCAGCATTCCAGATTTACAAACTCTATCGATCTAGTTGACTCTAATAAAAAAAATTGAATCAAAATTTGAACATCATAATATAAAATTTTACAATATAAACATCTTGAAACACACCAAGTTTAATTCTTACTCTCTCTACCATTTCAATTTTTCTTTCTCAGTACCATTTTTTGTAAGTTTGTAGTCGATAAAATTATAAACCTACAGCCAACTGGGTTAACCAGCTTGACATAGTTATATAGCCTATCTTATTTATATAATACATAGTTAACATGTTCAACAATATCCTTCTAAATATTTATTTTGTTGAACAGTAGTGATCTAGTTGAATCTATTCTGCACTATTTGCATATAGTGTCCCCTGAACTAACTCTATACTCTTTACAATCAAGAAATTAACCTCATTTTTCTAGTAATTAATTCACCTTTATTTTTGGTTTATTTTATACTTAGAATAATAAACATATATTAATTAGGTGGTTTTTAAAATTACTAATTTAGTCACACTATTTTTATATTTTACACACACTTCCAAATCACTTTACATACAAAAATTAGTAAACATTTTTCTTCCCAAGGTCTACTTACTTAGATTTCATCATGAAGGGGGAAGCTGACTTGGTTTTCTAGCCAAGTATAAACACATGCTTGATGGTATATATTATAAAATCACTCAACACATTTATCACTATGATATTATGAAGTGAGGGGGTGGTCCTCAATACTAATCTAGTACCATCACTAGTATATATCCCTTTGATCCTAAACTTCTATAAACTAGCCTTAGATTCCTTTCTAGTTCTCATTACAACAAACTTCCCAATCACACTAAAACCAAAATTGTTTATAATTTAATAACACTTAAGGATGACCAATTAGTCATAATTTACTTTCAAGTTGTTACTTTCTCTTTGATCATTGTATGTTATATTTCAAAACTTGCATTAGCCAACATTGGTGTAAAGTTTGTGTTGTGTGTTCTAATTGGATCAGTTACATTGATCTAATTGCTTGTGTGCCTAATTTTATTTTCTTATTTATTACCTTACAAAACCTTTATTTATTTTAGAATACTATCATTTCTATCAACATAGTCTATTTATGCTATTTAGAATATCTACTTTTCGTACATAGTTGACCTGTCTGACTGTGTATCTTTATCTTCCTATTCAGTCCCTTGTATAATCAATACAAGTCAACCATGTTACTATGCATTCTTATTTATTGGAATATTCCCTATTTAATAGTACACTATCAACCCATATGATTTTGTATCTCTTTAGCCCATTTCAATTTCATCCCTTAGAACACACAGTTAACCAGATCGATTATGTCCTTTTGTTTTCTTGTTTTATTAATTTTCTTCACTTATTCTACTAACCTAGTTGACTCTATACCTATTGCATGAAAATATTATCTATCTAATTAACTTTGGATCTATTTTTAATTTTTGTTTCTTGATATTAGATTATTTATTCAAGCATCATGGAATTTGCTCTCAGAATATAAATGAATAACTTGAATCCATTTAGACTCTGTATGGGATGCTTTTTTCTTCCTATCTTTACTTCCTAAGAATATCATCACTCTTTTATCACCTCTTATCCTCCCTCATCATTTGATTTCAACATGGTTTAAATAAATACAATAGATGATATTGGTGGATTAGATCCTTTTCATACTTATCAAGACAATTCCCACCTTCAAACATCTCACCATAATGTGTGGGTAATTGATACAAGTCTATCCAATAACCCAACAAGGAATCTAACACCTAGAAACCCTACCCCTAATACTAATACAAGGAATCCTCCTTCTAGTAGTAACCCACCAATTAATACAAATAGATTCTTGAGTAGGTAATGTAACCAATAAACATAATGCAAACATATAATACCTCCCAAATTATGCAACTACAACATCATTTGATCAACATGGCTAATCAACCTCATGTTCTTCTCCCTCAAAATAATCAAAACTTTATTCCTCTATATCTTAGAGATTCATCATGAAATGTCATCCCCCAACATATCATGCATAATAATATTTTTAACCACATCCAAAATGAGCTTTTATCCCCTTTCATTATTTCTATTGTTATTGGTAATCTATCTCCAACTATTAAATATGATGGGACTAAACACCCTACATCTTTTATTAAGGCAATAAATAATATTTATAAATAATGGATCCAAACTAATACTTTTACCACAACCAAAATTTTAGTTAAAATCTTCACCAATGATGTATTATAATGGTATGACCAACTTCCCCAACATTTTACATGTCAACTAGAAGGTTTAGTCAATCCTCTAGTTAAAGAGTTTCAACACAATGATTTTATTTATAATTGCCTTAGTAATTTCATCAATGCCAATAAATATCTCACCAAATCAGCTCATTATTTTACCAAACAATGGAAATATTTGGATCACAATGCTAATCACAACATGACTGATGATAACTTGTTTAAACTCTTTATAATAACATTAACACCCTCACTCTAATAAAAGGTTTGAAATTTCACTCCCCAAATGTTAAATTAATATCTTGACCAAACTAAGTGTGAAAAAATCTTAATTAAATATTTTTAACCTAATATTAAAACCATTAAAGGATATTTTGAACATTCAACTAATGAGATAACTAGTAATCCTCCTCAATCCAAACCAAGAGTAGTGAAAGTTGATAATCCCTAACCTTATCATATAAAATTTACTATTAATAAAATGAAACAATTTTTTATGACCTATAAACCATTCACTTACCCCAATAATACCCATATATGTTATGATCCTAATCAATTTTGTTGGTTCCACATGGATATAGGTCATTCCCATGAAACATGTCGATGGCTTACAATTTTTTTTATTTCTTTTATACTTGGAAATTCATTAAACCATGATGACATGATTCAAATCCATCATCAAGATTACATTAATTCTTCTCAAAATAAATAATCTTCCAAATCTTCTTCTTATAATAACCCCAAATATTTATTTACATCTAACCCTTAACAAGCAAACAAATATATTTATGTAATTTATGATAATTATGACCAATATTACACTAATTCACAATATGTAAACATGGATAAGGTTAATTATTGATGCAAATATCCCATCACCAAACTGAAGAAACCATATTTAAAACAAAAACTTCTCAAATATACTACTACTACTCACTTATGTTTGGAAACCAATGAGGAGCTACCTCCCTCCTCCAAAACTACAATCACTTATTTTCATCCTAAACCTATTTTACCTTATAAACCTCATGTTGATTCTTCTTATTCCAAAAACCATTAGAAATTCTTAGAATAACTCAACTCTATGCATTGGAAAATTCCTCTCATGGAGTTAGTTCATAACTCTCCTCATCATTGTAATTCCTAATGCAACAACTTCAAGAAATTGAAGAATATTATCCCTTAGAAGAGAAACCTTAATCTCATGAACCTCAAAAAACATAATTTAATACCATTTAATCCATGTTTCCTTATTCAAAACCTTCCATAGAGTTCTTTGAAGAAGACATGATCAATGATGAAATCTTCTTTCAAGTCGTGATCCACCCATCTTTATTGAAATAGCCATTAATACCATACTCATTTATAAATTATTAGTATATAAAGGGTTAGGAATTAATGTGAAATCTCTTTGGATCATTAAAAAACCTAGCTATAACAAATATCATCTCAAAAAAACTCATTTGACATATCATGGATTTGACAAAACTAATTAAAATTCACTTGGTTTTATTTGGATCCCTCTTACTATTGGATCTAGGACTATACAAACTAAGATTATGGTCCTTGATTTATCTTTATATTTCAATATACTACTAGGATGCCCATGGACTCATTACATGAGGGATATCACCTCTTTTAGTATACAATGTATCAAGTTACTTCATAATGGCAAAAGGTATAAATATGAGGCCAATCCTAACCCATGGAGTATTCAACTCCCTAATCCCAAGTCTCAATATCATATTACCACTGTTCAAAATATTAATAATTCCCCTTTACTAAAATTTGTCAATATGAATATGGATTTTCATATCACTCTTACTAATTTTGACGATGATGAACCCAATGACTTGAAAAATACATGAAATACTACTAAACTACCTCCTTACATCTTGGAGTGGTTACCTTCATCCTTATTATCTCATGATCATACCATCCCTCTCATCAATTATGCCATATATTTACCTCCTCCATGTAATTCCCATGAATTATATTATACAAAAGATGACTTCATATGTAATGATTATAGAGTGGCCAAATTACTTTAATATTCTTTAATTATGTCACCACGTAAATTTAATGATTTAGTAATTTCACCTTTCGAAGTTCCTTATAATTCATGAACATGTACCATTTATCCAACTTATGATGATAAATACATCATGGCCCAATCTCAATCATGAGACTTAGATGTTCAAAATTATTAGAAAACTTTATCTCAAATTCATGATTTCAAATGTGATGTTCATGCCATTTCCATACATTTTGAGATAGAATATGGAGGTCATGTACCTATAATCAACTCTCCACTTATCAATACTCCTCAGGTGGTTGAAAAAATATTATCCCTCACATATTTTGGATCTTTGGAACGTTCTATACCTCCTACCACACCAATTATTCTACCCAATCCTTCTCTCATCAAGATTCCAATAATAAATGAATTAAATCCAATCAACCTTCCTCTATAGTTTCACCTAATCTTGAGATAAACATCGATTCCAAGGCCATATATATATGATAAATAAATTATTAATATGATTTACATGGTAACAAAATTATTTATATTGAAGTAGATGTGGAATATTATGGCCCTCTTCCTACAGTGCCTAGTAATGAAGCCATCCTTGAATTGATCCATGTTTGAGAACCTCATCTTCCTCAGCAACATCATAAAATTGGTAATTTAAAGAAAAATATCTATAATTTTAACAACTTCATTTCTAGCATTGACCCTAAAACAAATCCCATTTCTTCTCTTCTTAATGCACCATATCTTTTTCAGTATGGAAATGCTATGCTTATCAAGGAAACTACACGAATCAAATATGGAACCACCTCATGCCATCAACCTATAACAGTCTCTAGAGAACTCAAACCAACTAATAATTATAACTTTAGTTTATTATTTGATAAATATTGTGAGACTTTCACCTGGTACTATGAGGACATGATCGACATTGAGCCTAGTATCATAGTGCACAATATCATCACATATCCCAATGCCAAACCCATACAACAAAAAAAACAAAAATTTACTCTTGAAGTTTCAAATTTATTCCATAAATAAATAATTAAAATTTTATATGACAAACTTATCAAACACATGGACTATTATGAATGGGTCTTAAACATTATCTCTATTTTCAAAAAGGTCACCATCATCATTCACATTTATATTGATTTTTGTAACCTCAATCTTGCTTGTCCTAAGGAAAACTTATCATTACCTTAAATAGATGCCATAATTTATATGAAATGTTTTCCCTAATGGAATATTTTTTGGGCTATAATCAAATTCATATCACCCTAAAAAATCAACACAAGACAAGTTTCACCATGGAATAAGGCACCTATTTATACATTAAAATAGACTTCAAACTTAAAAATTCTAGAGATAACTATTATTGGGATATGACCCACATTATTCATGAACATATCCATAATATTATGTAAACCTATGTGGATGATCTCATTGCTAAATCTAAAATCTAAAAAAATCATCTTTCTAATCTTGCTATCATCTTCGATCAACCCATCAAATATAAAGTTAGACTAAATGCATACAAATGTGTCTTTGACATCACATCTATTAAATTAATAGATTTCCTAGTCTTTATTCATTTTATTAATTTTTATCCCACTAATATTAATTCTATTATCAGCATGCCTATTCCTTGTTTCATTCTAGACATTTGTACTTACCTTGGCAAGCTTGGGACTGTATGATGATTTATACCTAAAATGGATTATCACATTTATTATTTTAATTACCTTCTTAAAAAATTTAATTCTATAAAATGGATTAATATTTGTAAAAATTCATTTGAAAATATGAAATAATCATTTATCCATCCACCCACCCTTCGTCCATCCTCTAATGACTATCTTTTAATATTATACACTTCTTCCACACTTGTATCAGTTAGGGCAATGATTTCTCAACAAGATGGTATTGGAAGAGAGTATGTCATATATTATATCATTTGATGTCTTATTGATTATTGAAAAAATTATTCCAAAGTATAATGTGATTACCTTGATTTATATTTTTCATCTGAAAATATTTTTCATTACATGCTTTATCAAACAACTTAAGTTATCGTTCATTTTGATCCACTCCATAACTTTTTATATAAAGGCTTTCTCCCTAGAGATAAAATTGGAAAGTATGGTTATTTTAATGGAGTTTTATGTCCACATTATCACATAAAATTTGTAAAAGGGAAATTCATTATTGACTAGCTCACAACAACTCCCAACATGTTATCAATCACCTTCAAGATAGTCTCCCCGATGATAATATCCTCTATATTGAAGGCATTAATTAGGATATTCATTTCAAATATTACTTCCATACTTCACTAATATATATAATAAATTAATAGAGAAGATTCCTCTCATTCTTAATACTACTAAATCTAAAGTACTCATCGAACAACTTCTTAGAATAAATGTCATTTTACATGGAGACACTTAGACCCTTCATTTTGATGATTCCAAATGCCTTAAAGGAGCTATGGCAAGTTGTATACTCACTACTCTTCATATTAAAATTATCATTTTGGAATTCCAACTTAATTTTGATATCACTAATAACATATTATAATATGAATCATTGATATTAGGCATGAGAGTGACACTTGATTTAGACATTGTATATTTTCATGCTTTGGGTGACTCCTAACTCATTTTCCAATATTTTAGTGGTGATTATCAATGTAAAAGTGAAACTCTTGTTGATTATCATCAAATATCCACTACCCTTGCCAAATAATTCACTTATTTTACCATTGATCCAATCCCTAAAGATCAAAACTCTATCACTGATTCACTTACTTCTTCAGCACCCTTATTCTATCCACACTAAGTTCTCACTAATTCTACCTTTCTTATTCAAATAATAAATTACCCATATTTCATCTAACCACAAGATTCAAATATTTGTCATATTGAGGTTCTCACCATTCTAAAAAGCTCATGGTAAAAAGACATTCTCTAATTCCTTAAGAATTAAACCTATCCTTTGGACATGGATTCCTATAAAAATACTTGAATTCGAAAATAATCTTTCAAATATGTATTTTGATATAATACACTTTATTATTTGCAATTTTGAAGGTACCTTAATCTAATGTATAATGAAAAAATATGTTCCTCCTCTCCTTGAACAAGTATATGTGGGAATTTGTGGTGGTCACTATAGAAAACATACTACAACTCAAAAATGCCTATGTATGAGATACTTTTGGCCTACACTTGAAAAGGATGTTATTGAGTTCACTAAAAAGTACAGTCCTTGCCAACTTCATGATGATCTCATCCATTCACCACCAACTAAGCTAAAATTTTTGGAATCTCTTTGGCCATTTTCAATGTGGGGATTAGATCTCATAGGAAAACTATCTTGATCATACTATGGGCATGTCTTTATCATCACATCCATTGAATATTTTACCAAATGGGATAAATCCATGTCTCTCATCAATGCCACTAGAATCACTATTTATAAATTCATCGTCAATAAAATCATTTATCATTTTATATTTCCCCATACCTATCATTTTTGATAAGGGTGTAGATTTCAAAAATAAATATGTGAAACAACTCTGATAAATTCAAAATATCTCACAAATTTTCCATGCCCTACCATCCAAAGTGAAATGGCCAAGCTAAGGCCACTAGTAAAATTCATGATAAAACTATCTAAAATACAATCCATGAAATTTTTATAGATTTTCATATTAATTTATATCTCACTCTTTGGGCCTATCATACTAGCATACACATTGCCACTAGGGAAACACTCTTATCACTAGTATATGGTTTTGAGTGTATCCTGCCATTAGAAGTTGAGATTCCCTATTTATGTATATATATTCATGGTATCATACCCAATGAGTAATTATGTGAAAATTTCCTTCATTATCTTAATCTTCTTGATGAACACCTTCTATATGCTCTAAAACACAATCACCAATACAAGGCTCATAACACCAAGTAACATAACAAAAAGGTTAAAGTCCATAATTTCAATGTTGGTGATCTAGTCCTTAAATTATACTATACCCATGATAAAGAAGGAAAATATTCTATAAAATGGTGGGGCCCTTATTTATTAAAGACATACTTGGTCCTAACACCTATCACCTCCAAAATAATGAAGGCCATATTTTTAAAGAGCCCACCAATGTGAAAATTTTAAATTAATTTATTTATATCTTTCCTTTCTTATCGTGATTTTTATATGCTATCCCAATAACACTTTTTGTAGGATATCTACATGGGTCTCACCCCATTTAATATTTATTATTTCCACAAACCTTAGTTCCTTCTCTTGTTACTTTGGTTTCTCTTTCTCAAGAATTACATTTTAAAACTATAGATATGACACAATCTTCCTCATGACTTCATTTGATCTCATTGTTTCATTACTTTTCAAAGCTTTTTACACCCTCTTGTGTTTTTATTTTATGATTTTTAGTGTAATACCATGGATAGGATCATGCCTTACTCAGAAATACCATCTTTAACATCTTTATTTTTCCATGCTTTGTTCAACTTCTTGGGTTTCTCTTTTATGAGTTTTAGTGTAAGACTATGGATAGGACTAATCCCTCCTCATAAAATCAACATAATTAATTTAATGTTCCTTTTATAAAATGTCAAGAAATGGTTATAAGTTTATGATACCTTATTATTATATTTAGATTTTATCTCTTTTTTAGATAAAACTTTCACAATAAATAATGTTAGCATGTGTCCCTACACTTTCCAGTATTCTTATGATAAGGAATCACACTTACCTGTCATTATATTCTCTTTTCACCTTGGTAACATTTATTGTGATTTGAATTAATTCAAATTGTTTCATGTTTCATTCTAATTGATTTCCTTTCCTTTCATTCCACTTTGGATAAAATAAGGTTAAAGTCAAGATAACACTTATATTTCACCTAAATTAACAAGATTCTTAGACACCATGCTCTCTGAGTTCTCTTTATTAGCAAACAAGTCCTAAGTTTTCAAATGATAGTTATATTTAGCACCCATGTTTGGTTCTCCAAATCCATATGGATGAGTAATATAAAAATACATCAAAATCTAAAATACAAATAATTTGAAACAAAAGGCAATGATAAAAGGGAAACCAGTTAAAAGTCAAAATCATATCAAAATACATGATTAATAGCACATCTCTTATATCTAATTGAAGATCAAACTCCATATTTAGTATCATGATAGAGTTGAGGTATATTTGGGTGTGTTATTATAATATATTGTAATAATAGAATTCAAAAACATCTATGATGATACCTAATTTCTCACACAAGTACCCAATATTCATAGTAGACCGATAGCTCTATAAGGGGTCTTAAGGAATGGGGAAGACATTGTGGTAAGGTATGTCCATTTTAATTTTCATTAATATATCATTCATGGGATTATATTAATACTTCATTTGGTGACCCAAGATTTTTTTGGCTAGGAGAAATTCTTCAGAGTCCTTAATGTCGAAAGTCATCTTGTCTTGACTTTGATAAATAGTTTTTATACCTTATTTTTTCCTTAATTTTACCCTCCACCCATTTCATTTCCCCCCTTGATAGGTAAGTTTGATGCTAAATCTATTTTACCACTTCTATATTTCCTCTTCTTCACATATTAAAACATTATAGCACTACTTTATTCTAGTTTTATCTATTGTTAGAACAACACAATATGCTTGAGTGACTATGGATTACTTTATTTACACCATTGATTTAAATTTATAGAATTGCCTTGGTTTTTTTTTTAACCATTTTACATTGTTTTACTTACTTTTTTTAACACCTACATCCATTTCTATTTTTTAGTACTTTTCCATTGTTGATTGAGTTTGGATTGTTAATTCTCATTCACTAATGTTGTTTTCCATTTCATGCACTTTTTCCACTGATGATTGAGTAAGGATTATTATTTATCACTCATCAATGTTGTTTTACCATTTATTTACCCATATTTATTTAATTAATGATTGTTACTACTTTCACATTGATGTTTGATTACCATTTTGACTTGTATCTTTAGTTTGAATTGGTTTGTTTGTCTTTCTTACTTAAGGTTTACTTGTTTAAGTTTTTTGGTCATTTAGTAGCCTTGCATTTTTGGTTACCAAGTTTACTCTAAAACTTTGACTTGGTCATTTAGTCCTAAATTAGAATTTGTCACCCTAGATTACCAAATTTCCAAGTACGTCTCACCTACACCACATCAGTTATCTTGGCTTTCTTGTGTGTTTGTTTTTGATCTATAGTTTTGAATCCTTGTTTGTCCAAAGTAGTCTCTATGCCCTCCACAATAAAAACTACAAACATAAAACATAACCATCCAATGATAAAGTTAAGTCAAGGTATGCATACATTACTTTTATTTTTAGTTATTTCCCTTTCACTCATTTAATTTTAGTTATTTTATGCTTTAAAATACTAAAATTTATTTAGTTTCAATGTTATGTGTTACTATATTCTTTTCTCAAAGCACCATCCCTTGTTTCACTTGAGAGACACATGATGAGATTCAAGTGGGGCATATGCATATACATAATGGTTTCAAACTTTATCAATTACTGATGTTTTCTTTCTTGTAAGAACCTATCAAGTTTCAATATCTCTGAGTAAATGCCTTAAAGGTTGCATCAAGAAAGGGGTGGATAGACCATTAGTGCTTCACATGATTCTTTTACCCTACACCACCACTAATTATCAATCCAACCTTATTTTACACACTTCCCTAAGACTTACCTCCTCTATTTCACACTCCAAGATTTCACCACCTTGATTATCCCCTTCATAAGCTTGAAACTCTTTTTGATGGTTTACATTACACTATCAGCCCCATTAAACTTGTATTCAAATTGATAAAACATGTTAAAGGTCTAATTTAGATCCTAGCCAACCTAGATCGAGACCTCACTTATTTTTATCAATTAATGATACAAATTCAATTAGGTTAACCCCATTATCTAAATGTTTAGAAAGGTTTAGGGTTAGATTCAACTATATATACACATTAATTTCCACCATTTCTTAGAGAGAAAAAGGAGTTAATTATTCATTTACACTTCTTTAAAATTTGATCTTACACCATTCTAATTGAGAATTTATAGCATAGAGTTTATAATGGGAGAAGAATATTATCTTGTGAAAAAGTCTTAGATAATTTAGCATTTATTAGCGATCCTTAGAAACCAAAATAGCCTCTTACAAAGCACTTTGGCCAAGGGAGATATTGAGTCTCAATGAGTTCATCTTCAAGGTAAGTATTTCTAACGTTACTCATATATTTTAGTAGATATAAGTAACATAAGTAATGGATTTTGAATATATTGCTCTCTCCATGCATAAGGGTTTTACCTATACATAGATTAATTACTATTCTCATATGCATGTTTAATTTTATGTTTTTTACCCCCACATTGTTCCAAAAGCTTTGGTGAGCACTAGATATTTTTTTAATTTACTTTTCATTTATTTTATGAATATGAAAACATAGGAACTAGCTAGGGTTATAACATGGTATTGCTTAACTAGAGGCTTTGGAACACTCTCTAGTCATATTATTGTGGTAAGATATCCATTGGTTAGGTTTAGTGGATCCATATTGGTCATGACCCCAAATATCTATGTATCAACAATCAAAACTATATGTAGGATTTATCTTCTTTGATCTAGGATTGATTAATAGATCGGTTGCATTTCCATTTGTATACAAATATTATATCAAATAATAGTTCTTTTGATGAACTTAATGTGCTCTTCATGTCACTGGGAACATGAGGAAGGTATCAAACTCAATTTTAAGTCCTATAAGACTCAATGGTTGAGTTGTTTACACAACTACTACTAGAAATAAAAAAATAACATAGATATGGCCAGCACTAATAAGTTTGTAAATAGACCCTATTATAGGGACAATAAATATTACACAATGACACTTTATTTCTTGATAATCTTTGTGAAATTATTCCAAACTTTTCCAATCAGTGCCTAAACACAAATAAATAATGAATATTTAAAAAATGAGCTAAACTAAAGTGAGCTATGGGGTAGATCCAAAGGTAAGTAGGGTAAGGAAGAAAAGAGAATTTACTTCAGATGATTAAAGGTGTCAATTATTCCAACTTATATGATAAAAACATATGAAATTAACATCCATAGACCCTAAAATAATACTCAAGGCCAAATGAACACATTTGAAGCTTCAAAGGAAAAGAAATGCATATATTTAGAAGCATACATTGCATAAAAGACACTCATTCACATTAAATAACACAAGCACATTCACTACAAATAAGATGAAAATAAAACACATATACTAGTAGATTTATTAGCCTAATGTCAAAATCAAACTAGTAGATGCATAAAATGATGTTATTATCAGATTAGTTAGCTAAAAATAAACCATTAGTTATCTAAAAGTGTGAGAAGAAGAAACCACATAATTACACAATAAATCATATAGACAATTTCTAAATTTTTTATCTCTCTTGTATTAGTTCTATAATAATTTTTTCCTAATTTACCATGAGTGGAAAAAACACACACACACACACATTTTAATAATATGTGGCATTTTATTCACTTGGATAAATCTGGGAATCTTCTAATGGTCCCACTTGTGCTTGCATAGGCATTTAAAGGCCTATATATATATTTAAAATATTCCATTATAATATGTGGCATTTTATCTACTTGGATAAATCTAGGAATATTCTAATGGCATTTTAAGGCATATATATATATATATATATATATATATATATATATATATATATATATATATATATATATATATATATATATATATATATATATATATATATATATATATATATATATATATATATATATATATAAATAAAATATAGTGGAAAACACACACACACACACACATTTTAATAATATGTGGCATTTTGTTCACTTGGATAAATTTGGGAATCTTCTAATGGTCCCACTTGAGCTTGCATAGGCATTTAAAGGCCTATATATATATATATATATATATAAATTTAAAATATTCCATTATAATATGTGGCATTTTATCTACTTGGATAAATCTAGGTATATTCTAATGGCATTTTAAGGCCTATATATATATATATATATATATATATATATATATAGGCCTTAAAATGCCTATGTAAGCTCGAGTGGGACGATTAGAAGATTCCTAGATTTATCCAAGTGGATAAAATGCCACATATTATAATGGAACATTTTAAATTTGAATTTAAAAAATGAAATCGAATATTCCTCAAGATCCTGGAGGAAGTTGTTGAGATGCCTATTGTTATTGCCTTTGTTTCTTCTCTACCTCTTCCTTTATCTAGAATTTTGTGCATGCCAAGTAATCTTAATCAATTTGGCCAAAATATAGGATCATAGGCTGGAAAAAGTTAGTGTTTATTGAATGATATTTTCATTTTCTACAAGCACAAGCCTCAGTGCATCTTTAATGGCCTCAGATCTTTATCCTTTGGTTGGAAAAAGCCATAATGTTCATTACCTCAATAATTGTCTTAGCTTTAACAATGTCATGTTGGAACTTATAAATAAATACTTTGATTTGAGCCTTGAATTTTTGGTCATCCATGAAGGTGTCATTAGGTTTGGTCACCCTAGTGACCATTGCATCTTTCAACAAGAGGGAAATCTTGAATTCTATCTTTTCTAAGGATGTAGTTACATCCTTGACCTATTCCAACCACTTCTTTAGTATCCTTCTTCTGTTAATCATGATAGTCTATGTTAGGATGATATCCTCAAGTGGCAAAACCTTGAGGTTTAGAAACTTGTTATTCCCTAACAATTTAGCTAGGTTTTCCAACTTGGAATCACAGAGTGTAAGTTTTTGGTCAAATATAATAACCACATTATATTGTATAATACCATCTTCTTGCCTCCTCTTCATGACTATGTATAGATTGAATACATTGATGATATCATTAATTACCTAGACTATGGTGTTGTCTATAAATATAGGTAATACCTATTCCATTAGTCTCTTCATCTCTTGTTGTATGTCTTTCATTAAGGCCACTATGGATTTTGCATTGGCTTGAAATATGGACACAAGGTCATTTTCATATTCATCCACCTCATCAAGTCCAACCTTCCTCTTCTTGTCAAAGTGAAGAGGGACTCTTCAATTTCATGGGCCATAAATGAGCTAGATTGGGGTTTCTCAACCTACCTCCTCACCACTCTCTTCATTTTACCTATAAAAACATCAAATCTCATCCCAATTTATGGTACAAAGAGGACCACCTAAGGCCTCTATTATATTATTACTTGTATAATGCCTCTAACCCAATTTATGGCAGTAGTAGGTGTTGGATTTCTTGGAAGTGGTTACAATAGAGGTGCTTGAGTCAAGGCAAAGGCCAAATATATAACAAGAATATGAGGAAAAATCATTGGGTCTATTTTTATAAGTGTGCCAAATAGAGATCATGTAGGTCCCATGTTAAGAATAAATGAAATAAATTTAGGAGACACATTCACCTTTGTATCCATGGTATTACTAAATAGGGATGTAGGCAAAGGTAGATTTAAGAACGTGAATTAAATGAGCCTTAATGGCATTTTTAATGTAGGGGAACCAATATCAAATGAGGTGCTTATTATGGATTCCTAGGAAGAAACACTATTTGAAGTGGCATATGAGATGAAATGGGGGAGGGTGAATCCAAAGGAACTACTAGTTTGGATCATAGTGGTAGAAATTGAGGATTGGGTAGTGGTAGCTATAGAGGCTAATGATGCTAAAGCTAATGGGGAAACAATGGTGAGAGGAGTAAATATAGAAGTAGAAGTAGATTCACTTGTAATTGGGAAGGAAGGCAGTGGGGTGGTACTTACATTGGGAGCTTAAGGTCTTCTAGTGGCACTAGTAGTCACTTGAGGAGTGGATAGAGGCATTATTTCTCTTCTCATGGTGATTTTAGTCTCCCTCTTGCTTTTGTAAATTTTCTCAATGTTCTTCCCAACCATTGCTTGTAATTATTCCATAAATAGCTCAATACCTTGTTACAATTCCTTAAAGTTAATGGAAGTAGGGTTAGGTTGATCTAGGATTTGGATAATGACTCCCATAGTAGATGAAAAGATTAATTTGGGCCCTTGGGAGGGTTTAGGTTGGCTTATAGATCCTCCTTAATCAAAGTTTGGAGGTAGGCTCTAACTACTTGAAGTGGTAATAAGTGGAGGTCTACATGGCTTGTTCCTAATAAGAGGAATGTTGTCATATTCTTATTCATCTTTACCTTCTTCATAATCAACATCAAACATGATCCAATGGGTTGGTGGTGGATGAGACCTAATAATATCTTCCTTTTTATTCTCTCTAACTAGTCTCATCTCTAGCTCAATGTTCTTCCTTGCTACATTTTTTAGAACCACCTCATCATTCATAGCATATATATATATCCATTCATGAGATTATTTTTTATGCTTATAATCCATTACCACATATTTCTTGAATTTGAATATATTGTTTTTAATGACATTGTTAGGATCTCAAGGTATGAAGTCATCTTTAGATAATAGTTAAGAATCCATATGCCTAGCAGCTATAATAACATCATGCCATTTGGTAATTTTGGTCCTCCCCAGTTTGTAAGGACCCTTAAGGGGGATATCTTCTTCTTGTTCTTGAATATGCCATCAACTCCATGTATTAGTTGATAATCCATCTCTTATTATTCTAGCTTCATTATCATGTACCTTTGCAATCTAAGAGGAGCTACCATCACTCCCTCTAATCAGATGATTATGTAGTCTAGGTATAACTAGTAGCTACCCATGTCCCTCAAGGTTTACTTGACTTTAGGGGGAACCCTCTACATTTTTAATTTAGTGATTGACTTGTAAACTATTAGGTAGAACTCTTGTATAATCACTCTTATGTTACACTTAAATCGATGAAAGTGCATTATAAAGAAAATATAAGGCACAAAATTTTGTCATTTAGGAGACCATAAATTTTCACCTAGTTGACCCATGAGGCCAAGTCCTTCTCTAGAGAGTGCACCTCATACTAATTATTGATGATGGCCTAGTTATATTCAATCTATAGGGAGGGAAGGCCATAATAGTTCTCAAATATTGGTCCTACTATGAAGGCAATAGGGATGCCCTGGGACATTGATTTGAATATCCCAAAAATAACATAAACTAGGTCAATGCACAACATGACCTCTAGTTTAGTTGTGGCGTTATGGAGATTGATTGAATTTATGGATAGGATATCCAAATCCAATTAAATTATATGAGGCATGGTCTCATCCTCATCTATATACCTAGATACTTCTACATTGAAGTATATGCTACTATAGTGCATGCCACCATATGTGGTGGCCTCATATATAGCCTGTAATGAAATCCATAGCCACCTCTTTCCAATGTTGGTTAGGGATGGATAAAGGCTGCAAAAAACTTGGGGTTTTGATGGTTTTTCCTTTATTTTGTTGACAGATCATACATTTATCCACATATTTTTGGACATCACCCTTGAGTCCTTCCCAAAAAAATCCTTCATGATTCTATGATAGGATTTTAAAAATCATGAATGACCCCTAATTGGAGTTACATGAAGTTCCTAAAGGATTTTTTGTTTAAGAATAGAATTCTTACATAGTTATAATCTGTCTTTACACCATAATGCACTACCCTTCTATGTGAATTTTTCAAATCCACCCAAACCTTAATGAATATTCTAAATAAAATCATGGGTAGATCTATCATTGTCCCATTTTCATCATGCTTCCTCTAGTTAATCTACCTATAGAATGGTCATATCACATAGCAATGCCTCAACTAATTCATCCTTCTTGGATAGTGTTTCTATCACTACATTATCCTTGCATTTCTTGTAAATTATTTCAAAATCATAGATTAACATCTTAGTTATCCATTTATGTTGTTTTTCATATGAAAATAATTATTTAAAAATTTATTTGAGACTATCGTGATCATTCTTTACCTAAAAGTGATGACCCATAAAATAAGGCCTCCATTATTTGACTGCATGCAAAATGGCCATCATTTCCTTCTGAAAAATAAGTTTTTGCTAATTTTTACCCTTCATTTGACGACTTTAAAATGCAAGTGGTCTACCTTCTTACATGAGTACAACATCCATACCATACTTAGATGCATCACATTTAACCACAAAAGTCTTGGAAAAATTAGGAGTGGCCAATACTGGAGTGGTACACAGCCAATTTCAATTGTTCAAATGCCTTGGTAGCTATATCCGTCCACTAAAAGGAGTCTTTCTTCAAAAAATATGTAAGTGGGGATGTAATTCTACCATAAGTGTTGACAAACCTATGATAGTAACTAGTTAACCCTAGAAATCCCCTTAGTTGTTTGAGTGTCTTAGGAATTGGCTAGTTCACCATTGCTTAGATTTTTTTAGGATCCACTTTCACTCCTACATGTGAAACCAAATGACTCAAATACTACACCTCACAAGCTCCAAAAGTAAATTTGGAAGGTTTGGAATATAACTAATGTTGTTCTAGAATTAAGATTACCTATTTAACATGGTACAAATTGTCTTACCAATTTTTACTATAAATGAGGATATCATCAAAAAATACTATAAAAAAATTCCTCAAAAATGGCTTAAAAAAAGTATTCATCAAACTCTTAAAGGTGGATGGTGCATTTTTTAGCCCAAAAGGCATAACCAAAAACTCATAATGGCCCTCATGAGTCTTAAAAGTAATTTTGGGTATGTCTTCAGCATGGATTTCGATTTGATGATACCTAGAATGCAAATCAAACTTAGTAAAATAAAGAACATAATTTATTTCATATAGAAAATAATCAATGATATGAATATGAAACTTATCTTTAATAGTATATTTATTGAGTTCTTTATAGTCATGGCACATCTTCCAAGTGTCATATTTCTTTCTCACCATGACAACTGGTAAAGAATATTCACTTGAGCTATGGTGAATGATTCCTACATCCCACATCTCCTATACCATCTTTTCAATTTCACTTTTTTGGGCATAAGAATACCTATATGGCTGAATGTTGGGTGGTGTACTATCAAGAATAAGTTTTATAACATGGTAATGTGTGAAACTAGGTGGAAGTCCTTTCATCATGTCACCAAAAATAATTGAATGGGTATTAATCACTTATTGTAGATCAAGAGGTGTAGATGGTTGAGTTGGCTAAACTTTCATGGAAAACAAGTGAGCTACAAATCCTTTAGCACCCTTTCAAAAAATATTTGTCATTTGATGGGAGATAACAAGTTATGGATATTTATCCCTTAATCCCCTTAGCTCAAATGTCTCTCCCTCAAAATGAAAACACATAAATAATTCCTAGAAATTCATCATAATAGTGCCCAAAGTGGTGAGCCACTATAATCTCAAAATAATGTCAGCTCCCCCCATGGGAATAATAAACATAAGAGAATATAACAAGTAGTATCCCATGGAAAACTTAATACTATGGAATTTTCTTAAGCAAATGACAATACCACCATTTATAATTATGACCTTGAATTTTGGAGTAGGATAAATGAAATAATTTAAGTGATCTTCCAACTTACTATTGAAGTTATGTGTGCTCTTAGAATCAATCAATATCATCCTCATTGGCACCTTCTATTTAAGTGACCTTCTATTTTTTTTAAAAACCCTTAAGAGTTTGGGGAGTAATAATACCTAAAAGGTTATGATATGAAATAGTAGTCTAAGAGTCCTCATATTCCTCCTTAAGACCTTCTTCATTGTCTCCAATTGCTTCATCATCATCATCCTCATTGGCACCATCAATGTAAAAATTATTTTCAACACAATGATGGTCTTTGCTCCATTTACTACCACAACCATAACAAAACCCTTTGGCTCACTTCTTCTCAATTTTCTAAGTTGTCAATTTGGTGGGTTGAGGATATGATGGTGATGAAAAGGTGTGATCATGACCAGTAGTAATGGTTTTCCATTTGACCATATCTTTTTCCTCTACCATGTGTACATGTGGGATAGATTGATAAAGATGTTGGGTTAAACATATAAACCTCTAATTGGATGCTATATTTGAGACCACCCAAAAATAGATCAGTCAATTTTTCCTTAGTGATGTCTTTCACTCATAAGGATAGATTTTGAAATTGATGAATATAACCCTTCACAGTTCTTATTTGTCATAGTTTGGCTAACTAGTTAAAGTAGTTCTTAGACACATTATTCTAATAATGAGCCAATAACTCATCAATAAAAATAGACCATGTAATAGGAGCACCATTCTTTTTCTTTTGAGCACATAACCAGGGATACCAAATGAACTACTTAGGCTTTAGATATAGAGACATTACTATCACCTTCTAAGAACTAGGAGTTTGATGTAGATCAAATAAATTTTCAATTTGGGTAATCCAAGTGAGAATATCCTTACCATCAAACTTATGCATGTCAACTTTTGGCAATATTGATTTCACACTAGAATTAGAGTTGTTAGTTTTGAGAGGAGGACCTAAAAGATGAAGTGGAGGGTTGTTTTACTATAACTGAGATGAAAGGGAAGCCAATTGAGCAATGATTTAATTCAATTGAGTGTGAACCCTATTAATCTCTTTATGTATCCTTAGAACATTAGTTTGCACTACAATAAAGTCATCATGCCTCACCAAGCCCTTTATATCAGCTTGAAGTTGAGAAATCAATGGATCTAAAGCTCCAAATTCCATGTCACTAGTAGGAGTCTTAAGAGTTTCTTTCCCCCTTTTCTTCTTCATGTAGAAGGATCGACCATATACAAACCCTAAGAGGGTTTTATCCCCAAAAAAAGTGTACCAAGAGATGGTACCATTGTGATTGCCTCACCAAGATGAATCCAATGACTACCTTTGCATACTAGGGTAAAAATTTTGGCACCAAAAAAACATATCAATAGAATATACCATTGTGATCATCTCATTGAGATGAATCCAATGACTATAATTGTGCAAAGTAAATTTTTTTCCATACTTTTTTTTTAAATTATTTTTTTTTTCAAAAAATCATTTCAAATAATGTTGTGCTGACAGAAAAAAATAATTATTCTCAAATTGCAAGTTATTATTTTTTGCTCTTTACTCTCTCAGAAGTCACACCTTGCCATATCTAAAAAATTAATGTCATAGGAAAACTACCTAAATTGAAGCTTTGATACCACTTGTAATGAAATTACTTAGATGTTCAAATAGAATGATTATATATTACATAAAATAAGCAAATATGAGAGATCACATAATAATAATTGATATAAAAGCAGAATATTAGATAATATACCAAAGTAACTTCTAGGGGGAAACCTCCACAATAATGCACTAAGAGTAGAATTCTTAACATGATAATCAAAGAATAACCACTACCTAATATATATAATCTAGTTATCTATGGTTATTCCATAAGACAACCTAAATAATAACATAGATAAATATAATAAAAATATAAAAGAGGTATGTAAGCCACAAATCAGCCACACATATCCCTAGACACACCAAAGGTTAAGGGTATAGCACCTCAAGAATGACTTTAGTGTGTTTGAAAAAAATGAAAGTACCATATTAGAATAAGAATTCATAATTTTTGAAATAAATGCTCTTACTTGGAGTAGACAAACTTTCTTGTGCCATATTTTATGATGTTCTAGGTAGAAATCAACACCTCCTTATATCTTTATGCAACTTTTGAGCTCTGATAAAGGTGGTTGGGAGTACAGTTTGTATTGAGCTTTGTCAAGCTAGGAGAATTTAGATAGTAAATAAAGCAAACATGTATATCTTTTTAAATATAAATAGTAATAGATTTGATTGCTTATCCTCTTGAAATATCACCCTAATTAATGTAATATTGATGGTGATCCTGGTTCATGTCATATTAATGGTAAGCTTGTCAACTTTGCATGTTTTTGAAATAATCCTCAAACTATTGATTTTAGTAATTAATTTCACCAGTATTTTATTTAGATTTAATTTTAATTTTATTTTCCATCAATTTAATATTCAAATCTAATATTACCACCTTTTGACATGTGGCTACTTCTTCAGATCTAGTTAAGTACTCACAGGTCTTGAATATGACTAGGTTACCTAGTTGGCTCAAAGTTTGGACATGCGGCACCTTTCAATTGCCTTATAGTTTATTATAATGAATCTTAGCATGACAAATAATTTGTATCCTACCTCATGGAATCTTTCAATTTTTAGCAAGTTATCGGGGGGTGCCTTTTAGTTTTGATTGGTCATAAGAATGACATGCATCCATCTCATGAGTAATCAAAGCTTTTCTTTTCCAAGTGGCTCTCTCAAAAGGTAGTTAGAGATTTTATTTCTAGGTGTCTCCTCTAGAAGGATTTTTGAAAACTATTGGTAACTTGGTACTAATCAGATAGCTCAAGTGGAGACACATGTCTCTCTCAGAGGTGATCTCATAGATCTCAAATGAAATAACATGGGAATGATAGGTAGCATTATCATGTGGACCCAAAGGGGACATGAATAATTATTGTGGTATTTTTTTTATTCTTATACCAAGTGTCACTCTCATAAGTAACCTTGGATTGCTATATATCATTGAGCCTTGATTGAATGGCTCAGGTGTAACTATGTGCTTATAAGCTCTCATGAGCTTTGGATAGATGCAATGTGATACAGACATGTGGTGACCTTGGATGAAACCAAAGGGGAAATCCATCATTTTATAAAGTCTAATCAGGTCTATATATTTATCTTTGGGACACATGATGACATCTCATGGGATTACGCATTTTGGTGGGACTTGTGGGGGATGCATGGTGGCTTAGATCGAATGGGCTAGTTTGTAGGGGATAAGATTATGACATGTAGCCCCAAGATTTGAATTAAAATATCTATATTATTCATGATTTATATAAATGATGCCACATAGCTCATAATATTGGCATATTTTCTTTAGGTGCCTTGCATGACACATGATGAATCATTAAGGCATTTATTATGCCCTTAACTATTAACATGTCTAGGGATATGTGTAGTCAACTTATGGCTTGCATAACCATTTTTCATATTATTTTACATTTATTTATGAATTAATATACTTATTATGTCAGCCTATTCATGGCACATGGCCTTTTTATACTATATATAGGAGCTAGGGTTAGTTATTCATCATCATATTTGAGTATTCATTCTTATTGAAAGCATTTGGGAGGTTACCCACTCAAAGTGGCTTATCTATAATTCATATTTTCTAACATATATACATATACATATATATATATATACATATATATATATATATATATATAATTGTGATATAAAACTATATATATATACTTATTTGGGGAATTAATATCATTACAAGTGGTATCAAAGCATTGATTTGGGCCATAATCAAAATCATAGATCTTGAAATTTGGATATATCTTGAAAATGGGTGTGAATTTCTTTGCAATTTTTTTAATGTAGTTTATAAAACATTCAATTAAGTTTCCTTTAAAATTTAAGCTCATTTAGATTTGGTTTTCAAGATTTATAGCCATTTTAGGGTTTTTAATAAATTTTCTCAATAGCTCATAATTTGTATAATTTTAAAAGTATTTTAATATTTTTAGAAGCCTTGGAAAATATTAGTTTGGGTATATTATTTTATATTTGTTATTTGAGGCATAAATATTTAAAAAAATTAGTGGTCAAAGTTGGGTCCATGGGGTTAAATAAGGTTCACCATCAAGCCTTTGTATGGCTAGCCCTAATAGTTATGGATGGGGGAAAGGGAAAGACACCCATAAAAATCATTTAGGGAATGACATGGAGTTTGAATAATTTGATATACTTTCTCAAATCTAGTCAAATATACAAGGCTTAATGTAGAAGGATGTGCAAGTCCAAACTCAAATATCAACAATGCAAGGGGAGCTTAATGGCATGAATAATTAGTTACTTAAAAATACAACACAATTGGAAACCATTTAATATTATTGACCACTCAATAACCCTCCATTTTTTCCTTCTAGTCTTCCTGTTCTTAATACTAACACTACCAAAAGTGGGGTAAAAATGATGTTGCCAAAAGTAGACGTACACAAGTTTGATGGTGAGGATCTACTCACTTAAATCACTCCATTTGAAAATCTATTTGATTTACACCAAAATAACATCTCTAAAAATGTGGTTGTGGAATTTATATATCTAGAACCTGAGCCATTCAGTTGGTATCATTAGTTTTGTGCTCAAAAGAAGACTAGTACTCCTATTACATAGTCATTATTCTTTGATGAATTGATGTCTCATTATCAGGAAAATGTTTATGAAAACTACTTTAACCAATTAGCCAAACATTGAAAAACAAGAATAGTGAAGGATTATATTCATCAATTTCAAAATATATCCTTACATGTGGAGGATATCACTAAGCCAAATATGACTGACCTTTTTCTAGGTGGACTAAAAGATAGTATTCAATTGGAGGTTCATATGTTTAACCCCACAACTGTATCTAAAGCTATACCAAGGGCACGATTGGTAGAATAAAAATAGATGATCAAAAATCATCCTTTCACTAATAGTTACGAACACACCTTCCCAACTCCATCATGACCTCAACCTACCAGATTGACACTGTAATAAATTAAGGAGAAGCATGCCAAAAGGTTGTGTTATGGTTGTGATAGTAAATGGAGAAAGGTCATTGATGTGTTGAAAATAAGCTATTTTACATTGAAGGGGTTGGTGAGGATGAAGAATATGAGGAGGCATCTACTGAGGGTTTAAAAGTACATGGGTATGAAGCTATATATTCTAAACCTACTATATCCTACCATGCCCTTACAGCTATTTCTACTTCTCAAACTCTTAAGGTGGTGGGTTTCATTAAGAAATAAAAGGTAATAGTGTTGATTGACTTAGTTATTACATATAATTTCATCAATATTAAGTTGGCTACTCATTTGAATTATTTAATCTACCTAGCCCTATAATTTCAAGTCATGATTACAAATGGTGGTATAGTTAATTGTTGTGGAAAATACCACAGTATTAAGTTAGCAATGGGGGACTATTTGATAGATTATCCTATGTTTGATATTCTTATGGGTAGGACTAAAATTATTTTGGGAGTACAATGGCTCACCACATTAGGTACTATTTAGATGACTTTCCATGAACTATTTATGCATTTTTATTTTAAAGGTAAGCCAGTGGAACTACAGGGATTAAAATTTAAATATCCACAAATGGTTAGTTCACATCAAATGACCAAGATGCTAAAAAAGGTAATAAATGACATGTGGCATGATTTTTTTCCATTGATGTTCAAAAAACTAAAGAGTCTACCCATCTTGAGTTACAAAAAATATTGGATGAGCATTTAGTTGTTTTTGGACCCATACCAAAAGGTCTTCCTCCTAGTCATACTCATGATCATGCCATCAGACTTATTCTTGGAAGTACACCACCCAACATTAGACCATATAGATATCCTTATGCCTAGAAGAGTGAAATTAAAAAAATGATACAAGAGTTGTTGGAGGTAGGTACCATCTTCCATAGCCAAAGTGAATATTCTTCTCTAGTAGTCATGGTATGAAATAAGGATGAAACTTGAAGGATGTGCCCAGATTATAGAAAGCTAAACAAGTTGAATATCAAAGATAAATTTCCTATTCTTGTAATTAATGATTTATTATATGGTTACATGGTGTTATTTATTTTATCAAATTAGATCTTTACTTTAGGTATCATCAAATCCAGATCCATGAGAAGGACATTCCTAAAATAACCTTCCATACTCATGAAGGCCATTATGAATTTTTGGTCATGCCTTTTAGTCTCACCAATGCACCATCCATCTTTTAGAGTTTAATGAATACAATTTTTAGGCCATTTTTGAGAAAATTTGTACTTGCATTTTTTTATGACATCCTTATTTATGGAAAAAATTAGGAAAACCACTTGCATCATGTGAAATAGGTATTCTCAGTTATTGAGTAACATCAATTGTATGCTAAACCATCCAAATGTGCTTTTGGAGTTTGAGAAGCAGAATATTTGGGTCATGTTGTATCACATGAGGGATTAAAATCTGATCCTATAAAAATCCAAGCCATTATGGAATGGCAGATGCTAAAGATACTTAAGAAACTAAGTGGATTTTTGGGGCTAACTAGTTATTATCGTAGGTTTATCAAACACTATGGCAGTATTACAACACCACTCACTTCCTTATTAAAGAAATAATCTTTACAATGGACTGATATAGCTATCAAGGCATTTTAAAAAATAAAAATCCCTTTATGCATAACCCTGATATTAGCTAATCTAGATTTTTCAAAAAAAAATATTATTGAATGTGATGCATCTGAATATGGTAGGGGTACATTTCTCATGCAAGATGATAGGCCCATTACCTTTGAAATTCATCAATTGAAGGGTAAATATCAGCTCAAAACCATCTATGAAAAAGAGATGATGGCTATTCTACATGAATTCAAACAATGAAGAACTTATCTATTAGGTTGTCACTTTCAAGTAAAGATTGATCATGATAGCCTTAAATATTTTTTGGAACAATGGTTATCCTTTGAAGAACAATAAAAATGGGTGAAAAAAATGTTAGGTTTTGATCTTTAAATAGTTTATAAGAAAGGAAAATTAAATGTAGTGGTTGATGCACTATCTAGGTGAGATGAACCAATTAAGGCATTGTTATGTGCCATGACCATTTGGTAAGCATAATAACTAAAGGAAGCAAGGGTAGAATGGGAGAATGATAGTATTACCCATGTGTTGATTTAGAATATATATCAAGGTTATGATGGGATTGAAAAGTTTACATGGACATGGAATGCATTATGATACAGATATATATTATATTTGTGTCAAAATTATCTTCTCAAACATAAAATTCTTCAAGAGCTTCATGCATCTCCACTTGGTGGTCACTAAGGGTTTTTGAAAACTATCATAGAGTCAAGAAGGCTTTTTTTTGGAAAGGACTCAAGGGGGATGTACATAAATATATGGATGAATGTATGGTATATTAGCAAAATAAAGTTGAAACCATTAAAACCCTAGGTCTTTTATATCCCTTATCCATCCCTAGTCAACGATGGGAAGAGGCATTTATGGATTTCATTACTGGGTTATTATGAGCTAAAGGTAGAAATGTTATCATGGTTGTTGTGGATAGACTCATAAATTATGATTATTGTTGTTCCTTTATCTCAACCATTGGTGGCTAGTATAGTAGATTTTGACTTCCTTAATATAGTTTAAAAATTGCATGGTACTCCTAATATTGTTGTTAGTGATCAAGATCCCATATTCACTAGTAATTTTGGTACAAAATTATTTGAATGTTTGGGAACCTAATTGACTCATATCTCATCATATCATCCTCAATATGATGTATGAACTAAGGTAGTCAACAAGTGTGTATAAGGGTACCTTCATTGTTTTGTGTCAGATAAACAAGATAAATGGGTTTAATGGTTGCCCTTAGCTGAATCGTGGTATAATACTTTAGCGCATATTTCATCTAAAATATCTCATTTTATGGAATTATATGGGTACCATCCTCCATATATCACTTCACCCTTGAATACTCACCCAGAGGTAAATGAAGTGGAGAAACACCTTCAACATCAATAGGAAGTCCTTGCTAGTTTGTGTGAAAATTTAGCTTTAGTCTAAAATCACATGAAACAATAGGCAGGTCAATACAAGAGTGAGATGCATTTTAAAATTATTTATTTGGTGTTTATTATCTTATATCCATATAATTATATGTCCTTGAAGCAATATAAAAGGATAATAAGTTGTCTCCTAAGTATTATGGCCCTTATCAAATCTTGTAAAAAATTGGTAGTGTGGACTATAACCTAGAATTTCCTTCATCCACTTACATTCATCTAGTATTTCATGTATCTTAATTTAAGAAGGTAATTTGATAGAGTGTTACCACTCAAACTAAATTACCAAAATTAGATGAGGAAGGGAAGGTTATTCTTGATCCTGAAGTGCTCCTTCAAATATACACTAAGTAGCTACGGTCTAGAATGATTATTGAGTATCTGATCAAATGAAAGAACCTGCCTTCTAAAGATGCTACCTAAGAGGATGAATCATTAATGTGAAAACATCTGAGATTGATTCAACATTAAGGACAACATTGTTTTTAAGGGAAGGGGCATGTTACACCCTTAACTATTGGTGTGTCTAGGGATATGCGTAATCAAATTATGGTTTACACAACCCTTTTACATATTATTTTACATGTATTTATGCATTCATATACTTATTAGGTTGACCTATAGGTGTAACATGGCCTTGTTAGACTATATATAGGAGGTAGGGTTTATTCATCATCATATTTGAGTATTCATTCTTATTAAAAGCATTTGGGAGGTTTCCCCCTCAAAGTGGTTTATCTATTATTCATATTTTCTAATATATTTTCATATCATGATGATATAATTTTGTATATATACTTATTTGGTGAATTAATATCATTCCATCATTTTTGGGCTTGGTGAGGTAGACACCTATCCTTTTAAGCCCTAGTCTAAACTTCAACATCCTGCGAGGTATCATAAACTGCAACTTAAATTTGATGTGCTACAATGTCAAATGAGAAACTAAGTTAGCCTCACAAAGATGTCATTTTCCATCTTAAACAAATTTTAAAAAGTTAAATGAAAAATTATATCATCAAATTCTTTAAACATAACAGACTATTAATTCAAAAATACCCAATTTTTTTTGTTGCATTCTCATTTATTAAAAATCTAGGTCACATTTCCTTAGTGAAATATTATCTGCACATTATTGAACCATTAATGGTTAATAATTTATTTCTATATAAAAATTGAATAAGACTTAAAATAATTTAAATATTTTTAAGTTTTAATCATTATTATAAAATGAATAATTAACTAGAAATTGTAGAACCATAAGTAATGATAAACTAAATAAAAGCCATGCAGCAACAAAATAATTTAATATACTTGGAATCTTAGGAAATTTTTAAAATTGAATAAATGAGGGTCCCCATTCTGAGAATAAGTGAATTTTTATAATCAACAAATGGTGACCTCTATGTGGAAACATTACAAACTATTAGAATCTAGATATTCTTAAAGATGAATCAAAGATTAGTCATCTCATTGTGATCTTCAGTCAGTATCAAAACTATTTTTTAAAACCAATGAAATCCCACGTGATTCAAATAGAGTTTAAACCTTGTATACAATCATACTATGTGTGTGATTTGAGGTTCTTTAACTATTACCATTGGGTTCAGAAATGATAACTTTCAAGTTTCAAGACATCAAACATGAAATGACTTAAACATTCTTTAGATTTTAAATAACTATGATTTTCTTAGTTAAGGATGGATTAGGCATTTATATACTAACAAAAAGGAATCATTGAGGTCAACATACCCCCATTTTTAAAAAATGAGGACCTTTATTCAAATTTTGTAAATTGTGCTATAAACTAGACATTCCACTAGATCAGAGTGTATGATTTGAATATCATGTGTTGACATAGCTTAATTGACATGTTTACATATAATATTTGTTTAAATTTATCTAAAATTTTTAACGTTTGGCTTATATGTTTCCATCTTACAGGTTCAATGGATTTTCATCAAAATTAACAAGTGTTCATGGGTTTATGTTTTAGTGTTAATTTGACCCTTAGTTGGATAACTATATGGTCCCATTCAAGTCATTAATATTTGGTCCTTAATTACTTAATTAAATCCATGTTTAAATTAAGTTTAAAACCTCAGTATAAATACTTTAACCTAAGTTCTTATTAAAATAGATTTACTTTATTGATGGGTCGCTTTATTTCTAACTAAGCTTTAGCATAATTTTATCTTAAGTCTTAATCAAATTTATCAATTCATTAAAAACTTAGTCCAAAATTTATCCTAAGTCTTTATATTTCTTAAGTTCTTATTAAGTTGATTTTAATATTCATAGATACAAATTAAATATGAGGATACCAAGTGTCAAAATCTCACTTGATCAAATCAAAGATCAATAGTACGTAGGTGTTCACCCAAAGTCAACAAGTCAAAGTTCTTAGGATCAAAGATCGATGGTGCATGTTTAAACATACAAATTTTGATCAATAATCCACATTAAAATTTAAGGTCAATAATTAAATATCAAAGATCTATGGTTAGTAATCAATCATGCATTTGAAGGTCAATTATTAAATATCAAAGATCTATGGTTAATATGTCAAAGATCCTAAGAAGGGATGTGAGAGTGACATGTGTCACAATCTCAATTAATGATCAAGTAGATCAATGGCCTATATTTGGTCTTGTGAATAGTAATTAGATCAATGATCTATGTTTGATCATATGTTTAAAGGATCAATGGAATGCATTTAATCCCAAATATGGAGGATCCATGTCCCACATTTGATATTGCAGATCAAGATCAATGGTGTGAAGTTATTCGAGGATTTACAAATCCTAGATTGAATGTGATGGTGATAAGTATCACACTCATGATGAATTAGATTGAGATCAATAATCTATATTTGATTTTGCATTTATCAAATTAATGGTGCATGTTTGACCACTCAGATCAAGATCAATAATATGTATTCAATCTTGCAGATGAAGATCAATGGTGTAAAGTGATTCAAGGAGTCAAAGAACCTAGATTGAATAAAATGTTACCACATGGTGTAAGAGCATTAAAATAATGGAAAATTATAATTAAGTACATAAAAATAATGTAATGTTGCCAAGTGTCATGATCTTAGAAGCTTAGATCAAATATCAATAGCCGTAATGAAAATCAAGGCTAGAATATGCTTGAGGAGATCAACAACATGTATTTGACCATTTAGATCAAATATCGATGGTTCACGTTCAAATAGTATAGATGGAGTTTAATGAAATAAATTTGATCAAACTTTAGGATACACAAGATGATGACACATGTCCAAAATGATAATGGTCACATTTAAAAAATAAGTAGCATGACAAGGCAATGCCACATAAGCTTATACATCATATTGGAAGATCTTGTCGACTCAATCATGTGAAGGTATAAATGAGAGATATAAATATGATCTAAGCCACCAAATCACATACTTATAACTTATTTACCACCATTAAAGTCTTTTTAAACCTCAAAAAAGCCTTAGAACATATGAAAATCCCTAATTTGTCTCTAGATTCACTATATTGAGTCGAGAGAGTTGAATTATCATTTTTAAAAGGATAATTCAATTAGGATTATAATAATAGAAACATATAGAGCTATTTTGAAGAAGGTGATAGAACTATATTTGTCACCAGACTCAGAGGGTCAAGTTTTCAAAGACACAAAGTTCATAGTTACTTCATTGAACATTAGAGATAATAATTTCTCAAAGTTGTTCTAGACTATTGAGAACTAGGGAGTTATGACCAAAGAAGGAGAGAAGATTCTCTCAGCAAAGAGACTCTATGATGATATTGTGGTAATCTAGATGTTTGGAATCCATTATGATGCTATTAAACTAGAAGTATTACACTATATCAATGTCCTTGGTCCAATTTTCAAAGACACTAAAATTGACAAGGGTATGATCATACATGAACATAATTTGAGCAAAATTACATATATCTCCCCTATTTTATTTTAATATATTATAATATGTCTAGGACCTAAATAGACCTAGCCTCCATTAATTTATGGGCTAAAAAACACACCATGATGGACATCCTAGCAAAATGGCTAGAAACTAGTAATAAGGTTATTATAAATCCTACAAAGAACATCTTTGTGGGTCAATTTAGACTTGGAGTTAGAATGGTTACAAAATAATTTAACAAAATATATGGTTATACAATTATAACACATGTAGAACCAATGTGGGTGCCCATGGTATATTTCATTATTGAATAAGTGGTGGTTCCTCCTTTGGGTGAAATTATTAGCATTTCCATAAGCAGATAGATATATGGGATTAAGAATAAGAAGAGAAACAAATTATAAATGATGTATTATTTATTATATGTCATGTGTGCTACCACATAAATCCCTAATCAAAGAGAATGGTACCCAGACTATGTCTCAATACTATTCCAAATTGCATATCTATAAATATAGAAACCATAAGTAGTTTATTTGTGACTATGTTTACCCTACATTAAGTAAATCCATTGATGGTATTCCCATGCTGAGGATAAGCCCTTTAATAAAAAAATCCATTTAGAAAATGGGGGACATGGATATATCCTGATTACATAGTTATAATAATTGAAAGAATCTAAACTGTCCCTCTCAAACTACTAGTACATGTGCCTAACAAAATGGTGGAATAAGAGGTGGCATATCAATTATTCAATGGTATAGATGGAATTTTCAAGACTAAGAGAAAGTGACTTATACATATTTTTCCCATGAAAATTGGCAAAACTATTTTTAGGCAATGGGACCACATTAAAGTTGCTTCAAAGCATAGGCTATCCTTGAACTTTCAAATTGATGATCATAGAAAATGGGATCCCTATGACAGGGTAAAGGAATATTTGAGGATCAAGGGTATTTTGGTTATGCCTTATGAGAATGAACCTAATGCATTTAAATTTATATACACTAAGGTATCTACCTACTATGAAGTTTCTAGGAAGCTAAAAGAACATAATATAAAGCCTAAGTCTAGATTACATAGAGATCAAAATATGGAGGATAGATGGCTGCTAATCCCTAGATAGTATCATCTGGTAGATGTTGGTTCTTCTAAGCTTCCATTAGTAGATACACAAGCATAATATAGGCCTAAAGATATAAGACCAAGATAAATTTATTTTAGCTCCTCAAACCCTGAATAATTTAGAACAATAGAATAAGAGTTCCCTCAATAAGAGGTACACATGATAGCTTTAGAACCTCAAGAGTCTATTGAGGATGCATTAAGAATGCTATCTCTAACATCTGATATGGACACATATATAAAAGAGACAAGTGTTAAGGAAACTAATCAATAAAAAGGAAAAGATAAATCATTGGATTTAGTTACCATTAACACTTCTAATAGAAAACTTGAGACTACAATTGGTCAAAAGGTAAAGAAACCTAAAGTGGCCATCACACCACCTTTAGATAATGTCAATCTATTCAGTGAGGAAAACTTTATATATGAGCCACCTATACCTTAATGGCTCATATATGAACCAATATTAGAGGAGCTTCCTACTGCATACCATCCATAAGCTCTAGTAAAGGATAATATCATCCCTATGAAATAAAATTTGAAAACTTGGATAATTGCCTTATAAGAGGAAGAGGAAAAGAGACTTGCTGCTCAAGCTTAATCATCTAGTCAATTACAAATAAAGGTCCCAATCAAGCATATGGGTCAGTCCTCAGTTGGAGTTATATATTATCCAAATACTAATGGCCTATAAAGAGTCACTAAGATAATGGTCATGGTAGGTGGTGAAGAAGTTGTACATCAAAAATTTGAACCTTTGGTTCACTTGACTTGAAAGAGAGAACAAAGACTAGGGGAATCCCCCATGTTTGAAGAGGATATCTTGGAGCTAGATAAATCATAATAAAAAATGCTACAAGATAAAATCAAAGGGTTAAAATAAGAAAAAAAGAAACTAGAAGAACAATCCATTTTATCAATTTTAATAGATATTATCAATAATTTTGAGACAAATATCTATAATACATTTATTTTTTAAAAATCAATAAGGTTTAAACTAGACTTAGTGAAAAAAAAGAATATCATGGCTATGAACGAAGTTAATGAATGGAAATATTTAGACAAGAAGGTAAAATAATTGATTAAGATATTAACGGAGGGCCAGATTCTTAAATTTAAAATAGTCATCCTAGCACATTTAAATATGGATATGATAATATTGAAAAATAAGATTAAGGATTTGAATAAACGGTCCAATGGAATTGAAGGTATCTCTAATGAATTTAGACAATTAGGTAAGAAAATGGCACAAATACTAGGAAGCTTGATCAAGGATCCAACCATCCTCAATCTTACTAGCTTGATGACTGATGAGGAGTTCCAACATAGGGCTACTTAATTCAACCAAGAGGTAAATAATAAAATCTAGGGAAATATAGGGGCTAATAATAAATGTATCTTGGACATGATCTTATTAGTAAAGGAGAAGATTGGAAATTCTAGGAACACTAAGGGATCCTTAGATAGAGCTATTGGACTCTTCAAAGATTTGGGAAGGCAAGAAGAGGAACTGTTCATGGAACCAATCATCAACTTTAGATTGATTGATGACAATATGATAAAGCTATGAAGATCCTAGAGAAAAAATAAAAGGTTATAGTTGTAAGGGCCCTTCAAGGTCAAAGAGGTTGACTTAGTATATTATATTGTAATAAAACATGTACATCATTTAAAAAGGAATATTCTATTTTATAAAAGCATGTGCAACTTGTAACACACATGAATTATATGTTAGTCATAATTAAAAGTGTCATTGGTTATATAATGTTGTAAAAGGATAGCTTTCCTTGACACTTGGATAATTCTCATTTGATATGTTTGACTGACATACCTCATAGGTTTCCTATAAAAGGGGGTATTGTCATTGTAACATGGGAGGAAGTTTTCAGAGCAAAAAATTTATTTAAATTTTTGAGAAAGTAATAAAAGAAAGGTAATTATGTAAAGATTGTCTCATATTTGTTTTTTTGTTTATTATCATGGCTACTTCCTCAAGTATATGGTTTAATGTTCAGATTTTAATTGATTTTATAAATTATAGATGTGCATATGAATGCAAAGTTATTAGTTTGAGCTTATGATAGGTTGAATGAAATATTTTAGACTCATTTAATTTTACTTTATTTTCTTGAAGATGTGCAAATGCAATTTTCTTGTAGAAGTAAATCTTTAAAGTGAAGTTGATTTCTTATTTGCATTGTTTCAAATATCATTAGACATTTGCCTGGTATATGATAGGATCTATGCTTTTGAAAATTTCATGTCATATGCTAGATTTAAGTGCATGTCTTTGATGAAATTAAATCTTTGTCATGGTGTCTATACTGATGATTAGAAACATTCTTATTTCTACCTACCCTATTTATTTTCTCATTTTTGAACCAATTCACTATAGTTTAGTTTCTCATTGTAAATATTCATGCTACATTAGACTTTCAAGTTTAAATTATAATCAGTGTTCATTAAAATTAGTTTAAATTAGTTTAATTTTTCAAAAAACCTCTAAGACCATGGTTTCTCCCAACAATCACTTGCATTATTATTTAATGAAATAATTACATAGCTTAGACGTTACTCCACCATAGATCACAAGATAATCACAACCAATAACTCATGCAAAAGATTCTTTGAAGGTTGAAATGAGAAGTGTTTTAAACACTATGCAAACCCTATGATACACTTCCATGCATTAATAACCAATTTCATTGGTGTTAGAAGGATTGCTTAGCTAAGCTTTGTGAATTTGAAGTATATTATCTAGTTTTAGTGAATTTTGTTCAAATATTAGTTTATCCTTTATAGAATTATGTTTTCTTAGTTTTAACTTATAAATATCACTAACATTCATGGTTTTATAGTAGTCTTTAGGTTTATTTGTCTAATGGTAGTTATTCTTTAAAGATTTATGAGTTGTTGTTGCAAAGGTTTCTCAAGCTTTGTGAGTCTGATATGTTTAAGGTTAGTAATAACAATTTTGTTCAAATATTGGTTGGTTATTTACAAATTTAGGTTTATTTGAACTTTTAAGTGTAAATATTACTCATATTCACAATATTGGATACATCTTTAAGCTTATATAGTTAAATATAGTTGTTCTTTGATAGATTTGTATGAATTGTGCAAAGTTTGCTTAACATGTAAAACTAATCATTTGTCTTGGCAAAGATAAGCTTTATAAATCATATTTTCAATAGGATTTAGATTTCACAAGTTGGAACTACCAATAATGAGAACTAGGTCATGGTGTAAGACAAAGCTACCTCTTATTTCTTTAAAAATTCATAGGAAAGCAAGAGTAGATAAAGGTAGTGCAGATTTTCTAAATCTCAACCTATTTCACTTATTTATTCTCTCGTATTTAATCCTCATCAAGGCGTAACTTGGTTAGGTGGATCTTATATCAATATGCCTAGTTAGGTGTATGACTTACCTATAAATCCTAAGAAATATTTACCTTCTTTTAGTCTTACAAGTGTTGTTACTGATGAAGAACATATCAAGTCTTTTAAGGATGCTTTAAGATTGGTAAATGCGGTTCATGAAGATGTTAATTTAGATTGTTTCTTTTTACCTTTAGATATAAAGCATATGATTAGTTTCTTAACCTTTTTAAAAATTACATTTTCATTTGGAATGATTTAAAGAATTATTTCATTGATCAGTTTGGAAAGATCATTAGTCATTATGTCTTTTATTAATAATTCACTATGGTGAAGAGAGATTCAAATGAAACCATTAGAGATTTTAATGTTAGATTCTAAAATATGTTTATTAGAACTATACATCCCTATAGTCTTTTTAAATCTTTATTTTTAGAGATTTATAAGGGTGCTTTATATCTAATGACTTTTGTGTTTTTGAAAAGATCTGTTAGAGTCATAGATACATTAGCTTTGGCCTATGCTAAAGTTATGCCAATTAATGATAAAATACAACCCCAAGTTCAATTATAATATGATATTCCTAATTTTAATCCTAATTTTCTTGCATTGAATGTCATTCCACATACTAATCAGAATATGTTTGCTTTGAATCAAACTCTAGTTTTAAAACAATTATCTTTGAGTCATGCTCATCCTGGTCAAAACCTAAGATTGTTAAATAACACTACAAGTGGATCTCATCCACAAGATCAATGAAATCTATTACCGATAGCTATTAATACTACTCAATTCCATAATTTAGAGGCATATATGAATGAAAATTGTTCAAAAACTAAGCATTGATTTTCTTTAGTTGTAAAAATAAGGAGTTAACACTAGGGAGACTTATAATAAAAATTATTCTCATCATAGGTTTAATATACCTAAAAATAGGTTTCATAATAAAAACAATAATAAAAATAATAATGAGTCATATACAAATAACATTCCTAAAATAAACATTTATGATGTAGCTTTAGCTGATTATTACAGAGTTCATAACACTTCAAAGCATGGTGAGTTAGACTGTATAAAATTTTGTAATGCTTTTGAATATTTTCAAGATGAATTAGATATATTTGCAGTTGTGCCTAACATATATAATACTATAGGGACATTTGGTTCTTCAAAGAGATCTAAATCTTTTGACATAACTCTTATGGTGGAAACCTTTGATTTTCCATTCCAAGATGAGAATGAATCTAATGATACTCTAGAGGAAATTCATGATTTTCAAAAGTATCTAAAAAAGACTTATCCATTGAGGAATAGAGAAAAAAATCAACTAATGACAAGTTCTACTCCACCAATTAACATTGATAGTCTTCCTAATCCTAAAGTAGATAACAATACATAACCTCTAAATGGAAGTAACAATAAGAGTAATGCTTATTCATCTAGTTCTTCTACTAGGAATGGATATAACATAGTAGAGGATATGAAGAAAGTTAAAGTTAATATCACATTGAATGAATTGACTCAAATAACTGAAAAGAGACTTGCTTCTAGAATCTCTATCTAAAAAACATGGTAAATCATAGAAAGCTATAAATGCAAATGTAATGATGTACAAGAATAAAGTAGAGGTTCCACCTTTCTTATTAACAATTATAGTTTTTGGTAAAAATTTACATAATTATTTGTTACATTTAGGTGCCTTTGTAAATATCATGCCATCAAGTATTTGTGAAAAGCTTGGTTTAACTCTTATTAAGTCTGATAGAGTAGGGACTCAATCATACAAATCTAGAGTTATAGTGATTAGTGAATTACTGAATGTGCATATGTAGCTTGATTTGGAGCCAAGGGTGCAACAATTTATTGATATTAAAGTTGTGTACATTATATATTCTTATGGGATGTTGCTTAGTAGATATTAGACCAAAGCTTTGAATGGATAAATGTCAGTTGATTGATCTCACATATGGCTTCCATGTCGGGGAGTTCCTAATCAAGTTTGGTTTGAAAGGGAACCAAATATGAAGCACATGATCACTAAGTACAATGCAGGCAATGAAAAGGTTAATTTGGTTAACTTTAATTTAGGGGTTTACACCCTTGATAATTCTCAGGTATGAAACTCTAAAGACTCTTATTCTATGCCTAGACTTTAGAAATTATATGTTGATGGTGTTAGATGCAAATCTTGATCTGGAGTAGGAATAGTTTTAATCAATCCCATTGGGAAAGAACATAATTCCTCTTACAAACTTAAGTTTCCTTGCACTAATAATTTGGTAGAGTATAAAGCATTAATCTTAGGATTATAATTTACTATTAAACATAAGGTCATAGAATTAATAGTGTATGGTGATTCTAAACTAGTAGTCAATCAGGTTAGAAGAAAGTATCAATGAAAATTGTCTTATCTAAATAAATACAAGTTTATAGTATGGGACTTGATTGAGTATTTTAATGCTTTCAATATTTTTTAAATCACTAGAGAAGAAAACCAGTCTGCTAATGAACTAGCTTCAGTTGTAGCTAACCTAATGCCAAATCAAGATTCATAAAGGCTTAACATTGAATTGGTCCCATGTCCCTTTATACTTGACAATGATAATCATCTACAAGTGTTTAGTGATGATCAACAGAACATTGAATTCATGAATAACTCATGAGTATTTAAGTCTCATATTATTGGTGAGGTCAATGATAAATCTCTTGATGGAGATAAAATTGATGACAAGATAATATAATTAAATAACAACAAGATTCCCAAAGGCATGATTTCCTTGGAAAGGATATTCAACAAAGACAAACTAGCTAAAAATTATAAAGTTTCCAAAGTAAGTGTGAAAGATTATAATGTAATAGACTTGGGAACTCAAGGTCAACCTTAGCTATTAAACCTTGGTACATCATGCATAAACATAAAGTTTAGAAAAGCTAAAGACTTATTGACTAAGTATAAGGATGTTATTACATGGTCTTATGAAGACTTGAAGATATTTGATCCTCGAGTTATTACCCATATAATTCCGTTAAAAGAAGCTTGTAAGCCTCTTAGGTAGAAGCAAAGATCTATTAATCCTATTTTAGAACCATTGATCTATAAAGAGGTCAAGAAGCTATTAGATGCAAAAAAAAAAAAATTCTAATTAAACATTTTACCTAGGTAGCTAATCTTGTACCAATTAGATAGAAAAGTGGAGAGATTATATTATGCATATATTTTAGAAACTTGAACAAATAATATGAAAAGGATAATTATCCTTTACCATCCCTTGACCAAGTTATTTAAATTTTTAGTGGTTTTGCCATGATTTCTTTCATAGATGATTTTTTAGGTTATAATCAGGTACTTGTTAACAAGGAAGATAGAATGAAGACTACATTCACAACAAAATGGGGCACTTTTACTTCCAAAAGGATGCCTTTTGGACTAATAAAATTAGGAGATACATTTTAGAGAGATATGGACCATGCCTTTTAAGGTCTCATAGGTAAATGTATCATTATATATATGGATGATCTGACTATGTTTTCAAAAAATAGGGAAGATCATATAATGCATTTACAAGAAGTATTTGAACATTTTAGAAGGTATGGAATTTCCCTTAACCCTAAGAAAATAATATTTTATGTAATTTAAGGGAAATATATAGGACATGTGATAACTAAAGATAGGATTTCTATAGATCTAGATAAGCTCAATGCTATATCTAAAATAAAACCCCCAAATAGTAGAAAAGAGTTAAAGTATTTCTTTGGGAAGATAAATTTTGTAAGGAAATTAATTTCTAGTTTTATAGAGATTGTGAAACCACTCAATAACATGATAAATAAATATGCAAAGGTCATATGGAATTCATAAATGAAGAAAGCCTTCAAGGATATCAAAGAAGTAATAGGACAAGCACATGTGTTGATAAGTCTTGACTTAACAAAAGATTTTTATCTTTATTATTTTGCTTTTGAACATACTATACCAACTATATTAACTTAAAAATTTGATAAATGTGATCATAAAATTGAATTTATGAGTAATAAATTCAAAAATACTGGGTTAAATTATTCTCTAATTGATAAACAAGCATTTACTTTGGTTAAGGTAGTTAAAAAGTTTAGACACAATATTCTTAGGAATAAAGTGCATGCTATATTACTAGACCCTACTACTCAACTTATGTTAAGTAAATGTGAATTAGGAGAAAGGATAGGTAATTAGATGTCTACACTCCAAGGATATGATCTTGTAATGAAAATTACCAAATTGGGGAGGTGTCAGGGATTGATTTAATTGATTACTAACACTAATCCTAGTTTGAGAATTATGAAATTTAACCAATAATATTTCCAACTAAATGATTGGTATGATGTAATTATTCATTTATTGATCAATGGTTCTTGTCATATAGGATTGAGCAGAGAGAAAAGTAATTGAGGCTCAAATTTTCTCACTTCTTGATCAAGGATGGGATACTTTACAAAAGGAACTATGAAGGAATATATTTGAGATGTGTTTCAAAAAAGAATCAATTGAAATATTAAGTACTTTTCATGAGAAACTTGGGAGTGGACACCCCTATAGAAAAATAAGAACTTATAAAATCCTAAGGGTATGATATTATTGGCCAACTATTTTCAAGGATGCTCACAAGCATGTTAGAGAATGTCATCAATGTCAAATTTGCAATACAAAGGAACCAAAAGAAGTTATGCCCTTCAAGCCAGTTCTAATTGAAAAAACATTTGCTCAATGGGGTTTATACTTTATTAGGGTTATTAACCCTAATTATTTTTTTAGACACAAATATGTTCTTATATTGATTATTGTACAAGATGGACAGAGGTAGTAGCAATAAAATAATGTAGAACTAAATATGTCATCAAGTTCTTAGAAGAGAACATTTGTACTAGGTTTGAGACACTAGTATCATTGGTTTGTGATAATGGATCACAATTTATATATATATATATATATATATATATATGATTGATTGGGCTTATGATAATAGGATAGATATCAAGTTTTCATCAAATCATTATCCTTAGGGTAATGGAGTTTTAGAGTTTACAAATAAGAATTTGACGAAAGTTATCAAAAAGTCTATAGCTCAACAACCAATAACATGTCATAGATTTCTCAAATATGATCTATGGGAAAATATAACTAGAGTGAAATAAGCTCTAAAATAATCACCATTTCTATTGGTATATGGACAAAGCTAATCTTTCTAATTACACTCAAATTACCAACTTATAAATTTATACAATAGTTTATGGAAGAAGATCAAGAATATGCCAATTCCAGGTTGCTTGATATCTTACAAATGAAGGATGCAAGAGAAGAAGCATTTGCCAACTTTAGCATACATAAAACCACTGTCAAAATATGGTTTAACAAAAATTTAAATATCAAGGTGTTCAAATAGGGAGACCTAGTTTTCCTATGGGACAAATCATCTAAGCTAAAAGAAAAACACGGGAAATTCACTCCTTTATGGATTGTCCCTTATCAAATTGCTAAGAAATTGGGAAATAAAAACTTTAAGATCAAAGACTTTTAGGGGTAGAATTCATTTTTATAACCAATGGGAAATACCTCAATCATTACTTCTTTGTTATTCCACTTCAAGTATTTATGGAGTAATCTATAATAATAGTTAGATTTAGTGTAGGTAGGTTTAGATTAGATTCATTATTGTTCCTTATTTGTAAATAGTGTTTGTGAATATTTATTTACTTATTGTGTGTTTATTTTATTTGCTTAATTCTATAGTTTCTATCAAGTCTTTTACAAGATAGTCCCCAAGCTCCAAATCCATCTAAATGCTCAAAAGAACTTCATAAACCTTGAATGTAGAAATGACTCTTAACCATTGGTTGATTATGGTTTTTGGAAATTTTGAGCTTGATGTTATGATTTTGAAAAATTGGTGAAGATTAATATCTAAATTAATTTTTCCTTAAAAATATTAAACCTTATTTTGATCTAAAAGATTAATATCTAAATTATTTTTTCCTTAAAAATATTAAACCTTATTTTGATCTAAGTTTGATTTCAATAAGGATTGCATGTGTCTGAGTAAAAGTCTAAATTATTATAACAAAGTCATGTTATCAATTAAAGAACATTATTACCTGGGATGAAGTTTATAACCACAGATGATTGTCTAAAAATTAAAAATTTGACAAAAATCTTAATACCTGGCTAATCCTAATTCTAAGGTTGAAAAATATAAAAAATAAAAGATTTATTTAAAATCTAAATTTTTTTTGAGAAAAGGTGATTTTGGAAACCTTCACCAGGGCTATGGACACCTAATTAGTAGTGGATCAAGGCCTAGAGTAGAACCAAAGGTGTATTTATTAGGGCTATAGATGCTTGGCTAATAGTAAATTAATGTCAAAGCCTTCCCTTTTATAAATCATGATTCATAATGAATATCTAAATATGGTACAAGTCTATGTTAACAATTAAGGTCATGAAATTTTGAAGTTGTTCTCTAAATCCTAGTGGAAATTAGTAAATGGATCAAAGAACACACACCTTGATTGAATTTTGATTTTTCTATTAATTATGCATTTGTAAGAATTATTTTAATTATGAAATGATCTTAATAATGGTACTTGATCATGTAGAATGATTGGTTTGGTTATTATTTTGAACCAAGAGTATCTAAGTTCTAACATTTTGTAATGTTCCCACAGAAGTCACCATTTGTTGAGGTCAACATACCCCCATTTATAAAAAATGAGGAATATTATTAATTTTTTTCAAATTATTCTATAAACTAGACATTCCACTAGATCAGAGTGCATGCTTTGAATATCATGTGTTGACTTAGCTTAATTGACATGTTTGCATATAATCATTGTTTAACTTTATCTAACATTGTTAATGTTTGGCCTATATGTTTCCATATTGTAGGTTCAATGTATTTTCATTATAATGAACAAGTGTTCATGGGTTTAAATTTTAAGTGTTAATTTGACCCTTAGTTGGCTAACTATATGGTCCTATTTATGTCTTTAACATTTGATCCTTAATTATTTAATTGAATCCATGTTTAAATTATGTTTAAAACCTTAGTCTAAATAATTTAGCCTAAGTTCTTATTAAAATGGATTTACATTATCAATGGGTCACTTTATTTTTGACTAAGTTTTAGCTTAATTTTAACCTAACTCTTAATCAAATTTATTAATTCATTAAAACCTTAGTCTAAAATTTATCCTAAGTCTTTATATGTATTGAGTGCTTATTATTTTGATTTTAATATTTAGAGGTACTAATTAAATGTGAGGATGCTAAGAGCCAAAATATTACTTGATCAGATCAAATATCAATGGTACATAAGTGTTTACCTAAAGTCAATAAGTTAAAGTTCCTAGGATCAAAGATTGATGGTGTGTGTTCAAATATATAAAGTCTTATTGGTAACCTGCATTAAAAGCTGAGGTCTATAGGTCAAGATTAAAGATCTATGGTGCAAATTAAATCATGCATTTGAAGATTTATGTTGAGCACATAGTCAATATGTCAAATATCTTGAGAAGGGATGCAAGAGTGACATCTGTCACAATATTAACAAATGATCAAACAAATTAATGGCTCATATTTAGTATTATGAATAATAAGTAGATCAATGGTTCAAATTTGATTATATGTTTAAAGGATTAATGATGTGCATTTGATCTCACATATAGAGGATATATGGCCCACATTTGATCTTGAAGATCAAGCTCAATGGTGCAAAGTGAGTCAAGGATTCAAAGAGCATAGATTGAATTTGATGGTGACAAGTGTCACACTCATGATGAATTAGATGGAGATCAATGGTCCACATTTGATTGTACATTTAAAAAATCAATGGTGCATGTTTAACCACTTAGATCAAGATCAAGGGTACAGATTTAATATTATAGATGAAGATCAATGGTGCAAAGCAAGCTAAGGAGTCAAAGAACCTAGATTACATAGGATGATACCACATAGTGTAAGAGTGTTAAAGCAATGGAAACTAATAGTGAATTATATAAAAAAACATGTGATGCTACCAAGTGTCATGATATCAAAAACCTAGATAAAATATCAATAACCATAGTGAAAGTCAAGGTTAGAAGACTCTTGAGGAGATCAATGGTATACATTTGACCATTCAGATCAAAGATCACATTCAAACAATACAAATGGAGATCGATGAAGTAAATTTGATCATGCTTTAAGAGACACGAGGTGATGACACGTGTCCAAAATGACAATGGTCACATTTTAAAAATAAATAAGCAACATGGCAAGGTGATGAATCATAGGATTACATGTCATATTGGAAGATTTTATGGACTTGATCATGTGAAGGTAAAAATGGGAGATATAAATATGATCTAATTCTTAAAGCACATACTTTAAACTTGTTTTTTACCATTAAATCTCTGTTTAAACCTCCAAAAATCCCTAAATTTTCCTTGGATTCACTATGTTGAGTCGAGAGAGTTGAATTATCATTTGTAAAAGGATAATTCAATCATGATTATAGCAATAGAAATATATAGAGATACTTTGAAGAAATTGGTTGAACTATATCTATCATCAAATGTAGAGGGTTGAGTTTAAAATACATAAATTTTGTAGCTACTTCATTGAACACTGGAGATAATAATTGCTCAAATTTATTTTGGACTATTGAGAACTAGGGATTCTAACAAGGGAAGAAGAGAAGTTATTCTCAGTGAAGAGACTCAATGATGATATTATGGAAATCTAGATGACTAAAATCCATTATGATGTTGTTAAACTAGAGGTATTACACTATTTCATTTTACTTGGTCAAATTTTCAAAGACACTAAAATTGACAAGGGTATGATCATACTTGAACATAGTTTGAGGAAGATTGCATATATCTCCCCTACTGCATTTGAATCTTATTATAAGCTACCTAGGCCCCAAATAGAGCTAACCTCCATTAATTTAGGGGATAAGAAACACACCATGATGGACATCTTAGTAAAATGGCTAAAAATTGGTAATAAGGTTATTATAGATCCTATAAAGAACATCCCTATGAGTCAATTTAGACCTAAAGTTAGAATTGTCATGATAATGTTAAACAAACTATATGGGTATGCACATACAATATGTGTAGAACCAATGTGGGTGGCCATGGTATATTTCATTATTAAAGAAGTGGTGGTTCCTCCTTTGGGTGAAATTATTAGCATTTCCCTAAGTAGACATATATATGGGATTAAGAATAAGAGGACTAAATTCTAAATGATGCCCTATTTATTAAATTTCATATGTGTTACCACAAAAATACTTGATAAAAAGTAATGGTCCCCTAATGTTACTATTGGTCAAATTTAGCCCACATACAGAACTTGACATTGTATTAAAGATTCCATAGGTCTTGGTGTGGAGAAGGGAGTTGAGCAGAGTCCATGTTGAAGAAAGGATCCAATAGTAGGTGAAGAGATCTCATGCATCCTACAAAGATTTTTAAACACTTTAAGTTAACTTAAAGTGTAGATTGTCTAAATTCAATAAAGTAGGTCTATATGGTGGTCACAGCATTTAGAAGCATGAAGCAAGTTTTACACAAGCCTCATGAGTTTAATCAAGTCTTAGAGATTTAAGCAAAGGATCACGCACAAGTCTAAATAAACCAGGCCATCATCAGGATGTCACACAAAAATGGAGTAGACTAGTTCACTTATGCATTTTGTTGTTCCCAAAATCAGTTATGCTAATTTTTTTGAACAACCACTATGAAACTTGTCCATTTCATGTTTTTCACTCTAAGTTCATCTTTCAAGGCAAGTTTTTCTTGTTCTCATGTTTTCTCAACTGGCATTATTCAAATTTCATGACGTTCCCTTGTTGCATTTTCCAAAAAATGTGAAAATCATTACAATATTAATGCGGCCAAATGACAAAATTTGTGTTTCTCAAAGTTAGTTATTTTCTTGAGTTTACATGCAGAGATGGCAATTTTTGCTGCCACTGCATGTTGTTTTGAATTTCCTATGCAAAGGTGACATTTTTCACCACCCTTACATCTATCATGAAAGAGAAACAAAATTTGACACCCTTGCATCTTTTGTTATGTTCCATGCAGGAGCAATGATTTTTACCACCCCTACATCCCTTTCCAACCTCACATGTAGAGGCAACAAAATTTTCCACCCCTGCATGATCTCAGTTTTCATGCACAACATTTATGGCCATGCACATTGAGTGGTTGGGGGAAATATTTTCCCATTTAACCCCTTTTTCTCCTCATTTCAATCCATTCTTCTTTTTTTCTCATTCTCCAGTGCACCTAAGTGATCAAGCAAGCAAGAGGAAGCATGTTTTCATCAAATTTGAGTATTTTTTGATGATTACCAGGTAAGGTTTTGTGTTTCTTTTCTTCTAGTTTTAGTTTAGTTTAGTTTTTTGCTTTTTTATTCTCTTCATCTTTTTGTTTTTCATCTTTTTCTTCTAGGCCTAGGTTTTTATTTTACTTTTCTTCTTCCCCTTCCTCTTTTTCCTTGCCGACGAGGCAATCTAATCACATGGAAAACCCTCCTCTTTTTTCCTACTCGATAGCCATTTCACCATGTAAGGCAGTGATTTTTTTTGCCCTTACATTTGACCATCTTCGTCATGTAAGGGCAAAAAAAATAGCCACCCTTACAAATCCCTACCACTCTTCCCCATGTAACAACGGTGATTTTTGCTACCATTACTACCTTGTATCCTTCATCATGTAAGGGAAAAAAAATAGCCACCCTAACACAATTCTTCACTTCCCAATTATGTGCAAGGGTGGAAATTTTTGCCACCCTTACACAAAACTTCTACCTAGATGCATTGGCAGCAATTTTTACCACCTATGCACAACCCAATGTCCTTTTGCATGCATTAGTGGCAAAAATCACTGCTGATGCATCCTAACCTCTTTTTAACATGCACAGGTCGTGATTTTTGCTACCTATGCATGAATAACAATCCTCAACATGCAAGGGTGGAAAAATTTGTTGCCCATGCATACCTTCTCCCCATTTTTACTAACTCTAAAAAAATTTCTTTTTCTTATTTTTTGAGCCTGCTTTCCTTCCACTTTCTAACTTGCTCACACCTCAACCCTTTTAAAGTGCATTTCCATAGTCATGATCGCCCAACGTGAAATTTTCCTAGATTACAAATATTTCCCCTAATTATGTGATCATGACTCTTATCACAGTTTCTCCTCAAGATCCTTCTTTGTCAACATACTTTCGACAAAGACTCATCTCGATGACTGAAGTTTCTCCAAAGAAGTCAAAGACGATGAAGTACCAGTATCAACTTGTTTTCCCAATCACCTCAGTCACTTCTAATGTTGATGACATTAGGGATATAGAGATTGGGCATGTAGATATGGCTGAGTTCGTAGAGAGAACCAAGGTAAACAATCTGAGCTCTAAAATAAAGAGGATAATTGAGAGCAATATACATCTAGTCTCCTCCTTTCCTATGGTGGCACATCACATAGAGTTCATCCTCCAGTGTGCCCAATTCTATAACAAATATACTAGAGCTGTGTTAGATGCTAGTGGCAACGTAGTAATTTGACTGGACCCTGAGTTCATTGATAAAGTTTTTATGTGCCTTCCTACTACTCAAGTGTTGAAGATCAACTTCATTGAAGCACAAAAGGACTATGATGAAGATCCTGAGAAGGTGAAGAAGGTGATAAATTATAGATTGCTTAAAACTCCCAAAGCTAACTTGTCCAGATTGCCACATAAATTTTTGAGGAGCAACTTTATAGAAGAAGTTGGTGACTTGATTACTCTTCTCAGCAGAGTATGAGGTTTACCCTCTTCTTCTCAATTTCATGAATGGATGTATCCATTCATCAAGATAATCCTCAAGGGGAACAAGTCATTTTTTGGGGTGAATAGATTAGCAATGTTTTTCATGAGCAATTGACAAAGGTGTCTACTACCTCAAAGTTATATATGACTTCATACCTAGTATACATTACAACTTCAATGAGAACCTTTCTAGGTTTGACATCAGAGGGAGATAGAAAAACCACCCCTGTATATAAATATTACCCTTAGTTGACATTGAAGGGATCAATCCATCATTTTAGGAGGGTAAATGATACTTTATTTGTGATATTTTTGTGTCTTTTTGACCCTCAATTAGAATAGAAAAGAGTGTCAGATAAATCCTAGACTGTTGTAAATGACTTCGACTGTATGTTCTTATAGTTCCCTTATTTTTTTTATCTGTGGGTTGTCTTTTTCCAAGGTTATCCCTATATGCTCCCTAGATATCCTTTATATAAATTGATCTTGATGGAGCTATGTAGGAAAATTATTGTCATACACAATAAATAGATGGAACTTAAGAAACCCGATTTCAGGTTCCCAATTGAAATCGGTAGGTACTCAGTATTGACCATGAAAAAAGCAAGGGCAATGGAGACTGAAATGTAACTTGTGACCATGAAGTAGTTCAAAAGGAGACCCAAGTTTGATTACAGAGGTGTTAAAGACATGATTAGGAGGAAGACTTAGTTCCATGAACCCATGATCAAAGATGTCTGAATAGATTTAAGGATAGTGGAAGATATCAGGAAGATGGACTACAACAGACTATCTCTTAAACAAATAGAGTATCTAGGGCTCGTAGATATCCCTACAAATCTAGTGGATGATAGAGATCTGGTCAATAGCAGATATCACGCTGAACAAGTTGCTAATGCTCCTCTTCTTTTGATCCAATGGTCTCAGAAAGATTTGACCTCTTTGAGGATGAGATTCAAACCAATATAACACCAATTTGATTAGAAAATAAGGGGATCACTTTAAAAGAATTCATCATGGGATTAGAGGCTGAATTTCAAGAAGAGACAAGGAGGAGAGTGAAAAAAAAAACAAAGAATAAAAGTGATGTTCCTTCTCCTTCTAGGCCCCATAAGCATAGGATCATTTTTGTATCAAAAAAATCAAAGGTTTCTGAGAAAGAGCCATAATCAATAGATCTAGGGGTTGAGAAATAAAGTGCCAAAGAACTAGTGGTAGAATAGATGGAAATCGATGACAGGCTTGTGGGTTAATAGGGAACAAAAGCTCAATCTCCATAAGAAGGTGCGTAGCTAGACATAGGAATTTATTCTTCTCTACCCCACTCACCTATTGTAACTCCGCCTGTTTCTCCCATCAGTATTCCCTCTTCTCAAGCTACCTCTCCTTTTAAAGTTATTTTTGGTGACCCTCAAGGTGCTTTTGGAGATGTTCTTTGTTCATCAAGATCCATCCCCAGTCTATCATCTCCTTCTTTTAACATCGAAGATAGCTCCACCTTTGACCATTTAGCAGTAGGTGTGATTTTAACTGATACTATGCCCACTACACCCATTGTTCCTACCAATAGTGTAGGTGCTACCCCAGTGACACCAATTATAGGGATTGTTGCTAATGTAAGTGCTTCTGCTCTCCCACCTTGGTTGTCAACTTTCACACTCAAGAGAAAAAATCAAGCCATCTCTCCAAATGACTTTGAATTTAGTAAAATAGTACCAGTGAAAGCTAAGATCCCTAAGAAGCCAAAAATCATTTCAAAGATGATTGGAGATAAGGGGCACAAATTTTTAGAAATAGCCAAACCCCCATAGGATGTGACTCTTAAATTTTTTGATATGAGTAGCTACTCTATCTCTCAAGTTGAGTTAGGGAAGATCACTCATGAAGGCACCAAGAGTGATTTGCAATCTACGATGGACATTATGGTTTAGAAATTTGATAGGGAAAGAGAAATGAAAGACCATTATAAAGCAATGGTGGAATAATTGACCACAGTGATAAAAAGATTCACTTTTACTCCAGAAGCGGCAACTCTAGAGGCCTTCTCCATAGATGATCCCATAATTTAGAAATCCAAAAAGGCTTATCTAAAGGGGAAAGTACTTGAAGACTACCTGGATAAGATGCATGCATAGTTGATTTCCTTGTTCATAGAGTTGTCTAAGAAGATGGGTAAAATGAGGAAAGTAAGAATAGAATTAGATGACCTTATCAATACCATTTCTCAAGAGATCGAAAGCATAGATAGATATCTTAGCAAATGGATAGAGATGAAGGAGCTAAAAATACGTACCCTAGTATCAATCGACATCATTACTGATAGAGATTCTTATATTGAAATTAAAGAATCACTAATATATAAGATCTGGGTACTTAAAGAATTGATCAATGACCTCAAATCTTCCAAGGACACTAGTGAACAAAGCGATATCAGTCTACTACATAAATTGGAAGAGTTTCCTTTTAGACTTACCTCTCAAGACAACCAATTCATTTCAGTAGAGGAAATGATTCAGGAGTTTGAGAGTATGATCCAAAAGGAATTTGATGAAAAAGCATTCTCAATGGCTTTTGTGGACAATATCTTAGATAATCAGTTAACTCTGGACAATATAAGAACCAGGTTAACTAGTCATGCCAAGTTAATCATAGCAGTAAGAGATGGTACGGTTAGAGCTAAGGGGATCTCCAAAAATAATATTGCACTAGACAGTATCAAAATACAGGCATCTATCACCATGTACGATGCTCATCTAAAGAAGGCTGGTGACAAAAGTTGAACTATTCTTCCATAATTTCTTCTCCATTATTCTCATGCAATTTATAATTGACTTGGGACATTTTCACATGTACTTTTATTATGTGTAATTACATGTAAAAATCCAAAAACATACCAAAGTCAATGGAGACTCATCTTTGACTAGGTTTTTAATATTTCAGTCTTTTCTCAATTTTAAAGGATTTTTCCTATATATAGAGAGGGATGCCTCTTTTGTACATATATTTTTGATAATTGAGAGCAAAAACTCTACCAAGATTGAGATTCTTCTTGAGACTTTGATCTTAGCTTGTAAATCATATTTTCTTGAATGAATGAGAAAGAGGTTATTTTCAAACTTTGTGTTGAAATAATTTGTGTCACTTAGGAGATCATTCTTATGTTCTTTTTCCTAATAATATCTCATCCATTTGATTAAATAAGCAAAGTATGTGTGGAAATTATCTGAAGACATTCTGAAGGATATTAGAAAGGCTTTAAACTAATTTTATCCTTTGTGATCTTATATTTTGTTGTAGTTTTAGGTGAAGACTTTGAGCTGCACTTCACTCTACTATTATGTATGCTTCGAATTGGTAAGGGAAGCAACAAAAGACTTTGTGCTTTCATGGGTTTCTCATAGACCTAGTTACTACCTGAGGAGATTTTTTGCTATTTGCTGAACATCATTTCTGAAGGAAGAGGAATGCTTTCAGTCATCAACCAAGATTTCTCTTTTGCTCTATGGACATCATCTCTAAAAAAAGAGAGATGAATGGTGTTATCTTACCCTAAATGTTATTTTTTGCTTATATATATATATATTATATATATATATATATATATATATATATATAGTATACAAATAGTTTATATGGAACCTCCCCTTGATGAGAGGAGAGATTTATCTCACTATGATGTGGTAAACCCACACTTTTTTCCATATCAATCTCCTTGTACTTTGGTTGATATACCCATTTTGTTGTCAGTTGCTTGATGAAAAAATATTCACCCAATAGCTTTTGTTGACTCTGTTGGGGACATTACGTGTAGTCTGAAGCCCCAAGCTTTATATTGAAGCGGTTCCTATCCTTATCCATTTCTATTATATAGCCTTATTCATACTCTGACAACTCCACACTCCACTGGAAATGAACATGCACTTTAAAGCCTCAAGCTTCAAACTAAAACCTTTCCAGTCCTTTTTCAATTTACACTCTGGTAGATCCATTGTATACGTAAAGTTAGAGAGCACAAGGTATTGTTTATCCTGTATTTGAGTTGGTGTGATGAACTAATTTTGAGATTTCTCCTCCACCATCTCACCTTCAGTGAACTAGGAGTTTCCCTCCTACCAGCATCAGATCTCCCATACTTGGTGAAGCCTCTATTCTCAGTAATAGTAGGGTTTTGTCTATACTTACCCCACCAAGATTTTTTATTCCACCATTTAATTGACATATCATGGTAGTCTAAGGCCCTTGGGGCAACTCCTTTGATCCTCTCAATCTAGCCCCACATTTACATGAACTACCTCATAGTTTGAGAAAGAATTTCCACAAATTTTATGATGATGGGAAGGTTCATCCTGATGAGCATATCGCTACCTTCTCTATAACATGTGGTGTGATAGGTGTGGAATATGAAGATATAGCCATGAGACTATTTGTAGAAACTTTTTAAGGCACCACCATGGACTAGTTTTACCACCTTGAAGCTCAAACTATAATTGACTAAAATATGCTCAAGGCCAAGTTTGAGGCTAGATTTAAAATTGCTGAAGATGGACATGCCTTATTGGCTCAACTTACACAAATGAAGAAGGAACCTCATGAGCCCATGCAAGACTTCATTTCTAAATTCAACAAGCTGAAGAATCGAATTCTTATGATCGCTTAGCCAACGCTAGAGAATCTCAAGTGTTTTTTCATCAACTCTCAACTTCCTGAAGTAAGTTTTTTGTTGAGGCGTGCCGGTCCTATGGATATTTTTGTAGCCCAAAATTTGTCTACCGAGGTGGAAGATGATCTTATCTTGGTAGGTAAGATCAGAAAAGACTCCAATAAAAAAAAAATTCTTCATCTACTGAAAGTTCTTCCACGAGCACCATAGATCCTATGGTGCAAAAGTTGAAAAATGAATTACTAGCCTTGAAAAGACAAATGGCCCAAGGTATGTTTGATCCTCCTTATTGGGATATGCCAAGAAATATGTTTCCCAATCAGTCATATCAAGGAAATGTTACCAAAAATCAAGGACAACCAAATTGCCTTCCTCCTCCACACAAGAAGCTTGACATTGAGGTAGCACCTGTTAATTCAGTAGTTGGTTACCTTGAAGCTGAACATGATTTTTCATTCCAACCTGAGTTGGACCAATAAGATGATGCTAATATCTTTTTAGAACAAGAGTAAGAATTATATGGTGACTCTAATATTGGTTTCCTAGATTATCAGGATGAAGCTAGAAGTAAGGAAGAAGTGTTTGATGGATCCTATGATATTTTTACTAGGTCCCAGAACCAGTTAGCTCAACAAGTTGATAAAAAAAAGTAGTATAAGAACCTTAGCCAGTATTTTCTATCACTAAATGAAGGACTTCACTACCTTTCCAATCAAAGGACCTGATGACTAATAAGAAAGTAAGTACCTCAAACCATCTCGTACCTTCTACTTCTATCTCTCAGACTAGTGCCACACCCAATAAAGATCAAGATGATGGGCTTCCTCCCTCTGCCTCTAGCTCATTTCAATTATTTATAATTGATCATGTCAAAAAGACCAAGATTCAAATGACTGAGATTGAGTACTTGTGAGCCAATCTTGAACAATTTGATAGGTTAGCTGAATACGTGAAAAGTAAAACTACTCTTATAAGACAAGATTTTCCAAAGGTGACTCATGATTCCTCCAAGAATAAATCTACCTAGAATAATCTTGTCACTACTCCTCTTGTTGCCCCCATGAAAATAGAAGCTTTCTATGTTTCCATATTGATAAATGGTCATAAAGTGAGTAATTACATAATAGACTCTAGAGCTTCTGATAATGTTATGCCTACCAAAGTAGTAGATTCTCTTGGTCTTACTTTGACTAAGACTTTCAAGAGACTTTTCTTTATGGAAAACAAGCAAGTCCCACTCCTAGGCCAAATCAAAGATGCCCAATTTGCATTTGTGGCTTTTCCATATAAGAGAATCAAAATGACGATCTTAGTGGCCAATGTTCTAGCCTCTTATGGCATTCTACTCAAGTGCAATTTTTTTAAGGATGTAGGTAGAGAATTAAATATGGATATGTCTAAAGAAAGGATACATTTTAAAGGTGTTATGAAGAAATTTCTCCCTGAGAAAGAGTCAAAATATATAGTCACCTAGACATCTGATCCCGAAGCCCAAATTTTATTTAAATCATCAGGAATTGGTAATTATTTCTTGACTACTGAAGATGTTTTCATCTCATCAGATGAAAGTCATTTTGGTGACAATTCAAAAAATTCAGATGCCAAGACAGAAGAATTATCGAAGCAAAGTTTAGACAACCAATAATCTTCCCTAAATAATGAAGAGAAGTTTTTGAAAAGATCAAATTTTAATAATGTTTGGATTTTAGAATTTGGTGGTAGTTGCTCTTCTACCAATTCTATAGCTAGAATTGTTTTGATCTCTCCTCAAGGAGAAATTTTTCCTTATTCATATAAGCTGCAGTTTAATAATACCAATAACACTGCTAAGTATGAGTCTTTGCTCCTTGGATTAAAAGCTGCTCATTCTAAAGGTATTAAGGTTCTTCACGCCCTTGGTGATGCTGAACTGGTAGTTTATCAGGTAAGGAATCTATACTAAACAAAAAATGAAAGGTTACGACACTATCACAATCTTGTATGGGATTGTATTGAAAGCTTTGATGCTTTCAATATTTTTACTATGCTGAGAGAGTGCAATGACCGTGCAGATTCGTTAGCTATCTTCATGACCCTCATGGTTCCCCATAAAGACTTCAAAGGAGACAAGTACACTATTAAACTAGTATTTTGACCAAGTGTGCTTGATAATGCTAGTCATTAGCAGGTGTTTAATAATGATAATCAAATCATTTCTTTTATGGAAAAGATTGATAGCTTTGAAGATATTTATTTTGAAAGAAGTAAATCTCCACCATAGGAATCAATTCCCAAAGTCAATTCTCAAACCGGTGAAGAGTTCCTTCAACTCAAGGGAAATAAAATTCAAAAAGGTTTGGTTTCTCTCAAGAAATTATTTGATAAGCAGGATAGATATGTTAAGTAGTGACAAGTGGATTCAAGTTCCTCCAAGGATTTCGATCACATAAATTTGAGTATGAAAGAAAATACCAAAATGGTCAACATTGGAAATTGTTTCACTTCTGATGAAAATCTCAAATTTTCTATTCTTCTTCACCATTACATTGATGTTTTGGCATATTTTTATGATGATTTGAAATATCTCAAGCCTAAGGAAATTTGGCATGAAATTTATCTTAAGGTTGGGTCATTTCCTTTCAAGAAAAAACAAAGGCAATACAATCTCAAAATATCAGGTACTATCTTTTTTGAGATCCATAAAATGTTGAATGCAAGAATTATTTTTCCAATCCATCATTCCACCTAGATTGCTAACATAGTTCCTATGAGAAAAAAGAATGGGGAAATTTGTATCTGTGTCAATTTTAGAAACTTGAATCAATCCTCTGTAAAATATAAATACCCTCTACCTATCATGGACTAAGTTTTGAAAATAGTGACTGGTTCAAAAATGTTATCAATGCTAGATAGTTTTTCTAGGTATAATCAAATAGAAGTCAATAAAGCACATCAACATAATGCTAGGATAACCTTTCAAAGAGTAATAGACATGGACTTCCAAGGACTACTAAATCAAATGGTATTGCTCTACTTGGATGACATCATAATTTTCACCAAGAAATCTAATGGAAACATGGACTATCTAAGGTTGATCTTTTAGATGTGTAGAGAGTATGGAATCTCTTTAAATATTAAGAAGTGTGTTTTTTATGCATAAAGGAAAACTGTTAGGTTACATTGTTTCAAAAGAAGGATTATACATTGACCCTAATAGAATAAGTGCCATTTTAGCCTTGTCTTCTCTAAAACACAAGAAAGGGATCCAGAGCTTCCTTAAGAAGACTAACTTTGTGAGAAGTTTCATACCTAGTTTTGTAAACCTGGTCAAACCCATCACCACCATGTTGAAGAAGAGCCAAGTGTGTACTTGGTTAGATGAATGTAAGGTAACCTTTAAGGCCATCAAGTAGGTCATTACCCAATCACTCTCACTCATGAATCTTGACTTCTCCAAGGACTTCATATTATATACCTTTGCCAATGTTGATAATATATCATCTATGTTGATGTAAAATATTGATGAAGGAATGGAGTAGCCAATTTCATTTTTTGTTCAAGGGATAAAATGATATGAGGTGAGGTACACTTTCACTAAAAAATAGGTTCTTACAGCCTTAAGGAGTCTTAATAAGTTTAGACCCATGATCTCCAACAATAGGATTCATATTATGGTGTCTCATCCTAGATTTAGGGACTTCCTCCTTAACAAGGATTTGAATGAGAAGAGAGAAAATTAGATCATCAAGGTCATGGAATATGATTTGGAGATAAAGGTCACTAATTTGGTTATAGGTAATGGATTATGTTATCACATGGTAGATTATCTTCAAAAAGACAAAGACACTATCTTGGTAACCCAAGATAACTCACAGGTAAGTGCACCTCCACTTCAAAAGAGATGGCTTCAAGACATGACTCACTTCTTGACAATAGGATAATGTCCATAAGGTTTGGATAAAGCCAAAAGAAGGTATTTTATGCTTTAATCCATACCTTATGCATTGGTTGATGGTGTTTTTTTTAGAATGGGCCTCAATGGGGTACTCCTTAGGTGTATAGATGATAATCAAGTGACCAAGCTCTTACATCAGTTCCATTATGGACCTGTACGATGTCATTTTATACCTATAAAAAAACAAAGGTAATAAGTGTTGGTTATTATTGGCCCAATATTTTCAAGGATGCTCATGTATGGGTTAGAAAATGACATAAGTGTGCTCTCTTTTCAAGAAATTAGAAATTAGCAGCCCTTCCACTCAATCCAATTTAGGTGGAGTAACCCTTCATGCAATGGGGGTTAGACTTCATAGGGATGATAAATATACCATAAAGTACAGGGCATAAATGGGTGCTCACTAAAACTAACTACTTCACTAGGTGGATGGAGGCCATTGCTTTGAAGGAGGATAATGAGGGTGCAATTTTGGATTTCTATGACAATATTGTGACCAAGTTTGGTGTCCCAACCACTATAATTTTAGATAAGCCTTGCCATTCCTTGGTATGAAAATAAGTGATTGTACACTCAAGCTGGGTATCTACCTCAACACATAGTCTAACTATTATCCTCAAGGAAATGTACTGGTAGAGTCCAAAAATAAGAATTTTCAAAGGATCATCAAGAGGACCATGGAAGAGAATCAGAGAACATGGCACACCTAGCTAAAGATAGTCTTATGGGCTGATAGACTAAATTTTAAAGTTACCATTGGCAATTATCCATATGTCCTTGTGTATGGAAGGGAAACCAAATTTCCTATCTCTCTTGAGCTGCCTACATTAGAATTAGCCAACCAACTTGAGTTGATGGAGAATGAGCCCATGAATGTGAGGATGATAGAGCTCATGGAGCTAGAAGAAACTAGTGACCTTGTAATTAAGACTTTGGAGTCACATAAAGCTTAAGTTAAATAATAATTTAACAAGAAAGATAAATTAAGGAATTTAAGGAGGAAGACAAAGTCCTCAAATAGGACTCAAATAAGGCCAAACCAGGCAACCATACCAAGTTTGATAGCTTGTGGAGTGGTCCTTATTTGATCTATGGATGCAAGGAACATAATTTTTTTCAACTTGCCCAACTAGATGGAGAGGTATTACCCATCCCAATCAATGGAATTCATTTCAATCCCTATTATTATAATTATTTCATCTATTGTATCATAGTGTACATATTAGAGTATATTTTTATGTTTTCCTCTAAGTTCCTTGTGCACATTTATTTTCTATTATGTGTTTCCTTTTCAATAAGTAAATTGGGCACTTTTTTATTATTATTTTCTTTCTCCTTTTTATTTTAACATAGGTTCTAAATAGGGAAAAACTTGTGGTATCCTCATGATTAGTTTAGAGAAAACTTGGGACTCTAGATGCCTAATGGATCAGTCTAAGGCCACTAGTCTTACATAATAGGAATTCATCCTTAGGATGTCACCAAAAATGTTGGCCAAATTTGGCACACATACATAACTTGAAATTTTAGTAAAGATTCCATAGGTATTGGTGTGGATTAGAGAGCTAAGTAGAGTCCATCCTAAACAAAGGATCCAATACTAGGAGAAGATATCTCATGTAGCCTACATAGCTTTTGAAACACTTTAAGTTAACTTAAAGTGTAGATTATCTAAATTCAAGAAATTAGGTCTTTATGGAGGTCATAACCTTAAGAAGTATGAATAAAGTTTTTCACAAGCCTCAAGAGTTCATTTGAGCCTTGGAGATTCAAGCAAAGGATCAAGCACAAGTCTAAATGAACTAGGATGTTATCAAGATGTCACATAAAAATGGAGTAGACCAGTTCACTTGTGTATATTTAAGTGCACATTAGATAACCTTGTAATCATAAATATTATAGTACCATATATTTATTCATGCTAGGAACATGATTTACAAGTTTCATGTCTACACGAGATTTCTAGCTAAAGTAATGGAGCCTCAAAGTTGGACCTACAGGGTATGAAGTTCATGAGAGTGTCAAGTTTGAGCTTCATAAATGACCATTTGGATTCAAAAATTCCTTAAATAGTTTAAATTTTATTAAGATATAATGGTCCACATGAGCTCACATATTGATAATAAAGATCTAACAATTCATGCTTAGGTCAAACAAGTCATAAGGTCCTTGGATTAAAAGCCCTTAAAAAGCTACAAGTTGGAAAAGATCTAATAGTATGGGTTTACCAAGAAGAGATACAATGGTGCATGTTAAATAGTAGGACATTGGTCCTAGGTAGATCAAAGTCTTATATTGTTTTGTACTTCTTGATCCAACGGTGCAAGTGAAAGTCAACATGTTAGAGGATCTTCATGTTAGGAAATCAATAGACCATGTTTGTTCATACCAAGGAGATAAATGGTGTGCAAGAGGTTAAAAGGTTAATATTTGATAGTGAGGATCTATGAAACCAATGGGAGTAAAGATAGGTTGGATTAATTTGAATGGCCTGAGCAATATTTGATGGACAAGGTCAAACCAAAGGAGTAATTTTGACTGATATAAAAAATTCTTGTAGAGATCATACTACCACCATTAAAACTCATTAAAACACTATTAAAGGGCCATAGTGATGTATTCAAGGTAATCAATAATAAAAGGGCACCATTGAAGCTAAATATAGATCTCTAGTTTGAAGATTTATGGCATACAAGGTTCAATCTATGATTATGTTTGCCATTATTTAAAGGAGACCCATATATGATTAAGTTATAATTTTTTATATATGCTCAAAGGAAAAAATAGGTCTCATATACTTGATATAGATAAAGATAAAAGTTATGCAGTCTATAGGTTTACATTGATATATGTGGTTACAAGAAAACTAATAAAGGAGATTGGTTTTATGTCTATAAAAAAGATCTAGTCTAGATTTGATTGAAGGCAGGTGTATGTGATTATTGAAGAGGCTCCTTATAATTCAACATGAACATATTTTTGATAAGTAGCCACCTAAAGTATAAAAATTCATGATTTTATTATATCTATGAGCATGAAATTTTTTCTTCAATAGGAGATGGTGTGAAGGATCAAGAAAAGAATCTAGTGGTTAAAATTTACAATTTGGAGCATTCAATGTGTCCTGAAAGCCTATGGGGATGTTTACACTTGGTAAGCCATGATAAGTGCCATAGTTTATCAAAAATATGATAACTAAAGTTCATTTAATGATCTGAGATGGTGTGTTCCCACTTTCTTTCTCTCTCTCCCTTCTCTTATACGATCCTTTCTCTTCTCCATTATAAGGGTTCTGAGACCTTAAAAATTTTCATTCTTTTCTAGAATAAGGATACTCATTGAGACTCTTGTAAAACTGTGCTCATTTGATAAGGTTAAACCCTATTAAAATATTATAAGAACTATCTTTTGAAGTAATAGGATCAAATTTTTGCCTACCTCTCACTTTTGATTAGTGCTTAGTATGTTTATGCATGATGAATTTGTGAAGAAATTTTTCTGTAATCCATTGCCCTTCTTCTTGCCTCTTCAAAGGTGTTTTCAATCTATTTGAAAGACTAGATTAGTGTTCTGTTTGAACCTCTTCTATGAAATATTTATGCAATTAGTGAGATTGTGAGGTTGTGTGAGCTATAGTTGTCTTATGATGATCTAGTGTGGGTTCAATATTATATCAGTGTCCATTATAACTTTGGTTCATCACATTTTATCCTTATTAATATCCCCTAAACCCTTTCTAACCCTTTTCTCAGTGATTTTCATTAGTTTAGCTGAACATTAGGAGGAAGCCAACTTTCTCTGGAGGTTTAACCCCATTATAGGTAACCCACAGGATGGGGTTATCCCCACTGTGTAGCTCAATTGTAGGGAGATTGAAAAAGTCTCTCAAAGGGTGTAGATTGAACCTACAATAGGTACCAGGATCATGTCTAAATACTATTCCAAATTGCATATCTATAAATATAGAGACCATATCTAGTTTATTTGTAACTATGTTTACCTTATATTAAGTGAAGCCATTGATGGTATTCCCATGATGAGGATAATCCATTTAATTAAGAAATCCATTGAGAAAATGGGGGACATATGGCTATATCCTAATTTCATAGTTATAAGAATTGAAGGAACCCAAACTTCCCCTCTTAAACTACCAGTACATGTGCCTAAAAAATTTATGGAATAAGAGGTAGTATATCAATTATTCAATGGTATAGATGGAATTTTTAATACTAAGAAGAAGGGACTTCTACATAGTTTTCCCATGATAATTGGAAAAACTATTTTTAGGAAATGGGACCACATTGAAGTTGCATCAAAGCATATGTTGTCCTTCAACTTGTAGATTGATGATCCTAGACAATGGGATCCCTATGGTAGGGTAAAGAAACATTTGAGGATCAAGGGTATTTTGGATATATCTTATGAGGATAACCTATTGCATTTGAATTTATATACACTAAGGCATATACCTAATATGAAGTTTCTAGCAAGTTAAAATAACATAATATAAATCTTGAGTGTAGATTACATAATGATAACAATATGGAAGATAGATGGTAGCTAGGCCCTAGTTAATATCCTCTGGTGGATGTTTATTTTTCTAGGCTTCCATCAATAGATACTCAATCAAAACATAGGCCTAAAGAGATAAGACTAGGAAAAATTGCTTCTATCTCCTCAACCCTTGAATCATCTAGAACAACAAATCAAGAGTTGCCTCAATAGGAGGTGCACATGATAGCTTTAGATCCTCAAGAGTATATTAAGGATGAATTAATAATGATATATATGACATATAATGTAGACATAAATATGTAAAAGGTAAGTTTTGAGGAAACTAAACAAGAAAATGGAAAAGATAAATCATTGGATTTAATATCCATTGACATTCCTAAGAGAAAAGTTGAGACTACAGTTGGTAAAAATGCAAAAAAACCTATAGTGGTCATCACACCACCTTTAGAGAGTGTCAATCTATTCAGTGAGGAAAACCTAATATATGGGCCACCTATGCCTGAATGGATCATATATGAACCGAGATTATAGAAGCTTTCTACTCCATACCATCTATGGGATCTAGTAAAGGCTATTAATATCCTTATGAAACAAGAGTTGAAGCCTTAGATCATTTCCTTGTAAAAAGAAGAGGAAAAAAGACTTGCTATTCAAACTCAATCATCTATTTAGTTAAAAATAGAGGTCCTAGTAAATCATATGAGCTAGTCCTCATTATGAGTTAGATATGATCTAAATACTATTGGCCTATAAAGAGTCACTAAGATAGTGGTCATGGAAGGTAGTAAAGAAGTTGTACATCAAAAGGTTGAACCTTTGGTTCACTTGACTCAAAAGAGAGAACAAAGACTGAGGGAATCCCCCATATTTGAATAGGATGTATTAGAGATAGCCCAATAATATTTAAAAATTCTACAAGCTATAGTTAGAGGGTTAAAACAAGAAAATAAGAATTTGGAAGAACAATCCATCTTGTCAGTTCTAATAGATATTGTCAACAATTTTGAGACAACTATCTATAATAGATTTATTTTTTTGAAATAAATAAGGTCTAAAGTGGAATTATTGAACAAACATAATACCATAGATATGAACCAAGTTAACCAATGGCAAACTTCAAATAAGAAGGTAAAAGAATTGATCAAGATATTGATTGAGGGATATATTCTTGAGTTTAAAATAGTTAGCCTATCATATTTAAATATGGATATGATAATATTGATAGATAAGACCAAGGATATGAATAAATGGTCAAAGGTTATAGAATGTATCTCTAATTAATTCAAACAATTATAGAAAAAAATGGCAAAAATATTAGGAAGCTTGATCAAGGATCAAACCATCCTTAGTCCTATTGGCTTAATTACTAATGAGGATTTCCAACATAGGGCTACTCAATTCATCCATAAGGTAAAGAATAAAATCTTAGGTACTACAGGGGTTGATAATAAATTTATCTTGGACATGATCTTATCAATAGAGGATAATATTAGCAACACTAGGAGCACTAAAGAATCTTTGGATAGAGCTGATGGAGTCTTCAAAGATTTGGCAGGGCAAGAAGAGGAACTATTCATGGAACCAATAATCAAATTTAGATTTATTAATGAATAATATGATAAAGCTATGAGTATCCTAGAGTGAAAATAAAAGGCTTCAGTTGTAGGGCCCCCTCAAGGTCAAATAAATAGGTTAACTTAGTATACTCTTTTGTAACAAAACATGTACAACATTTTAAAAAAGAATATTCTATTTTTTAAAAGAATGTGGAACTTATAATGCACATGAATTTTAGGTTAGTCACAATTTAAAGTGTCATTGGTTTTAGAATGTTGTAAAAGGACAATTGTTCTCAACACTTGGCTAATTCTCATTTGATATGATTAACCAACATACCTCATAGTTTACCTATAAAATGGGGTATTATCATTGTAATAGGGGAAAAAGTTTTTAGAGCAAAACTTTTATGTAAATTTTTGAGCAACTGACAAAAGAAAAGGAATTATACAAATATTGTCTCATATTTATTTATTTATTTATTATCATGGTTGTTTCCTTAAGTATCTAGTTTGATGTTTAGATTTGAATTGATTTTATGAATTCTAGATGTGCATAAAAATTTAGAGTTGTTAATTGGAGCTTATGGTAGGTTGAATAAAATATTTTAGATTCATTTCATTTTTTTTCTTTTCTTGAAGATGTGCAAATGCAATTTTCTTGTAGAGTTAAATATTTAAAGTGAATTTTATTTTTTATTTTCATTGTTTCAAATATCCTTAGACATTTGCCTGGTATATGATAGGATTTATGCTTTTGAAAATTTCATGTCATATGTTGGTTTGAAGTGCATGTCTTTGATGAAATTAAAGCTTTATCATGATGTATAGACTAAAGATTAGAAACATCCTTCTTTATACCCTACCCTACCTATTTTCTCATTTTTGACCAATTCATTGTAGTTTAGTTTATCATTGTAAATATTCATGCTAGATTAGACTTTTGAGTTTAAATTTTGATAATTGTTCATTTAAATTAGTTTAAATTAATTTAATATTTCACAAAATCTCTAAGACCATGGTTGTTCCAAACAACCACTTGCACTATAATTTTATGAAATAGTTGTATAGCTTGGCCGCTTGTCCACCATAGATCACAAGATGATCACAACCAACAACTCATGCAAAATATTCTTTGAAGCTTTAAATGAGAATTTTTTAAAAATATATGCAAACCTTGTGATATAATTATATGCATGAATAGGCATCCATAGCCCTGATAGAGATACCTTTGGCTCCACTCTGAGCCTTGTTCTATTGCTATCTAGGCATCCATAGCCCTGACAAAGATTGCCTATATCACCATTCAAGGAATTTGGAAGCAATTTATTATTTCACTTCATTGGTGTATCATTTGTTTTGTACCTTAATTCATAAAATAGAATTGTTTATAACTATAATTAGCTAGGTGTAAGGTTTTGTCAAGACATAATCTAGATGTAATTCACTTTTAGATATTGAGTTCTACCCTGACAATTTACTTGGTGAATTTAAATGATAGTATGATGGGCCACACAAACTCAAAATCTAGCTCAAGAAAGTGTTTATTAATTTGAACTATATTATAATCTTAAAATGAATTAGAATTTTCATGACAAAAATAACTTCTAATTAACCCTACCCAATTTTTCTAAATTTAAATACTGATAGAGGTTCCCAACTTTGGATGACCAATGTTTAAAACTAATAATCCTTTCTTCCCATTTTTAGGATCATATTAGAAAAGATCAAGTCAATGAATACTTGTTCAGACAAATTATTAGTAAGCTAAAACACACAATACAAAACTAATGTCAAATGAAAATTGAGAAAAAAAATAATAGGAAAGCAAAGCAAGAAAGTGAAGAAGAACATAATAAGAAAGAAAAGCTAGAAAGGAAACTAATCTATTCATACCTAATCTAACTTTAAAAAAGCTTATTTTCCTTCTGGAGTTTGTGATAGAGTGGTAGATAAATAATGTTTCATGTATTACCTTTTGAATGGTAAGGTTAAGTCATTCCCTTATTGGTCTTTGAGTCTAAATGCATTTTTACCTAGTATTTTTGACACTTGATATGTTCCAATCCAGAGATGAGTGAACTTATCATGTTGTCTTTTCTTCTCATGGGCCTTGTCCCACAATAGGACCATGTTTGATATATATAATTCTTTAAATTTATCTCATTTATTGAACCATCTCTTTACAACATCCTGATGCTTGCTAAAATTCTTCAATGCTTCATCTCTGGCATCTTCCATTTGGATGATGTTTAATATTTAGGACTATACTCTCTCATCATATTATATATACTTAGCCATAAAATCATAAGTGGGAAACTTTAGCATGATAATAAAAATAGGTTACTTCTCATAGACCATTAATAATGAGGTTGCCTTGAGTTCCTATTTGTATCATGTTCTATTTACCCATAAATAATACTTTAGCAGGGAATGTTATTCTTTAGGTTTCTTCTCTATAGATTTCCTGATGGAATTCATCAAGTTTTTATTGGTAGATTATTCAACTCCATTTACTTGAGGGTATTAGTTTGAAACAAACTTGATGACTATCTAGTTTTCATATGCCCACTTGGTGAATTTAGCTAATACAAAGGCTGGGCCATTATTGCATATTAAAGACAAGGGCATTCCAAACTGAGTGATGATATTTTATTCTAAGAATTTGATGACATCAATTGATATACTATTCTTGGTGGCTACTAATTCAATCTACCTAGTGATATAATTCATGGTAGTGAGTACAAATTTTTATCTCACTGAGGAGTTAGGATTGATTAATCCTATGATGTCAAGGCCCCATTATGCAAATGAATTTGCTTTAATCACTAGTTGTAAAGGCATGGATACCTTTGTCTCTCATTAATCAAACACTTAACATTGATGGTATGTTTTCACATGAGTGTGGACATCTTTGAATATGGTTGGACAATAGTATATTTCCATCAATATATTATTTACTATGGTGCACCTTAAAGTGTGACCACTTCCTAGTTTATCATAGAAATTATTCATCATTTCCATGGATTTATCTCTAGAAACACATCTTATATAGATCCCCTCATAATTTTTTCTATAGAGGACTCCATTTTTCATCATAAAATGAGATGATCTTAGTCTAAGGGTCCCCTTTTATCCATTTTAAGGTGTGGGGGACACACTCCATATAGTAAATAGTGAATAATATCCTTATACCAATCACCATCGATCACTTGACTTGATTCAACCTATAAAACATTAATGCATGGATTAGTATTTGAAATAAGATGGATTAAACCTTTTCCTCTTACTAACTTAGCAAATTTTATTTCTATATCATATTCTTGGAGCTTTGTCATCCACTTCCCTCTTCATTCTCCAAGTTTATTTTGTCCCAACATCAAATTGATAGCTAGATTAGACTATATGGAATATGTCTTGTTACTTAAGATGTTGTGCCTAAACTTCTTGATAGACTTCACTAGTGCATAGGCTTGATTATACATAATAGGATAGTTAAGCTCAATGTTCTTTAAGTTGGTTCTCATGAATGCTATAGGGTGCTCTTTGTCATCCTCTTTATGTGTCAATATAGTGGCAATAGTGTGATAAAAAATAAATGAGTATAAATAAAAGTATTTACTAAAATTAGGACTTATCAAAATAGGAGCTTGAATAAATATTGAAAGGCCTCTTTTGCTTTAGCAGTCCATTATATCTTGGCATATTTCTTTAGCATTGCATTGAATGATCTTAAAATATCTACAAAATAAGAGATATATTTTCTTATAAAATTAATCTTATCAAAGAAATATTTCAAATCTTTTTTGTTGTTAGGGATTTCTACCTTTAAAATTGCATTTATACTATCACGGTCAATAGTCATACCTTCGTAGTGATTATATGTCCTAGAATTTTGCCTTTAGTTACATAGAAGATGATTTTATTTATATTTAAATAAATACCATACCTCTTAAACTTCTCTATCACTTGTTATAAATGCATCATGTGATCACTTCTATTTTTAGAAAAAAACTATTATATCATCCATGTAAATAATGATGCACTTACATATTAATCCATGGAATGCATGGTCCATTTCTCATTATAAATTAACTCTTGTGTTGATCAATCTAAATGGAATTTGTTTGTATACAAGGGTTCCCCATTTGGTGGTGAAGGTACTTTTCATTATGTCTTCCTTATTGACTAGGACTTAGTTATAGCCAGTTGAGGTTAACATATCCCCATTTCTAAAAAATAGGGACCCTTGTGATTATTTTGAACATTGGCATTGAAATCTTGATATCTTTCACTTCATTAGATTTTTAAAATCATCCATGCCTGATGAAATTAACCCATTTATTCATGGTATTATTTTTGCCTTGTATAATGTTGCTAATGGTTGACTATCATGGTTTAATATTTTAGGTTCCATGGACTTCCCTTCAATGGATCATACTTGGGATCTAAAAATTAATCATATCCTAGACTTTACTAGTCCTAAATTTTTGATGGCTCATACTCAGCTTCATGTGATAAAACCCTCCTTTATCAAACCCTAGCTTGAACCCCTAATTCAAATTCAAATATTGGTAGGAACACATTTGGTGGGAAAATTTTGAATTTACTTTGAACTTGTCCCAATGTTTATGTTAAGTCTTTATCATGTTTCTTAACATAACCAAACCTTAACCTAAAAGTCCCACTTGGTCCCTTTCTTATTTCCCCTCATTTGTTCCTTATATTTATCATGTGATTTAAATGTTTATGTTATTAGGGTCCTTTTATTTTAGCATGGTCCCCTTTGTAATAAATTTATCCTAAAGTCTTGACCCTAATGCCCTGTTCATAGTTATCAACATGAACAAGACCTTAATCTTAAAATTTTAGCCTAAGTTCCTTTTATTTACCTATGTCCTAACTTAAGCACCTTACTTATTTTCAAATCCAACATATCTTGCTTCATCATGTGAAAGGGATCTGATAGAGTGCAAGAGTCTTGACAAAATTAAAGCTTTTATCCATTAGACCAATCAGGTGTAACCACCTGGATCAAAATTAATGGTCCACACTTTAGTGGAACTAAGGATCTAATGATGAAAAGTCATCAATAAAAAAACATGGACCCCATCTATAAATAACAAATTTAACCTAAGTTTTACCCTAATGTCTCATTATATTTATTAATACAATGAAACCTTATGCTAAGTGTAAATATCCAAATCTTGATCAAACAATCTGTACTACATTGCAAAGTAAGATCCAATGGAATGAACATAATGATAGAATTAAAAAGTTTAGGAAGCCCTATAGAACCACCATGTGGTACTCCTACATTATAATATTTATGAAAAAGGGCCCTACACATTAAAATGAAATAATGGCATACAACTGTTGTGATCTCAATCAATGGTTTGTAGTGCATTATAGAGATTGATCAGACAAAGCATATCAAATCCAAGTTCTATGCCTAGAAGGATTTTATGAGCTTAAAATTATGTTCTCATGATCATCATTTTATGTCTATGAGGCCATCATTAACATATGTGGGACTGTCAATTTTAAGCCCATCAAACCTAGTGATCTATTAACTTAAATTTGACATTCTTGTGACCATCATTTGATGTCCGTGAGACCATAAAATTTAAGCTAATCAATTATTTGGCTTAGACATAAGATATACTATAAAAAAGTTTCTAATATCTTATGGATCACATTGGATATGAATGGGACCCCTCAAAATATGATTAAACACTTGAGGTCTTTGAACTACAAATAATGAAATGATCTCATAGTCTAATTATATGCAAAAATGAACTTAGTCTAAGTCTATATCCTAAGTTCCCCATTACATTTTTTTTAATGCCATTAAACATAGGCTAGAGAATTATATTAAGTATTATATTAAAAGGGTCCTTGTGACATAAAAATTAGCTCAAATTCCTTTTAACCTAAGGTTTCATCATTTTTATTAATACAATGAAACCCTAGGTCAAAACCTAGCATTTGGTCCTTATATTATTTTAATTCCTTTGGAGATGTTCTAATAACTTAACATAAATATTTTAGTCTAAAGTATATATTGTGTTTATTAATACAACATAAACCTTAGCTTAAAATATCTATCCATGGTCCCCTTTTATATAAATCCTATAAAATTAGGCACAAACACTTTAGCCTAAAGTTTACTTTGTGTTTATTAAAACATGAAATAAACCTTAGCCTAAGGTATTTAAACCTACGTCCCCTCATAAGTAGTGATACTGACTAAAGTTCTCACCTTTTTATAGGATTGATAGCTTGCACTTCATCATAGAGATTGATTAGATGGAGTGAAGGACCTAGTGAGTCTAAATCATTTAATCCATTAGATCAATCACATGCATCTACTTGTATCAAGATCAATGTATCTCACTTGCTCATGAGGGGATAATTAGATGAAGCATGGCTGACAATGACTTTTAAATGAGCCCCAAAGGCCCACATGAATGACACATGGTAGGAACACATCCAATGAACATAACATAGATATTAGGAGGCCCACAAAGGTTCCAAGTAACACATCCACAAGGCCCAACATAAAGAATCCAATGACTTTTGAGCCTTGTCATCATAATCAATAGCCTGCATTGATCCATGAATGAAGATCTAATAGTGTGAAATAAAAGTTGGATTTTTAAAATATAATAGCTAGTCCCTTAAGACATTTATGAAAAATGCCATCAAATTTGTCAAGTGGATGCCACATGGGCACCATGAAAGCATAAAATGACAAAATTGAAGATTTTTTGTGCTCAAAAAGTTAAAGGTATAAAGGTATTGGTCTCAATCAAATACAAAACATGAATGAGCCTAAGTCTAGGTTACTATCACCATTAAAGCTCTAAAATCTGTAAGCATCCATAAAATCCCTAATTTGAGCCTTGATCAATCATAATCAAATAAGGAGAGTTCAACTACAAATTGAGTGAGAATAAGTGACTTAGAGGCTAATTGAAAATTCATTGAGTAGTTACAACTTCCATAGCCATGGTATCTCATAATAAATAATAAAGGGATGAACTAAGCTATAATTGACCTCAAATAATTAGGGAAATATTTTTAAAGACATAGAATTAGACACTATAACCTTGAAAAATGGGAATAGGAATTAGTCTGAACTCTTTTGGACCATCAAGGAGATGCAGGTCTTAACTAGGGAGGAATAGAGGAACGCAACCACCCTAAGGAGATATAATGACATGATTTATATTCAAATAGCTAGCCTACACTATACTACCACCAAACGTGAGGTGCTTCATTGAATGGACATCCTTGTTCCTCTTTTTATTTATTTTAAAATTAAGGATGACTGGATTGTACAGGAACATATATTTTAGAAAATAGCATACATTTATCCCCTAACTTTTTAAAAATACTATAAACTATATAAACCCTAAGTAGACTTGCCAACCATCAAAAAATTGATTGTGGAGCATAATTTGAACACAATTTTTGCCTCATGGTTGCTCACTAGGACCCAGGTAGTCTAGGACCCCAAAAACAAAATCTTAATTATCTAATTTAGGGAAGTAATTAGGGTAATAATGACCTTGATAAATAGGATATTTGGAGGTCCCTCCACCACTCATATTGACCAAATCTAGGGATCATATGTTTACTTCATGGTGGAGAATGGACTCACTCCCACATTAGGTGAGATGATCAAAATTTACTTGAAGTCCCAATTTATAGTAATCAAGAAGGAAAAAATCAAATAATTTTACATGATGTCCTATCTATTGGATGCCCTTTTAGCCTCCACCCAGATCCCAAATATCAAGAATTGGTCACTTGATGGGAGACCCACTATCTCCCATCATTACTCAAAGTTACACATATTCAAGTATAGGCACCACATGTAGTTCATCTATGATTGTGTTTACCCATCCCTAATGGAATCCATCATAAAAATTCCCTTGATTAGGGTCAGCCCATTGATTAATAAATATGTGAAACTGATAGGAGACATTTGGTTCTACCCTGATTGTATGGTGATCAAGATTAAAGGAATCTTGACACAACATTTTAGGTTTCCCATCTATGTGCCAACCAAGCTTGCAGAGCAAGAAGTGGCTTACCAAATTCTTCATAGTATAGATGGATTTTTCAAGAAAAAGAGGGAAGGCCTTCCCCATACCTTTCCATTAACAATACATAGGACTATTTTACAAAATTGGGAGCTTGTAAATGTCATTGCTAGACATAGGGACTCCTTCACTTTGTAGAAGGATGATTTGAGATAGTGGGATCCTAATGGGGTGGTCACCTAGCATATGAAGTATAAGACCATCAATAAGGCATATGACCACCAACACAGTGTTCATGACCCATTCTACATTAGGGCCACTAGTTTTTTAGAGGTATTAGCCAAATTAAAAAATCATAACATCAAGTTGGATCCCAAATTGGCTAGGGGAGATGACAAGCCACTTGGTGAGATTGGAAAAAGGGACCCATGTAGTATAATTTATTTCTTGGACCTTCTAGGCCCCCTCTAGAGAAACCACAAATGGAAGGGCAATAGCCCTAAGCATAACCATAAGGTCATAGAAAAGAAAAATTATAAGGGAAACCTGGTGAGGGACCATCTTCTACCCCTCTGCAAAGACTAGCATCTCTAGTTGAGTATCTAGATATGATTGCCTTATATCTAAATGAAATAATAGAGGATACACTTAAGGTTCTTGTTGAGGATTATGGGTTAGAGTATGAAGAAGATTAACTAGAAGAACCCCAAGCCAAGGCAAAGGAAATAGAATAAGATAGGGGAAAGGAATTTAATTTAGACTTGGTGCCCATAACACCCCCATATAAAATAAAAGTAGAATTGGCATTGGTACTAGTTGGGAGGAAGAAGCCCAAGTTGACCTTCAGCCACCCCAGGAGTGAGTTTAACTTGTTCAGTGAGGAATATCCCATTCATAGACCTATTATACTTGAATGGTTTATCTATGAGAAAATACAAAAGATTCTTACCTTATCCCATTCTTGGGCCTTGACTAAGACAATTAACATTGACGTCCATGAGGAAATCAAGCCAATTTATGGAGGAAGAAGAAAGAATAATAATTTCCATAGGAGCATTATGTGGCACACAAATGGAGACCAAAAGACCATGAACATCCTTCAACAATAAGTGAGTTCTCAGGCATAGGGCCACTAATTAATTAATATTCCATTTTGTAAAAGCATTGTAATATTTAAATTTGGAATATTCTTTTGTAAAGGCATATGCTAGTTTGTTATCATATTTGTCTCTAGGTCAGTCCTTTTGGAAAAGTGAATGTAATCTAGAATTGTAAAGAAGGACAATTGTACTTATCTTTGTATCTTTGTAATCTTGTAACTGACTGATATACTACCTTATCCTTCTATAAAAGTTAGTACTAACATTTTTTAAAGGGAAAGTTTTGATCAAAAATTGTACACTTTGGAACAATTAATATAACTAAGAAATACTAAAAAGTTTGTAGGAGTTTGTTTGTGTCAATTGTTTCATGTCTCAATTGTTTGTTCCAAGTCTTGAATTTGAATAGTTTCCATTAATTCTACATTTTTATCTTTGATACAGGGTTGCTAATTTGTGCTTACACTATATTAGTTGAATGATCTTGAATTTGATTTGTTTCATTATTTCTTGATTAGGATGTGTAAATGCTATTTAAATGTAGTAACAAACCTTCAAAGTAAATTCAATTCTTACTTGTATTTCTTCATATTATCTTTCAAAGTTTTCCTAGTGTATAGTGAGATTTGAGCTTGTGTGATTTTGCATTATATATCGGTTAAATACATGTTCAATTGTAATTGAAACTTTGTCATGATGTTTAAGTCAAGGATTAACAATCACATATTCTCTTTCTACCCTACCCTTCTCTTTTGCTTATTTTTTAAACAAATCACTTTAGTATAGATCTCACTATAAATATTCACTTAGATTAGTCTTTAGCATAGAATTTTGATCATAATTAACTAAGATCAACATTGATACTTCAAAATTCATAAGAACTGTGGTAGCTCCCAACTACCAAGTAATATAAATTTGTGAAATAGTTTAATTTGTTATGCCTTTATTTCACCATAGGTAACTAGATTACTAAAACCTTCTACTCATACCATGAATTATTTGAATTCTAAATGAGAAGTGTTATTTAAAAACTAAGAGCACCTGTGATACACATAGAGGCATCAACAAGACCTAGCTCTATTGGTGATAAAAGGAGGTCCAATTTGATGAATCTTTATCAGCCTTAGTTTGTTTTGATCTAAGATTGGTGTTATCTTTTCACTTTTGCATGATTATTTACTCAAAAGTGTAATAATAATTGATATTTGTGGTCTTTGACTCATCTTTGTGCTTCCTTTAGAAAAAGATAAAAGATATTTGAGGTTGGATGCTTAATTCTAGTAAAGATAGGTTAAGATCTAAGAATCCATGATATTGAGGTTAGAATAACTTGTTTTGATCAAAGATTGGTATATATTTCATAAATATGTGTTCATTTGAGCTTATACTTATAAAGATAAACCATATTTTCATAATTGGACACATCTTTTATCTATGTTAGTTAAAATTTCATACCCTTTGTTGTTCTTTAAATATATGTTTTCAAAATTATCTTAATGTGCAAATCTAAGTCCTATTATTTGTAAAGGTTGGTTTGACACATCATATTTTAAACAAGATAATTTTTTTTCAAGATAAAACTACCTAAAATATGGACTAGATCACATTCAAAAATAAGAGAGCCTCTACTTGAGTTGGAAATCCATAGGAGAGCCAGAAGAGAGAAAGGTAGATACATGCATTCAAAGTCTTTACCAACTTTACCACTCTAAGGCACTCCTATGTTTATAATTTATCAAGGTATGGCTTGGTTGGGAAGTTCTCCAATCAATGTACAAGGTGAAATTCATGATCTCCCTTACAATCCTAAAAAATATTTTCCAACTTTTAGTCCTAGTGTCATTGTAACAAAAAAATAATATATTAAATCATTTAAGGCTAAATTAAGATTGTTAATTTTAGTTCATGAGGATGTAGCATGCAAGTTGTTCCCTTTTAAATTCAAGGATGTTGCATATGAGTGGTTCTTAAACATACCTGATGAATTCATCACCACCTAAGATGAGTTTAATAAAATCTTCATTGACTAATTTGGTAAGTGTTGTCATCAAATTGTCCACCCTAGTACACTCTATGAAGCTCCCTCAATTTGATGCAACATTGAATCATCTCTCAACTTTATGGAAACTTGTAAGAGAGATGAATCTCTAGGATTGAAAAGGGCTAGCTCCCTGAATTATTCTTTAAGTGTCTATCACCTAACCTAATGCTTGTTTATGAAAAGAGTTAAGAGTTTGCATAAAATTAAAACTATGTTAAAGAGGTGATCCACCAAGATATATTCCACAGATCATCATACCTCTACTAAGCAACAATGTTTTTCAAGACCAATCCCATGCATTAAAGGATCCTAACATACTCTTTTAATGTGAAGCTAGCATACTTAAAAAAATCAAAGAGATACTTGACCTAGGGGTAGATTGTACACCATAGAGAAAATTTAATACTTGAAAGAGAGATTATTACCTTCATACACTTCACATGACCTATTAAAATTAGAACTCTTGCTTAAACATGAATAATAAAGGGAGTAAGGATGATACTATCACTTATCTCCACTATACATAACTCACATACTTAGATAAAAAGTTCACAAACTCAGAATTAGACTTTTATTGAATGTTTAAAGACAGTAAAATTTCATATTATCAAGGCTTCACCATACCAACTATGTATATATACAATAGCCTAAATGGCTTCATTTTTAGAACTTAGAAGAAGAGAGAGAGAAGAGAAGTTGAAGAGGCACAAGAAAAAGTATCCAAAGGTGGAAATAATTTATAATTTATGTGGATGAGATAGAAAATGAGTTATGCAACTGATTTACAAATCATTTTATTCCCAAATAATCCTCTTTTCCAAATCTGGCATAATAATCTTCTTAATCATCTTTGTTGTGAAACTGCCCTCATGATGGGCTTTCAAGAGTAATCCAAGGCATGTTATGGAAAAATGTCTCATGTATTATGAGGAGGAGTTATAAAAATTATTCCACCTACATTGGGAGTTTCTTTTATCATTAAATTCTCTTACATAAGTCCATCATTACCTTACAATGATGACCACTCTCCAATATGCATTCCTTGACACTTAACACTAAAATCTTTCAATCTTCCCCAAATGATCCATACCATGGGTCTTGTGACACATTTTGGGACACCTCATATGATTAGATTCATCAAAAACATTAAAAAAAGCCACCAAACTTGATTTTTCACTTTGTCCACTATGTCATTCTAGATGCAAGTTTAGATAGGCTATAAAGAGAGAGAGTAGAGGAACTTAGGACAATTTATGAGTTTTTAAAATGACTTGAAGAGTTGATTCAGGTCTCAATATTTCTATCAAATGGATTTTCATCACTTAACTCCTTCAATAACCTATAGGAAACACCAATTTTGTGATAAAAATTAGCTCTGTACCCTATCCATATGGAATTAATACAATCAAATCACATTGTCAGAACCTAAGAATGTCTTATATAACTTTCACTTTATACCCCTAGCCTCATTCTTTCATCTTGTTGTCTTACCAACTCAATTTCTTCAAACATGTCACTATATGCTTCTTAGGAGGGTTTAAAGGTTTTTATCCCTCTTAAGGATGGTTCATGAAGTTATGACATTGAACCTATAAAATAATCTCACAAATTGATTTTATGAGACCCCCCTCAACTTATCCAAACACCTCCTTCACCCATGCAAGTCTTGGTAGAAGTTCTAATCACTTGAAGTTGACATTCGAACTCATTTTTTACTTCCTGAAGGGGTCTAGATGTTTTCTAAGCCAAAAATGGATTCTTGGAGACTTTATTTGCAAAATAAATATTTTAAATATATATATATATATATATATATATATATATATATATATATATATATAAAACCTAATATATGATTTATAAGTGATCAATACATGTTTTAATAGTTATATTAGGTTTGTTAAATCTATAAAATTTTAAATATAACCATTAGAGGGTTAGGAGGAGCTCAAAGAGGAAGGTAGGCCTATTGGCAAGGTCTAGGCCTAAAATCAAATAGGGGTCAATTTCCATTTCAAGTTTTTGTAAATACATTATAATGGTTGGAGGAGGTTTTTGGAGTGTGTGTGTGTGTGTGTGTGTGTGTGTGTGTGTGTGTGTGTGTGTGTGTGTGTGTGTGTGTGTGTGTGTGTGTGTGTGTGTGTGTGTGTGTGTGTGTGTGTGTGTGTGTGTGTGTGTGTGTGTGTGTGTGTGTGTGTGTGTGTGTGTGTGTGTGTGTGTGTGTGTGTGTGTGTGTGTGTGTGTGTGTGTGTGTGTGTGTGTGTGTGTGTGTGTGTGTGTGTGTGTATATAGACACACACACACACACACACACACACACACACACACACACACACACACACACACACACACACACACACACACACACACACACACACACACACACACACACACACACACACACACACACACACACACACACACACACACACACACACACACTCCAAAAACCTCCTCCAACCATTATAATGTATTTACAAAAACTTGAAATGGAAATTGACCCCTATTTGATTTTAGGCCTAGACCTTGCCAATAGGCCTACCTTCCTCTTTGAGCTCCTCCTAACCATATAATGGTTATATTTAAAATTTGATAGATTTAACACACCTAATATAACTATTAAAACATGTATTGATCACTTATAAATCATATATTAGGTTTAAAATGCATATGACCTCCAAATTGGCCTTTAGCCTTAAGTCTTTCCTTTACACTTGACTGCAACCCTTGTTGTGTAAGGTGATTTGTTTGATATCAAGACTTATATTAAGGTTTCTTAGGTTCTTCCATATTTCTCCCATAAATTATAACTTTATTTACTAATCTAATTTATCTCTGGCTTACCATCCTTCACTTTACCCCAAAATAATCATTCTTGTGCATGAAGGGACTACCCTTGCTCTGAGACAAAATAGTGAGTAATAGGCACATTTTTTTTGGAAAATTGAGTATTTGAGAAGATAAAAAATGTTATAAATATCAATTTTACCAAATTTTTTTATACAATTCCATGTTTATGGGGTCCAACCATCCTAATTTCTTCAAAAAAGAGGTAAAAACCTTATTTTTGTATCCTCTTGTTCAAACCTCCTCATGAATGCTCTTTACAAACCTATTTGATGCATCCAAGGTGTTAATACATGTTTTTTACCTTAATTTAATGATTTTTTAAACTAATTATCCACTCAAAACCTCTCTTATTAGTGGAATCCCCAAATTCATCTCTTGGAACAAGGTTATCCCAACTATGCCTGTACGGACTGAGCCTATTTTGCTTATGAGACAAGGACCTTGGGTGGCTTGATGATGTATTTGGAATTTAATATACTTAATTTGAGAATGTGGATTTTAATTTATACTATTTGAAACTTCTCCTTCCCTCATTTGGCATTAAACTCTCTCATACTCTTCTCTTGCTTAAGACCATGTCTGATTGTGACAATCTTTGTTTTAGGTGCCTTTCCTTGGAGATTTTAAAAAGGTTTAAACAAATTCCATAGTATATTTTTGACTCACCTTGATATTCCAATGTGAACCATCTTTCAAACCTAGCCTTTTTGACACTTTTGGGCCTTTCAATTACTCACTATCCTCTTCGACTAAGATAGTGTTAATACCCTACTTGTAGGTTGGTATAGGATGGGAATGTCATAATATTGGTCTTGATGTATGATTTTGTGACTCATTTAGATCCTTCAAGTTACTAGTTTTTCCTTTTCAACCTCTTTTATCCATAAAAGTGCCTTAACACCCCTCCAAATGCCTTGATCTCACTCCACACCTATTGTCCCAGCTTTAGGTGGCTATAACTCATTTATTCTAGACCTATAGGGTTTTTATTAGGTTAAGATAGAATTGATCATGGTTACTATGATGTCATGGATGTATTTTATTTCATTCAACACATGAAATCTCACCAACTTGTTCATGACCACACCTATTTCACAAATTTTAACCTTTTCTACCTATGGGTGATTCCTCATAGCCCTGTGTATGGATAGAGGAGTATGTATTGGATTTTGAGACATTGGATTGACCATCTCTCATGGAATATTAGCTTACAAGCATCATTTAAGTCATTATCATCATTTAATTTGATAGCATATCTTAGGACACCAAAATGGGATGCAAAGTCAACTTTTTGATCAATGTTCTATAGATAATATTGCCCTATTTCAGTGATTTTTAGCCATCTTTAGACCTTGGAAAATCCAAACTCAACTTATCTTTTGCTTCTAAAAATTGGTACAAATGTTGTGTGTGGATAGGGCTACCAAGATATGTAATTTTAAGGCTTGTATCATCTATAAAGTGAATTTTGTGAGGTCCTCAAAAACCTTTAAGGCCTTTATTTGACATTTTTAGGGCAAAAGGGCCTTAGTACAATCCAAGGTTGCAATTGATGTTTTGACACTTCTCTTAGTCAAATAAATTTTTCAATAGGTCTGTCTAGGCCTTTTTCATGGAAAATAAACTCAAAATTAATTGATCAACTAATGGAACACCTCCAAAAGACATATCTATGGCATCAACTGTAGATGGTCATCTCCTCCCATATAGGAAGACTTATACCACTCTCCAAGTTTGCAATTTTGTATCACTTACATGATTTCATCAAATTTAAAATTCTCATTAGTGGTTTCAAGAGGCTAATAACTATGTCAAATCTTCAAACTCATGCTTTTGATGTCATCATGTTCATGTTGATGGATTTTTATGACTAAGACATATAAGGAAGCCATGAAATGATAATAATCATGCAAGGAATGCTCTCAAAAACACCTTAAGAGTGATTAAAAACACTTTAATGATCATCATACACTAGTATCATTTCCAAAAAAACATAAAAACATTATATCCAATGTGAAGGAAACATTTTCAAAGAAATAAGATGATTGTGAATGCAAATTAGCTAGTTTACAAGCCTAGAAGAGGCCTTATCATAAAATTGAACTATAAAAATCAAGATGAATCATGTAAACATATTTAAAATCATGTGAAGACATCTATAACACATAAATTCATTAATCCAAAATAATAAATTCTAAGACAATTTCAAATAATGACCCCCTCATGGTTGAACATGTATAAAAAGCTATCTTGGATCAAATTGATGTTTAATAAAGGAAGATGAACCAAATATAATGTTATTATGATGTAAATTAATTTCAATTAGAGCACTATCCATCCACAAAATCAATCCTCCCAATTCCACCTGTACGGCCCATGCCAAGTGCATGATGTTTCTCCTTCTTTTCTTTCCAAGTGAAAATGGAAGAAAACAAGTTGAAGATGATTTTTTTTGTATTATTATTGAAAAAAATAATATAAATGGATTATGGGAGGTTAATATTTACTCTTCCCATGTTTTTAGTTGATAGTACATTTGAGAAGTCTGTATAAGTACCCAAAAGCTCCTATTTTTGAGAGAAAACTATGATTTCTTGATCACAACTAATTTATAACTATCATATGATGGATAATAAAATTATATTACCTCTCACACGTTTACCCACATCTTGGTGATAATTTATTTCTTATAAAAATCTAAACATGTCATTAATTAAGCTAAAAATGTGGCCAAATGACCCTTTTTTGCGTATGAAACAAGGTGAAAGATACATTAATGACCTAAGAAAACCTTAAATCATGTTAAAGGACATATTATATCATTTTCATCATAATTATATAATTTTACCATCTTTGACCATGGGTGACCATGTTGACTTTTGTTGACTCAGCTAGTACCAGGAGAATAGACTTCAACAAGGACTAGGGGAAGGATGAGTAAGAAAATATCCCAACATAAAACCATATAATCCACATGGTAAAATTATTAAAAGTTAAAAAATAATAGGAATTGATCCAAATTTTACTTGGGGTTAAATTTGGTCAACATTCTTGGTGATTCCTAGGGGTGGCATGCCAACTATGCCTAAGACCAGTTGCCTAATCCTTCCAATGGGCCATGGAGTATCTCTAATACTTATCCAACAATAAAATAACTTTAAATAACACAAAATACTAAATTAAAACACACACCACAATAAAAACTCAAGGTAAACACACATGTGCTCAACTAAAGCTTTTAAGGAACACAACTAAAGGAAAACACACACCTATGCTACTATTTACAAAACTACCTTACAAGGGCTAATAGAAAAACTTCATATGTATCCCATTAACAAGGATAGATAATTATTATCAATTCATCTTGGATAGATAAAAATAATTTCTTTTCTTTCACTTGTTGATGATGTAAGGTCCACTCCATAAGGCATCAAATTTTGTATGTCTACTTAGTTTTGCTCTGTCTTCTCCCATTTCAGAACCAAGTCACCTTCTTTGAACACTCTTACACTTTGTATCTTGTCAAGAGACTTATTCATCAGTACTTGATGGTGTTCCATATTCTTATGTGAATTTTCCCTTTCTTTTTGTTGCTACATTAGTTCTATCAATCTAATTTCCATTGGAGTATTCTCATGTAGTTCCATTTGATGTGCAAGCTCTAAAGTAGGAAGTTCTTAAGATATATAAAATATAACTTCTTTTCCATAAATAATTACAAAAGGATAATTTCTAATTGACCTTTTTGGAGTGATCATGTTAGCCCATAAGGTTGTCTTCAACTTGGTATGTCGTGCCCTTTAGTTATTTTCTAATGTTCTTTTGATAATCCTGATAAGATTCTTATTGGTAGACTCAACCAATCCATCACCTTGAGGGTAATAGTTAGATGAGGTAATCATGTAAACACCATTCCTATTTTCCTAATCAAAAGTTTTAGAACTCATAAAATCAATTTCATGATCAAAAATGATAGTATAGGGAACTCCAAACCTTATGATGATGCTTTCATAGAATCCCAAGATAGTATTTTCACTTACCTCTTTCAATGCAATAGCTTCTACCCATCTTGTGAAGTAGTCAATTATAGTCAATATCCATTTGTGTCTAGGACTTGATGGAGGATTAATCATACCATTTAAATTAAGGCCCTATTACATGAAACGTTGGTCTACTTGGATAGGATTCAATAGAAGGGTTGCAAGGTTTTGTTTTCCTACAAAGAAGGCACATTGAGGACACATCTTAGCCCAATTTTATAAATCCTTGAAAAGGCTAGGCCAATAATATCCATCCCCCATTATCTTTTCTACTATTATTTTAGGGGATAAATGACCCCCATTTACACCATCATGAAACTTTTCTAGCAACATACCAAACTGATCATTGTTAACACACCTCAATAACACACCATTCACATCTTTCTGACAGAGAATACCATCTACAAGATAATAAGGAATGGTTTGAAATCTAAGATACCTTTTTTGAGACTTGTTCAATCCATTGGGACATTTACCATTTTAGAGAAAGTTAATGATATCTTATGTCTAAATTTGAATTGGTATGTGACCAAATAGTTGAGGATGAGCTTGATTTACCAAGACTTCTTCCCTTGGCCCTTGAAGATCTAAAGATAGATGCTCACACATCCCCTTTCCTCTTACCAAGTTTTTTACCTTGATATCAACATCATATTCTATTACCTTTGTGATCTACCCAGCTCTTTTCTCATTGAGATCTTTGCTTAGGAGGAACTCTTTGGTAATAGGATGAGAGACCATGACATGTATCCTATTATTTGAAACCATGTGCCTAAATTTTTTCAAACCTCATATCACATCTAGAGCTTGATTCTCAAAAAATGTGTACTTAACCTAATAACCCTCCAATCCTTGACTAAAAAATGCAATGGGCTATTTAATTTTCTCATCATTCTTTTGCATAAGCATAGCTGAGATTGTATCAAGGTTAGAAAAAGTATAGAGTATGAAATACTTGGAAAATTTTGGGTTTAAAAGAGTGGGAGATTGGTCAATTTCTCATTTAATTTCCTCAAAACTATTCTTGCCTTCCTTTGTCCAAGAAAAATCTTGGTTTTTCTTGATCATGGATATGATAGGCTTCACTAGAGTAGCAAATATTGGAATGAATCTTCTTACAAATTTGATCTTGCCCAAGAAACTTTAAAAACCTTTCTTGTGTAGAGGAAAAGACAATTATAAGATAGCTTCAATCCTTTCAAGGTCAATAGACAAACCCTCTTTTGAAAAAATATTACCCAATAGCTTACCTTCATGGAAAATAAAGATGCACTTTTTTGGATTAAGAGGTACTCCATACTCTCTACACTTATCAAACACTTACCTTAGATGTTTCATATGATCATAAGCATTTCTTGAAAAAATAGTTTTATCATCAAGGTACACAAGCAATATCTCATTGATCAAACCCTTAAAATCCATGTCCATTGCCCTATGGAAAGTAACTCCATCATTAGACAAACCAAAAGTCATCTTATTATAGGCAAAGGTTCTAGATTTTGTAGTAAAAGTTGTCTTAAATTGATCATTTTCATTCACCAATATTTGGTTGTAACTTGAATAACCATCAAGAAGTGAAAAATGTTGAGAACCTAAAACAACTTGCAAGATCTATTCCATGGAAGGAAATGGATAATGATCCTTGAGAGACAGCTTATTAAGGTCTCTAAAATCCACACAAAGTCTGATCTCTCCACTCTTATTTCAAATAAGTACAAGATTAGCTACCTAAGTTGAGTGCTTGATAGGAAAGATAATCTTATATTCAATAAATTTGGTAAGCTCTTTCTTCATGAGTTCTTCTACCTTGGGATTGATAGGCCTTTATTTTTACCTAATTGGTTTATCTCTAAGTTCTAACCCAATGGTGTGATGAGCTAGACTAGGGTCAAACCCCTTCAAATACTTATACTTCCAAGAAAATATATAATTGAAGTCTTTACAGAATTCAACAAAAGTTTTCCTTTCATATGGAGAACATAACTTACTAATTTTTAGGAGTTTATCTTTGAAGATCATAACTTTTTCATAGTTGTCTTCCCTTGTGTACATTCTCACTCTTTCCTTCCTATTTTTATCATCCTCATTGAAAACACTCTGCAGGATGACCAATCCTTTAGGTATCTTGTTTGTCCTTAGCTGAATGACTTACTCTTCATACTAATTGTGAAACCTTTTTTGATTCTTTGAAGAGAATTCCACTTCATTTTATAATAAATGTACAACATGTTTATGATTTTAAAACACTTTTCATGACACCTCATTATATAGAATATAAGGTCTCACAATGACCTTGATATGATATTGATTCTTATATTTCCTTACATTAATAACTATGTCAAAATGTGCTCTTATGATAGCCAACCTATCAACATGTTTATTTTAATCTCTTGTTATAGGTTGTATGTTGAAAGCATAAAAGATTTCAAGTAGATCCCATACCCTATGATTGTATAACTTAAGAAAAGGATTCTTGGTTGTATCTTGGTTTCTCACTTGGTGTATGACAAATTCACTATCCATGTAGACCTTCAAATTCTTGATTCCCTTTCTCTTTGCCCATTAGATGCCATGGACTAAGCCTTCATATTTTATCACATTGAAAGTAAAACTAAAATGGAATATATATGAATATTAATATTGATTCTTTGAGGGAAAAACCAACATGACACCAGCTCCTTCCCCTACCTTGCTTCTAGATCCATCAAAAAACATTTCCCATATTCCTTCAAGTTCATGATCTTCATTAGTGAGTGAGGGTATAGGAGTATTTTTATCATGCATACAATATACTCCCAAATAAGTTTCTTGTATGGATGAATAGGTATCATGTTCATATTTTTCATTACCATACTCAAGGAAAATATTAGAAACACCTTCAAGGGGGGAGGATGCTTCACCACCAATGGCACCTTCTTCTTTCTCACTAATTATAGAATTTTGATTTGAATTTGTCTCCACATATGGTTCAATGTGGGACCTTACCAAAGGTTATGTTTTTATAGTTACCTTAGCTCCATATATTTTTCTAACATCTATAAAATAACATTCATCTGCAAGGTACCCTCCAATTTGAGCCATGAAGTATCTTGACAATCAAATAACAAAGTGAGTTGGAAGGTCAACCACCAAAATATCTTGTAAGATGGGGAGACTTGGAAAATCATGAAAGAAAACTTTCAAAAATTTAATCAAACCCACCAGCTTGGATGGAATTATAGCAAGATATAATAAACCCTTACTATGAGGATCATACTTTAGTCCCAACTTGTTAGCAACCACCTTAGCCATAACGGTAGTACTAGCTCCACTATTCATAATGAAACTGTGAACCAATTTGTCTCCTCTAATGAGTGTCAGATAAAAATGAGGAGGATTTTTATATTTGGTGTGGGGATATAAAACATGGCTTGGTGTGTTGGAAAGAGCCACATCATGATACCTTAGAGCTTGAGGGGCTACATTAATATTAGCCAGTTGTTCTTGTAGGATTTATTTTTAACCAGGAATTTACAAGACTTCACAAAGAGATACATTAGTCTTGTTATTATTCAAAGAGTAAATAATGTTTAAAGAGGAGGTAATCACATTGTATTATAGTATTCAAGGCAATGAGGGAGCTTGAACTTGTTGTATTAGAGGTTTAGCAGCCTTGCTCACATTATGACTTTGAGGAGTAGTGTGACTAGTAGGATTTATTACATTGGCACTTATACTTTGTGGCCTTGAAGAGCCACTAATTTGAATCACTTGTGTTGATATATTATCTACTAAAGACCTCTTTTTATCCCTTTTATTAGCTAAAATTGATGTATTTTGATTCAAACCATAATTTTTTTCTACTTGGAAATTCATAAAACTAGTACTTTGGCTTCTACCTTCTCATTAAACATCCCTTTGCAAAAGAGTTTCTTATTCTTATATAACATAAGGAGTATCTCCTCCTTGATCTACCAAAGCTTGACATCCTTATCCACCATCATACCAAAATTGACCTTGAAGTTAGCCCCAATGGTCCATATGTTCTTCTCCTTGAACTAGATTGGCATGGACTGGAACAACAACCCTTGTGGAGGGAGTAGAAGTAGGATTATAGGAAATGGGTGGCCTATTGAAACCTTGTTCACCTTGGCCTCTTCCTTGGTTATTGTATTGGGGGGGGAGGTCTATAACCTTATTGAGGATAGTATTAAGGATTGGGTAGAGCACTTGCATACATTTATGCTTGTTTGAGCTAGGCTTACAAAGACCAAATCACCTCATCCTTATCTATGGAATTATCTACATTATTTAGAGTGGTTATAGGTTTGACATTGGTATTTGGGACTTGTGATATAATTAAAACTACAACTGAATAATGAGACAACAAAGGGATGGAGACTCTTGGAGGTAATTTACCATCTTGTATCAAACTATTCTTAGCTTCAATGGCTATCTCATATGCCTTAGGTAAATTAAATCCACCAATTTATTGAAAAATTACTACCAAATCAATTCCAATAGCCTTGAGATAGATGAGGAACACAAAGCTTAGAGGAGGCCTCCTAATAGGTGGCAACCTATGCCATGTCCTTTGAAACCTTTCATTGAAATCTCCCATAGACTCATTAGCACCTCTCTTTATCATGTTTAGCTAGTGGATTAACAGAGAGTGGTCAATCTTGTTCTCAAACATACTCACAAACAATTCCCCAAAGTCATCCCAATTAGTAATGCAACCACCTTCCAAAGTTCTATACCAATCAAGTGCCTTACCTTTTAGAGACATGGAAAGCAACCTAATAGCTATATTGTCTTGAGTGACATTATGGAAATTTCAAAAGTTTGAAATATCCCTAATGTGATCATATTGGGTAATATAACCCTCTCCATTGAAATTAGGGAGACTTTTGGTAGCATTGGGAGGGATATGATCATATGCAGGAAGGTTAATTGAATTTTGGGTGTTGAAGGTCGGGAAAGGATTTCTTCTAGCCATTTATTCTTCCTCTTGCTCTAATATTTCTTCAACCTCCTCTTCTTCCTCTTCAAAACCTTTTTTTTTAGGATCTCTAAAGGTTAGGAATGGTTTAGGGTGTTGTTCTTCAAGAGGAGTTTCATGTAGAGAGACTTGATTGAAATGCCTACTAGAAGATGATCTAGTGAGGACCATGAAGTATACTATGAAAAAAATGATCTAAAACTAGATATTCTCACTTTTTGGAGTCACCAAATTCTAGATTAGAAACACTTCTTAAACTTTAGGCTTGTCAAGACCAACATTCACCTTGACATGTAAGCAATTAGAACCAGTTATCCCTTTGGGCATGCTAAAACTATTGTCATTAAATTTTGCACCCTAGGAAAATATATGAAGCTCCCTAAATTTAAAGCAGCATTAAATCATCTCTCAATTTTTTTGGAACTTTTAAGAGAGATGGATCTTTAGGATTGAAAATGGATAGCTCCCTAAATTCTTCTCTAAGTATCTATCACCTGACCTAATGCTTGTTTATGAAAAGAGTGAAGAGTTTGCATAAAATGAAAACTATACTAAAGAGGTGATCCACCAAGATATATTACATATACTATCATAATTATACTAATAAATAATGCTTTTCAAGACCAATCCCATGAATTGAAGGATCCTAACATAGTGTTTTAATGTGAAGGTAGCATACTTGGGACAATAAACAAGATACTTGACCTAGGGGTAGATTTCAAACCATAAAGACAATTTCATACTTGAAAGAGAGCTTAGTACCTTCATAAACTTCACAGGACCTATTAAAATTGAAACTTTTGCTTAAACATGAAGGATAAATGGAGTAAGGAAGATACTATCACTTATCTCCATAATACATCACTCACATACTTAGACAAAAAATTAAAAAACTTAGAATTGGAATTGTATTATATGTCTAAAGACAAATTGAAATGTCATATTAGTATGGATTTACCATGCCAACTGTGTATATCTAATAAAGCCTAAATGGCTTTATTTTTAGAACATGGAAGAAGCGAGAGAGAAGAGAAGTTGAAGAGGCACAAGGACAAGTGTCCAAAGGTGGAAATTAGTTATAATTTATGTGGTTTACATAGAAAAGTATTTATTAAATTGATTTACACATCATTTTATTCCCAAATAAGCATCTTTTCCAAATGTGGCATAACAATCTTCTTAATCATCTTTCTTGTGAAACTACCCTCATGATGGGCTTTCAAGAGCACACAAAGGCATGTTATGGACAAATTTCTCATGTATGATGAGGAGAGGGAGTTATAAAAATTATTCCACCTACATTGGGAGTTTTCTTTATTATGAAATTCTCTTACATAAGTCCATCATTACCTTACAATGATGACCACTCTCCAATATGCATTCCTTGACACTTGGCACTAGAAACTTTAAATATTCCATAACTTATCCAAACCATGGGTCTTGTGACACATTTTGGAATACATCATATTATTTGCTTTATTATAAACATTATAAAAATCCACCTAACTTGAGTTTCCACTTTGTCCACTATGTCATTCTAGATGATAGTTTAGATAGGCTAAAGAGAGAGAGAGCTAGTAAAGGCACTTAGGATAATTTTTTATTTTTGAAAATGACTTGAATATTTTATTCAAGACTTAATATTTCTATCAAAGTGATTTCCATCACTTAACTCCTTCAATAACCTATAGGAAACACTAATTATGTGCTAAAAATTTCCACTATGCCTTATCTATATGGAATCCATACAATAAAAATACATTTTCAAAAACTTGAGAATGTATTATACAAATTTCCTTTTATACCCATAAACTAATTCCTCATCTTGGTGTCTTACCAACTCAATTTATTCAAATAGGTCACTATAGGCTTCTTAGGAGGGTTTGAAAGTTTCTATCCCTCTTAAGGATGGTTCATGAAGTTGTGAAATTTAACCTATAAAATAATATAGAAAATTTATTGTATGAGACCCCCATAAACTTATCCAAACACCTAAAACACCCATGAAAATCTTGGTAGAAGTTCTAAGCACTTGAAGTTGACATTCAAGCTCATTTTTTACTTCCTGATGGGGTCTGAATGCTTCCTAAGCTAAAAATGGCTTCCTAGAGAATTTATTTTCAAAATAAATATTTTCAATATATATATATATATATATATATATACACACACTATAAAAATCTCCTCTAACCATTATAATGTATTTCTAAAATATTGAAATGGAAATTGAGCCCTATTTAATTTTAGGCCTAGACCTTGCCAGTAGGCTTGCCTTCCTCTTTGAGCTCCTCCTGAACCTCCAATGGTTCTCTTTGAAACTTTATAGATTTAAAACACCCAATATACCTATTAAAACATGTATTTATCACTTTTAAAGCATTTATTAGGTTGAAAATGCATATGACCTCCAAATTGTTCTTTAGCCTTAAGGTTTTCCTTTACACTTGACTGCAACCTTTATTATGTAAGGTAACTTATTTTATCTCAAGCCTTATTTTAATTTTTATTATGTTTATAAATTTTTCCCACAGATATTCAAACCTTATGGACTAATCCAATTGATATCTAGTTCACCATCCTTCACTTTTCCCCAAAATAATCATTGTTGTGCATGAAGGGATTGCCCCTGCTCTGAGACAAAACAATGAGTATTAGGCCTAAATTTTTGGGAAAATTGAGTATTTAATAAGATCAAAAGTTTCTAATTATAAATTTTACCAAAGGGTTTTTTCTAATTCCATGCTTAGGGGGTCCAACCATCCCAATTTTTTCAAAAAAGAGGTAAAAACCTTATTTTTGCATGCTCTCATTCAAACCTCCTCATGAATGCTCTTTAAAAATATATTTTATGCATCCAAAGTGTTAATAAATGTTAATTACCTTAATTTAATTATTTTTAACCTAATTATCTACTCAAAACCTCTCTTCTTAATGGAAACCCTAAATTAATCTCTTGGAACAAGGCTTTCCCAACCCTACGTGTTCAGACTGAGCCTATTTTGATTATGAGACAAGGACCTTGGGTGGCTTGAGGATGTATTTGGAATTTAATATAATTAATTTTATAATGTTTATTTTACCTTATACTATTTTAAAATTTTCTTTCCCTCCTTGGGCATCAAACACTCTCATACTCTTATCTTGCTTAAGACCCTGTTTGATTGTGACAGCGAATAGGGTACTCTTTCATTGTTTTAGGTAACTTTCCTTAGAGATTTTACCAAGGTTTAAACATATTATATAGTATATTTTTGACTCACCTTGATATACCAATGTGAACCATCTTTCAAGATTAGCCTTTTTGACACTTTTAGGCCTTTCAATTACTCACTATCCTCTTGGACTAAGACAGTCTTAATACCCTACTTATAGGTTGCTATAGGATGGAAATGGAATAATATTGGTCTTGATGGATGATTTAAAAAAAAAATTAGATCCCACAAGTTACTAGGTTTTCATTTACAACCTCTTTTATCCCTAAAAGTGCCTTAAGACCCCTCCAAATGCCTTGATCTCACTCCATACCTATTGTTCCAACTATAGGTGGCTATTCCTCATTCATTGTAGACCTGTAGGTTGTTTATTAGGTAAATATATAATGTATCATGGTGCCTATAATGGTATGGAAGTATTCTCTTGCATTCAATACATGAAGTCTCACCAACTTGTTCATGACCACACCTATTTCACAAATTTTAACTTTTTCTGCTTGTGGATGATTCTTCCTAGTCTTCTATACAAACAAATGAGTATGCTTTGGATTTTGAGATATTGGATTCACCTTATCTCATGGACTCTTATATTTTAAACATAATTTGAGTCATTATCATAATTAAATTTGATATCATATCCTAAGACACTAAAATGGGATGCAAAGTCAACTTTTTGATCAATGCTCTATAGAGAATATTGCTCTATTTCAGTGATTTTTAGCCATATTTAGACCTTGAAAAATCCAAACTCAACTTATATTTTGATTCTAAAAATTTGTAAAAATGTTATGTGTGGATATGGATACCAAGTTGTCCAATTTGATGGCTTGTATCATCTAGCAAGTGACTTTTGTGAGGTCCTAAAAAAACTTCAAGGTCTCTATCTTACATTTTTAGGGCAAAAGGGCCTCAATATAGTCCAAGGTTCCAATTGATGCTTTGACACTTATCTTAGTCAACTAGCATTGTAAATAGGTCTATCTAGGAATTTTTCATGGAAATCAAACTTAAAAGGAATTGATCAACTATTGGAACACCTCTAGAAGACTTGTTTATGGCATCATCTGTAGATGGTCATCTCCTCCCATATAGGCAGACTTAGACCACTCTCCAAGTTTGCAAGTTTGTAGCACCTACATGATTTCATAAAATTTTCAATGCTCATCAGTGGTATCAAGAGGCTAAGAACCATGTCAAATCTTCAAACTCACACTTGTGACATTATCATGTTCCTATAGATTGAGTTTCATGACTCAAACATACAAGAAAGCCATGAAATGACAAGAATCATGCAAGGAATGCTCTCAAAAACACCTTAAGAGTGATTTATAACACTTGAGTGCTGATCATATACTAGGATCATCTCCAAAACAACATAAAAACATTATATATAATGTGAAGGAAACATTTTAAAAGAAATAAGATGACTGTGAATGCAAATTAGCCATTTTACAAGCCTAAAAGAGGCCTTCTAGCAAAATTGAACTCTCCAAAACAAGAAGCACAAAAACATCTTGAAAATAATGTGGAGACATCTAAAACACACAAATCCATCAATACTTTAAATATACTATGGAAAACTTGATCTAAAAAAAGAGATTCTCATTTTTTGGAGTCATCAAATGCTAGATTAGAAACACTTCTTCAACTCTAGGCTTGTCAAGACCACCATTCACCTTAACATTTAATTAATTAGGACCAGCTATCCCATCGGGCATGCCATAACTATTGTTATCAAATTATGCACCCTAGGACACTCTATAAATCTCCCTCAAATTGATGCAACATTGAATCATCTCTCAAGTTTGTGAGAACTTGTAAGAGAGATGAATCTCTAGGATTGAAAAGGGCTAGCTCCCTGAATTATTATCTAAGTGTCTATTACCTAACCTAATGTTTGTTTATAAAAAGAGTTAATAGTTTTGATAAAATGAAAACTATACTAAAAAGGTGATCCACCAAGATATATTCCACAAACCATCATACTTCTACTAAGCAACAATGTTTTTCAAGACCAATCCCATGCATTCAAAGATCTTAACATAGTGTTTCAATGTGAAGGTAGCATACTTGGGAAAATCAAAGAGATACTTGACCTAGGGGTATATTTAAAAACATAGATAAAATTTCATACTTGAAAGAGAGCTTAGTACCTTCATACACTTCACATGACCTATTATAATCAGAACTCTTGCTTAAACATGAAGGATAAAGGGAGTAAGGATGATACTATCACTTAGCTCCACTATAAATCACTCACATACTTAGACAAAAAGTTCAAAAACTTATAATTTGACTTATATTAAATGTTAAAAGATAAAGTGAAATGTCATATTATCATGGATTTGCCATACCAACTATGTATATCTACAATAGCCTAAATGGCTTCATTTTTAGAACTTGGAAGAAGAGAGAGAGAAGAGAAGTTGAAGAGGCACAAATAAAACTGTCCAAATGTGGAAATAATTTAAAATTTATGTGGATGAGATAGAAAATGAGTTATGCAACTGATTTACACATCATTTTATTCCAAAATAAGCCTCTTTTCCAAAGGTGGCGTAACAATCTTCTTAATCATCTTTCTTATGAAATTGCCCTCATGATGGGCTTTTAAGAGCACTCCAAGGAATGTTATGGATAAATTTATCATGTATGATGAGGAGATGGAGTTATAAAAATTATTCCACCTATATTGGGAATTTCCTTTATCATTAAATTCTCTTACATAAGTCCATCATTACCTTGCAATCATGACCACTCTCTAATATGCATTCCCATACACTTGGCACTATAATATTTAAATATTCCCTAACTAATCCATTCCAAAGGTATTGTTACATATATTAGGACAGCTCATATTCTTGGAATCATCAAAAACATTATAAAAAGACACCAAACTTGAGTTTCCACTTTGTCCACTATGTTATTCTAGATGCCAGTTTAGATAGGCTAAAAAGAGAGAGCTAGTAGGTGTACTTAGGATAGTTTTTTGGTTTTTAAAATTACTTGAGGAGTTTATTTAGGTTTCAATCTTTATATAAAATTTATTTTCATCACTTAACTCCTTCAATAACCTACATGAAACACCAATTATATGCTAAAAACTTCCTATGTACCCTGTCCATATGGAATCCATATAGTCGAAGCACAATTTAAAAAAACCTAAGAAATTATTATACAACTTTACTTTTATACCCATATCCTAATTATTTCATATTGGTGTATTACCAACTCAATTTCTTCAAACATGTCACTATAGTCTTTTTAGGAGGGTTTGAAGGTTTCTATCCCTCTTAAGGATGGTTCATGAAGTTGTGACATTGAACCTAAAAAATAATCTCATAAATTGATTTTATGATACCCCCCTAAACTTATCCAAACACCTCCAACACCCATTAAAATCTTGGTATAAGTTCTAAGCACTTGAAGTTGACATTCAAGATCATTTTTTGATTCCTAATGGGGTCTAAATTCTTTCTAAGCCAAAAATAAATATCTTAAAATATCTATATACACTCTAAAAACCTCCTATAACCATTAAAATTGATCTCCAAAAACTTTAAATGGAAATTGACCCCTATTTGATTTTAAGCCTAGACCTTACCAATAGGTCTACCTTCCTCTTTGAGCTCCACCTAGCCCTCAAATGGTTATATTTAAAATTTGATATATTTAAAACACATAATATACCTTTTAAAAATGTATTGATCACTTGTAAATCATAAATTAGGTTTAAAATGCATATGACCTCTAAATTGGTCTTTAGCCTTAAGGCTTTCCTTTACACTTGACTACAACCCTTGTTATGTAGGGTGCCCTATTTAATATCAAGCCTTATATTAAGGTTTATTATGTTCCTCTATGTTTCCCCTAGATATTAAAACCTTATTAACTAATCCAAATGAACTGTGGTTCACCATCCTTCACTTTTCCCCAAAATAGTCATTCTTATGCATGAAGGGACTACCCCTGGTCTGAGATAAAACAATGATTATTATGCCTATTTATTTGGGAAAATTGAGTATATTAGTAGATCCATAATATCCTAATTCTAAATATTACCAAAGGGTTTTTTACAATTCCATGTTTAGGTGGTTCAACCATCCCAATTTCTTCAAAAAAGAGGTAAAAACCTTGTTTTTGCATGCTCTTATTTAAACCTCCTCATGAATGATCTTTTAAAACCTATTAGATGCATAAAATGTGTTAATAAATTTTAATTTCCTTAATTTAATGCTTATGTAACCTTAATATCCACTCAAAACCTCTCGTCTTAATGGAATCCCCAAATTCACCTCTTGGAACAAGGCTTTCCCAACCCTACATGTACGGATTAAGCCTATTTTGATTATGAGATAAGGAACTTGGGTGGCTTGAGGATGTATTTTTAATGTGATATAATAAATTTGAGAATGGTTATTTCACCTTATAATATTTTAAACTTCTCCTTCTCTCTTTTGGCATCAAACTCTCTCATACTTTTCTCTTGCTTAAGACCATGTATTACTGTGACAATGAATAAGGTACTATTTATTTATTTTAGGTGACTTTAATTTGATATTTTACCAAGGTTTAAACACATTACATATTTTATTTTTGACTAAAATTTATATTCCAATGTGAACCATCTTTCAAACATATCCTTTTTGACACTTTTAGGCCTTTCAATTACTCACTATCCTCTTGGACTACGACAATATTAATACCCTACCTATAGGTTGTTATAGGATGGGAATGGCATAATATTGGTCTTTATGGATGATTTTTAAAATCATTTATATCCTCCAAGTTTCCAGGTTTGCCTTTACAACCTCTTTTATCCCTAAAAGTACCTTAAGACCCCTCTAAATGCCTTGATCTCACTCCACACCTACTATCCCAACTGTAGGTGGTTATTTCTCATTCATTCTAGGCCTATAGGTTATTTATTAGGTCAATATAGACTTTATCATGGTGATTATAATGGTATGGATGTATTTACTTGCATTTAACACATGAAATCTTACCAACTTGTTTATGACCACACCTATTTCACAAATTTTAACCTTTTCTACCTATAGATGATTCCTCATAGTCTTATGTATGGACAAAGGAGTATGGATTGGATTTTGAGACATTGGATTCACCTTATCTCATGGCATATTATCTTGAAATCATAATTTGAGTCATTAGCATCACTAAATTTGATAGCATATCCTAGGACACCAAATGGGATGCAAAGTCAACTTTTTAATCAATGCTCTATAGATAATACTGCCCTATTTCATTAATTTTTAGCCATCTTTAGACCTTGTAAAATACAAACTCCACTTATATTTTCTTCTCAAAATTGGCAAAAAAATTTGTGTGTGGATAGGGCTACCAATTTGTATAATTTGAAGGCTTGGATCATCTATCAAATGAATTTTGTGAGGTCCTAAAAAACTTTTAAGGCCTCTGTTTGACATTTTTAGGGCAAAAGGGCCTCATTATAGTCTAAGGTTCTAATTTATGCTTTGACACTTCTCTTAGTCAACTTACATTGTCAATAGGTTTGTCTAGGCCTTTTTCATGGGAAGGAAACTCAAAAAAAAATGATCAACTATTGGAACACCTCTAGAAGACTTGTTTATGGCATCAAATATACATGGTCATCTCCTATCATATAGGTAGACTTAGAACACTCTCCAAGTTTGTAAGTTTGTACCACCTACATGATTTAATCAAATTTTCAATTCTCATTAATGGTTTTAAGAGGCTAAGAACCATGTCAAAACTTCAAAATCACACGTGTGATGTTAGCATGTTCCTGTAGATGGAGTTTTATGACTAAGACATATAAGAAAGCCATGAAATGAAAAGAATCATGCAGGGAATGCTATAAAAAACACCTTAAGAGTGATTAATAATAATTTAATGCTCATCGTACACTAGGATGATTTACAAAACAACATCAAAGCATTATATCTAATGTGAAAGAAACATTTTCAAAGCAATAAGATGATTGTGAATGCAAATTAGCCATTTTTCAAACCTATAATAGGCCTTCTCACAAAATTGAACTCTCAAAAAAAATAAAAATCATGGAAACATCTTTAAAATGATGTGGAGACATCTGAAACACACAAATCCATTAATCCAAAACAAGAAATTCTAAGACAAGCTCAAACAGTGACCCCCTCATGGTTGAACATGTATAAAAAGATACCTAGGATCAAACTAATGGTTCATAAAGGAGGATGAACCAAATATTAAGTTAGTATTATTTAAATGAATTTAAATTATATCATTATCCATCCCTAGAAGCACTCCTCCCAATTCCACCTATATAACCCATGCCAAGAACAAGAAGTTTCTTCTTCTTTGTTTACCAAGTGAAAATGGAAGAAAACAAGTTAGAGATGATTTTTTTTTCATTATTATTTGAAAAAATAATTTAAATTGATGATGGGAGGTGAAAATTTACTCTTCCCACATTTTTAGCTGATAGTGAAATTGGGAAGTCCATATAAGCGCCCAAAAGCTCATATTTTTTAGAGAGAACTACCATTTCTTAATCATAACTAATTTATAACTATCATCTAATAGATATTGAAATTATATTACCTCTTCCATGTTTACCCACATCTTGGTGAAAATTTCTTTCTTGGAAATATTTGTACATGTCATTAATTGATCTAAAAATGTGGCCAAATGACCCTTTTTTGCATATGAAACAAGGTGAAAGATAAATTAATGACCTAGAAACCCCTTAAAATTTTTTAAAGGCCATATTATAAAATTTTAAAAACAATTTTATCCTTTGACTATCTTTGACCATGGTTGACCACATTGACTTTTGTTAACTTAGCTAGTGTCAAGAGAATGGACTTCAATAAGGACTAGAGGAAGGATGAGTAAGATACTAAAACAAAATAACACCCTATAAGCCACATGGGAACATTATTAAAAGTTAAAAAATAATATGGATTGACCCATATTTGACTTAGCATCAAATTTGGTCAACAGTAAGATCATCAACCCTTATGACCTATACCAACAATTCACTACCCTAAAAAGGGATGCCAATGAACCCATAAGATATTTCAATGCAAGGTTCCAGAATATATACAATAGAACCATTGACCATTATAAACTTGATTAGGCCTTGGCCTTGGAAATATATAAAGATTCTCTTGATCCCATGACCTCTATATTCATAAAGAGAGTAAGATTATGTTGAGGATATGATCATTAATGATCAGATGCAACTTCAATTTTAGATGGCCTATTATATTCCCAATGTCAATCCACATATTCCTACTTTGAATTCCTTTTTCAATCATAATTATAATTTTCATACTCTTAACCAGCTTCCAAATCTGAACCAATTACCTCTAAGACATGCTACTCCTAACCAAAATTTGGGGTTATTGAACCACCCTACTAATTTAATGTAACTAATCAAAGGACCTTAGTACCATCCATTAGTAATAGTAAAAACCAATCTTATAATTCAAAAACCCCCAAAAGTGAGAATGAGTCCATTCTAAAAATGGTCCAAAAACTAAGCACTAACTTCCTTCAGCTGCAAAAGCAAGTTGGTAATAATTGGGAAACTTTTGGTAGAAACTTATCTTTCCAATGGTTCAATAGACCCAAAAATAGGTTCAATAATGATACTTTTCAAAATAATAAGAATAATGAACCCTCATCTGAAAAGAAGATTATGGATATTAATCTCATTGACATTTCTTTTCCTGATTATTGTAGATTTAATTGTACTACTAAACATGGTGAGATTGATTGCATTGAATTTTGTAAATATTTTGAGGCATTTCAAGAAGAATTGGACACTTTTGAGTTAGTGCCTAAAAAAGATAATGGGACAAGTGCCTCAGGATCCAAACCTACTAACTAGACCTTCATGGTAGAGACATTTGATTTCCCCTTTCAAGAAGACAATGAGATTGATGATGTTCCTAAAAAATTCCATGGCTTCCAACAATTCTTGAAAAAGACATATCCATTGAGAAATAGAGGACAGAGTCATCCTTTGACTACTTGTACTCCAAATAACTTTGGTACTCCTCTGGATACCACTTTAGACAATAATCTAGAGCTTCCAAAGGGAAGTATTCCTAAACCTATTGCTAATGCTTCCAATTCTTCTAGTAGGATTGGTTATAACATTGTAGAGGACATGAAGAAAATCAAAACTAATATTACCTTGCATGAATTGACATAAATCATATAACAAAGGGACCTATTGCTATAATATTTGTCAAAGAAGCCTAACAAGGTGACCAAGACTAACAATGCTAATGTATCTATGTATAAAGCTAAAACAAAATCCCCACTATTCTTACTTACAATCAAAATGTTTGGTAAAAGCTTGCATAGCTATTTGTTATATTTCAGTGCTTTCATAAATATCATACCTATAAGTGTTTTTAAACATCTTGGTTTGACCCCCATTAATTTTGATAGGGTTGTCACCCAATTAGATAAGTCTAGGGTTAAGGTGGTTGGAGAAATATTAAATGTCCACATGCAATTGGATTTTGAGCCAAGGGTCAAACAATTTATAGATATCCAAGTGGTAGATATCCCTGATGCATATGGACTACTCTTGAGTAGGAAGTAGACAAAGGCTTTTAATGGATAAATGTCCACAAATTGTTCACACCTATGCCTACCTTGGAAGGGATTTCCTAACTAAATTAGAGTTGAAAGGGAAACAAGAATGAAACATATGATTATTGAGTAGAATGTTGTCAATGAAAGGGTAAACATAATTAATTTTGATCTAGGATTTTTCACCTTATAAATTGTCAAGGTGTGTGATCTTAAACCTTCTAACATTATGCCTAGGTTATGGAAGTTGCATTTTGATGGGGCCAGGTGTAAGGTTGGGTCTAGAGTAGGCATTGTTCTAACCCTATAGGTAAGAAGTACCATGCTTCCTATAAACTCCAGTTTCCTTACACCATTAACCTTGTAGAATATGAAGCCCTCATCTTAACTCTATAATTTTTCATTAAAAACAAAGTCATAAAACTACTAGTTTATGGTGACTTAGAACTAGTAGTAAACCAAGTAAGAAGCAAATATCAGTGTAAGTTGTCATACTTCAAGAGGTATAAATTTAGAGTTTGGGATCTAGTGGAATATTTTTATGCCTTCAATATTATTTCTATCCCTAGGGAAGAAAATAAAGTTGCTGATGAGGTTGCCTCTACTACAACTAATCTCATGCTAGATCAAGATTCACCTAACTTTAGTATTGAGCTTGTACCTTACCCTTTTATCCTAAATAATGTGAACCATCTGCAAGTCTTTAGTGATGACCAACAAATTCTAAACTTCATTACTAATTCAGGAGCATTTGAAGCTCATATAATTGATGAGACTTATGAGAATGTATCTAGAGAAGGAGAATTTGATGGTAAAGTCATTTAGTTGAATGAAAACAAGATCCCTAAAGGAATGATTGCCTTATAGAGGTTGTTAGATTAAGACAAGCTAGATGAGGTTTCTAAGATTCCCAAAGTAAGTGGAAAAGACTAAAATGTTGTTGATCTTTGCCCTCAAGATCAACCTCAGCTGGTTAACATTGGAAAAGCTTGCACTAGTGATAAAATTAAGAGAGACAAAGAGCTATTTAAAAAATACAAAGATATCATAACTTAGTCTTCTGATGACTTGAAGATCTTTTATCTAAGAGTCATCACCCATACTATACCTCTTAAATAATGTTTTAAACCATTTAGACATAAACAAAGGCCCATGAACCTTATCCTAGAACCCATGATCTTTAAAGAGGTCAAGAGACTATTAGATGCCATAATTGTATTTCCCATTAGGCACTCTACTTGGGTGGCCAATTTGGTGCCAATAAGAAAGAAGAATGGTGAAATTAGACTATGTATTGACTTTATAAATTTGAAGAAAGTATATAAAAAGGATAATTATCCTCTTCCCTCTCTTGACCAAGTAATATAAATTGTTTTAAGTTCAGCCATGATGTTTTTTCTTGGTTTTTCAAGATACAATCAGGTGCTAGTTGACAAGGAAGATAGAATTAAGAAAAATTTCACAACTAAGTGAGACACCTTTGCATAAAAAAGAACTCTTTTTGGACTGATAAATGTAGGATCCACTTTTCAAATGGCCATGGACCATGCCTTCCAAGGTCTTATTGGTAAGTGTATCATAATTTACATGGATGATCTAAATTTTTTTCCCAAGAACAAGGAAGACCATTTCATGCATTTACAAAAGGTGTTTGAAAGATGTAGAAGGTACAAGATCTATCTTAACCCTAACAAACACATTTTTTATGTCATTCAGGTAAATTATTAGGCCATGTCATCATTAAGGATGGAATTTCTATAGACCCTGAAAGAGTGGAAGCTATATCTAAGATAGAGCCTCCCAATAGTAAAAAGGAATTGAAGTCAATTTTTGGTAAGATACATTGTGTAAGAAAGTTCATTTCCATATTTGCAGAGATTATCAAGCCATTAAATGACATGCTAAATAAGGATGATAAAGTCTCATGGAATGAGGAATCTAAGAAATCCTTTATGGACATCAAAAGTGCAATCAGTCAAGATCCAATATTGATAAGTCCATACTTTTCAAAGGACTTTTACCTCTATTCTTTCTCCAATGATCACACTATTATTGCTATTTTAACTCATAAAATAGAATGATCTAACCATCCAATTACTTTATGACTACTAATTTTAAAAATTTTGAGTTAAAATATCCTTTGATTGATAATTAAGCCTTTGCATTAGTTAAATATATCAAGAAATTTAGGCACTACATTCTTAAGAACAAGGTACATGTTATTCTACCAGATCCACTAAGATAATGCTAAACTAGTGTGAACTTGGAGAATGAAGAGGTAAATGGACGTCTATTCTTCAAGAGTATGGCATATAAATAAAGACTACAAAATTGGTAAGGTGTCAAGGTCTAATCTAAATGATTGCTAATACCAAACCTAAGCTAAATTTTATGCAATTTGATCATCACAAATTTCAAGCTAATGAATGGTATGACTCCATCGTTTACTTTCTAATTAATGAAACATGTCCTACAAGACTAACTAGGGAGTAGAGAAGAGATCTAAGGCTCAATGCAGCTCACTATCTGATCAAGAATGGAATCCTATTATAATTTTTTTTGAAGGTGTCTACTTGATGTGTGTTTCCAAAGAAAAAGCTATTGAGGTATGAGCACTTTCCATGAGAAGTTGGGAAGTGGGCATCCATCAAGAAGGACAATAGCCCACAAGATCCTTAGGGTTGGCTACTATTGTCCCACCATCTTCAAAGATTCTCATAAGCATGTAAGATAATGTCATTCATGCTAAATCTTCAACACTAAGGAGCCCAAGGTAATAATGCCTTTTTAGCCAATCATGATTGACAAACCTTTTGCCCAGTTGAGGATAGACTTTGTAGGGGTGATTAACCCTAACTCATCAAAAGGTCACAAGTATGTTATGACAACTACTAAATATTATATAAGGTGTACTATAGCATTAGCCACCAAATAATGTATAACAAAAGAAGTGATCAATTTATTAGAAAAAATCATATGCACTAGATTTGAGACTCTAGTCTCTTTGGTATATGATAATGGGTTAGCATTCACATCCATATAAATTATAGAATGGGTGTCTGATAATAGTATTATTCTCAATTTCTCATCTAACCATTACGCTCAAGGTATTAGAGTGTCTGAATCAACAAATAATAACTTGATGAAAGCCATTAAGAAGTCTACTATAGAAAAACCTATAATGTGGCATAAGCTTCTCAAGTATGCAATTTGGGATGATAGAACGAGAGTCAAGAAGGCTCTTAAAGCATATCATTTCTTATTGGAATATGGCCAGGGGTCTATATTGCCCATCATGCTGAAGAGGCCAACCTACATGTTTATATAAAAGTATATGGAGGAGGATCAAGAATTTGAAAAATCAAGGCTACTTGACATCACTCAGAGTGAAGATGCAAAAGAAAAGGCTTTTCCTACCTTTAGTAGGCACCAAACTATAGTAAAAAGGTGGTTTGACAAGAGATCAAAGATAAAGGTATTCAGACAAGGAGATTTTTTTTCTTATTTGGGATAAAGCATCTGAGCCTAAGGGTAAACATGACAAGCTCACACTTTTGTGGATTATCCCCTATCAAATTATAGATACACTTAGAGATAACACATTCAAACTCAAATATCTACAAGAAGTATAGTTCACACTACCCACCAATGGGTAGTATCTTAAGCATTATTTTTTTCTTCTCCTTCTAGGGTCTTCATGGAGTAAACTTGTAAGATAATTAAAGTTATTATAGGTAGGCTAGTTATTTTCCATATTTATTTCCTTCCTATCCATTATTTGTACATAAGCATGTATATATTTGTTTTCATCTCTTTTGTTTATTATTTTTCTACTTTCTATTGTTTGTTTTATTTTATTGTTCCATCCTTTGATCCTAATAAGTCCTTTTGGATAGCCTTCAACTCAAAGTTCCTTAGCATTCTTGAAACTCTAAAAACTCAAAAATGTTAGTATGAACTTCATACATGTGTTGACCATGGATTTGAGATAGGAGATTGATGTTATGATTTTTAGAAATTAGAAAGGACCCATGAATAGGTTACCCATCCCATAAGATCTTAAACATTATCTTGACCTGAACCTAGTTTTAAGAATAATTACACATGTATAATCAAAGTTTAATCCATTAAGGTATAGGTGTGATTGTTCTTAATAAACATCCTTTCCTAAGACAAAGGTTGAAACCATTAGTGATTATATAAGGGTTAGACACTCAAATAAAACCTTAAACCTAAATATCCTAGTTCCCAACCTTTGCTGAAAGCCTAAAAGACCTAAAAATACAAAAAATAAGAGCTTATTGTAGAACCAAATATCTGTTCAAGAAAAGATGATTACGATAATCTCCACCAAGGTTATGGATGCCTAGCTAGCAATGGATCAAGGTAATAAGTGGATATAAAGGCATATCTTTCAGAGCTATGGATGCCTATCTAGTAGTAGATAAATGCCCAAGCCTTCCCCAAACTAGAAGCATGATTCTTAATGAATATCTAAACATGTTTCAAGTTAGTGTTAATGATTAAAGGTATGAAACCTAAAATTTGTCCCCTAAATCCCATGGCAAAAAATAAGTGGAATCAAAGAACACGTAGAACATGTCTATGTCTTGATGTTTGACCTTAAATCTACTAATACAAGGTTTGTTTCAACCATAACTGATTTGGATAATGGCATTGATCAAGTGGAGTGGATGACCTAGTTGTTTGTCTAAACTAGAGTCTCTAAGTTCTAACATATTGTTATGTTTCCCTTGAAATTCACTATTTACTAAGGTCAACATACCCCCATTTCTAAAAAATAGTGACCCTTGTGATTATTTTGAACATTGGCATTGAAATCTTGATATTTTATACTTCATTAGAGTTTGAAAATCATCCATGCCTAATGAAATTAGCCTATTTGTTCATGGTATTGTTTTGGCCTTGCCTAATATTACTAATGATTGACTGTCATGTTTTAAGACTGAATTTTTCATTGAGCTCCCTTAAATGGATCATGCTTGGGATTTACAAATTAATCATATCCTAGCTCTCACTAGTCCTAAATTTATGATGGCTCATAGTTGGATTCATGTGATGAAACCCTCCTTCAACAAACCCTATCTTGAAACCCTAGTTTAAATTAAAATATTGAAGGGAACACATTTGGTGGGAACATTTTTAATTTACTTTGGACTTAAGCCCAATTTTTATGTTAAGGTTTGGTCATGTTTCTTAACATGACCAAACCTTAACCTAAAAATCCCAGTTGGTCCCTTTTTATTTTCCCCCTTTATTCCTTATGTTTCTCATGTGCTCTAAATGTTTATGTTAGTAAGGTTATTTTATTTTATCATGGTCCCCTTTGTAATAAAATTATCCTAAATTCTTAACCCTAAGGCCCCATTCATATTTATCAACATGAACAAGACCTTAGTCTTAAGGCTTTAGCCTAAGTTCCTTGTATTTACCCACATCTTAACTTAAGCACCTTAGTTTTTTGTAGATACAACAACTCTCACTTCATCATGAGAAAGGGATATAATGGAGTGTAGGAATCCTAGAAATATCAAATATTTGATCCATTAGACCAATTAGGTGTAAGCACCTAGATCAAAATCAATAGTCCATGCTTCAGTAGAGCCAAAGATCTAATGACACGAAGTCATTGATAGAAAAATTGGACCCCCTCTGTCAAATATAAAATTAACATAATTTTTATCCTAATTTCATGTTGTATTTATTAATACAATTAAACCTTATGATAAAACTTATTTTATGTGTAAATATCCAAATGTTGATTAGACAATCTATGTTGCATCATAAAGTAATATCCAATGGAGTGAACATAATGATGAAAATTCAAAAGCTTAGGAATCCCTGTAGAGCCACCATGTGCCACTCATACATTTTAATATTTATGACAAAGGGCCCTATACATTAAAATTAATTAATGGCATGCAACTATTATGATCTTGATCAATGATCTGTGTTGTATTGTGGAGATTGATTAGATAGAGCATATCAAATCCAAGGTATATAGGTTATAAGGATTTGATGAGATTGAAATGATGTTCTCATGACCATCATTTAACATCTATGACACCATCATTGACATCCATAAGATTTTCAATTTTAAGCCCATCAGATCTAGTGATCTATTAACTTAAATTTGATGTTCTCATGATAGTCATTTGAGGTTCATGAGGCCACCATTGACATTCATGAGATCATAAAATTTAAGCTAGTAAATTATTTGGATTGATAAAATTTTATGGATCATATTTAAAATCAATGGACCCCTAAAAAGGTGTTTAAACACTTGAGATATTTAAACTACATATAATAAAATGATCTCATAGTCTAATTATATGCAAAAATGAACTTAGTCTAAGTCTATATCCTAAGGTCCCCATTGTATTTTTTTAAATACCATAAACCTTAGGCTAGAGACTCATATTAAGTCTTATTTTAAAAGGGTCCTTGTGACATAAAACTTAGCTCAAATGCCTTTTAACCTAAGGTTTCATCGTGTTTATTAATACAATGAAACCCTAGGTCAAAACCTAAAATTTGATCCTTATATTATTTTAACCCCTTTAGACATGTTCTAAGAACTTAACATAAACATTTTAGTCTAAATTATATGTTGTTTTTATTAATAAAACATAAACCTTAGCCTAAAATATTTAGCCATGGTCCCCTTTTATATAAATCCTAAAAACTTAGCCATAAACACTTTAGCCTAAATTTTACTTCATGTTTATTAAAACATGAAATAAACCTTAGCATAAGGTATTTAAACATAAGTCCCCTCCTAAGTAGTGATTCTAACTAAAGTTATCTCCATTTTGTAGGATTGACAACCCACACTTCATCATGGAGATTGATCAAAAAAAGTGAAGGACCTAGTGAGTATAAATCATTTAATCCATCAAACCAATCATGTGCATCTACTCAGATCAAGATTGATGGCCCATGCTTGATCATGAGGGGATAATTAGAAGAAGTATGAATATCAATAAATTTTCAATGAGCCCCAAAGGCCTATAGGAATAACATGTGGTGGGCATGAATCCAATAAATAGAACATAAAGCTTGAGAGGCCCATGAAGGTGCCAAGTGGCATAACTACAAGGCTTGATATAAAAAAATAATGACATTTGAGCCCTATGATCATGATCAATGGCCCATGTTGATCCATGAACAAAGATATAATGACATGAAATAAGAGTTGGATTTTTAAAAGCCAACAGCTAGTACTTTATGACATTTATGAAAAATGCCATGAAAGTTGTCAAGTGGATGCCACATGGGTGCTACACAAGTACAAAAAGACAAAATTGAATATTTTATGTGCTCAACCCCAAAGGTATAAAAGTATAGGTCTAAAATAAATCCAAGAAATGAATGAGCCAGAGTCTAGGTTACCATTAGCATTAAAGATCCAAAAAGCACTAAGCATCCATAAAATCCCTAAATTGATCTTGGATCGATCACAATCAAATAAGGAGAGTTCACCTACAAATTGAGTGAAAAAAAGTGACCCAGAGGCTACTTGAAAATTCATTGAGCAATTACAACATCCAAAACCATGGTAGCTCATAGACAATAATAAAGGGACAAGTTCAAGCTATGCTTGACCTTAGATAATGAGGGAAAGGTTTTCAAAGACATGGAATTGGACATTGTAGCCTTTAACAATGGGAACATGAATTGGTCTGAACTCTTTTGAACCATCAAGGAGATGTAAGCCTTGACTAAGGAAGACAGAGGAATGGAATTACCCTGAGGAGATATAATGACCTAGTTTTCATTCTGGCTAGCCTACACTACATTACTACTATGTTTGAGGTACTTCAGTGCATGACATACTTTTTCCTCTTTTTATTTATTATAAAATTGAGGATGACTAGATTGTGCATAGACATACATTTAAGAAAATAACATATATTTATCCCTTAAATTTTGAAAAATACTATAAACTATGTAAACCCTAAGTAAACCTTCCAACCACAAAAAAGTGGGCTAGGGAGCATAACTTAAACATAATACTTGCCCCATGGTTGCTTACTAGGACCCAAGTATTCCAGGACCCCATAGGCAAAATCCCAATTATCCAATTTAGGAAGGGAATTAGGGTAATAATGACCTTGTTAAATAGGTTATGTGGAGGTCCCTCCACCACTCATATTGACCAAATCTAGGTATCATATGTTTACTTCATGGTGGAGAAAGAACTCACTCCCCCATCGAGTGAGATGATCAATATTGACTTGAAGTCCCAATTCACAAAAATTAAGAAGAAAATAAGCAAATAATTTTACATGATGTCCTATCATTTGGATGCCCTTTTAGCCTCCACCTAGATCCCAAATATAAATAATTGGTCACTTTATGGGATAAAATATGTCTCCCAACATTACTCAAAGCTACACATATTCAAGTACATGCATAACATGTAGTTTATCTATGATTGTGTCTACCTAGCCCTAGTGGAAGCCATCACAAGAATTCCCATGAGTAGGGTCAGCCTATTGATTAATAAATATGTGGAACTAATAAGAGACATTTGGTTCTACCCTGATTGCATAGTGATCAGGATTGAAGGAACCTTGACAAAACCTTTTAGGTTACCATCTATGTGATAACCAAGCTTACAAATCAAGAAGTGACTTACCAACTTATTCACAATATAGATGGATTTTGGAAGGAAAAGAGGAAAGGCCTTCCCCATCCCTCTCCATTAATAATTAATAAGATTATTTTACAAAATTGGAAGCATGTAAATGTCATTTATAAACACATGGACTCCTTTACCTTATAGAAGGATGACTTGAGATAGTGGGATCCTAATGGTGTGGTAACCTAACATCTAAATTCTAGGACCATCAAAAAAACATATAAACACCAACACAATGTTTATGAACCATTTTACATCAAGGCCTCTACTTTTTTAGAGGTATTAGTTAGATTCAAAAAATCATAACACCAAGTTGGAGCCTAGATAGGCTAGGGGAGATGGCAATCCACTTGGTGAGATTTGGTAAATGGGGCCCATGGAGTATAATTTATTTCTTGGAACTTATAGGTCCCATCAAGAAAAACCACAAATGGAAGAGAAATATCCCCAAGCATAACTACAAGGTCCTAGGAAATAAAAATTAGAAGAGAGACCTGATGAGGGGCCATCTTCTACCCCTCCTCAAAGACCAACATCTCTAGTTGAGTATCTAGATATGATTACCTTAGAGCTAAATTAAATAGTAGAGGATAGACTTAAGGTTCTTGCTGAGGTTTATGTGTTAGAGGATGGCGTAGATCAAATAAAAGAATCCCAAGCCAATGTAGAGGACATAGAGCAAAATAGGAGGAAGGAAGTTGCTTTGGACCTAGTCCCCATATCACCCCCACAAAAAATAAAAGTATAATTGGCATTGGTCCTAATTGGGAGGAAGAAGGTCAAGTTGACCTTCACTCACCCCATGAGTGAGGTCAATTTGTTCAGTGAGGAATATCCCATTCATGGACCTATTATCCTTGAATGGTTTATCTATGGGAAAATGCAGAATATTCCTACCTTATCCCATTCTTGGGCCTTAACCAAGATAATTAAAATCTATATCCAGGAGGAAATCAAGCCATGGATATTGTCTTTGATGGAGGAATAAGAAAGAAGAATAATTACCATATGAGGTTCAAGTGGCACACAAATGGACACCAAAAGGCCTAAACATCTTTCAATAATAAGCAAGTTCTCAGGCACAGGCCCAACAATTAATTAATATTCCATTTTGTAAAAGCATTATAATATTTAAATCTGTAATATTCTTTTTTAAAGGCATATACTAGTTTTTTAGCATATTTGCCTCTAGGTCAGTCTATTTAGAAAAACAAATGTATTCTAGAATTGTAAAGAAGGATAGTTGTCCTTATCTTTGTACATCTATAATCTTGTAATTGATTGGTATATTACCTTATCCTTATATAAAAGACAACACTACCATTTTGTAAAGGGAGAGTTTTGAGAAAAAATTGTATACTTTGGAGTAATTAATATAAACAAGGAATACTAAAAAGTTTGTCTAAGTTTGTTTGTGTCAATTATTTCATGATTTATCTCTTAATTTCTAGTTCTAAGTCTTGAATTTGAATAGTTTCCATGAATTCTAAATTTGTATCTTTGATATAGGGTTGCTAATTTGTGTTTATTCTAGATTAGTTGAATGATCTTCAATTTGGTTCGTTTCATTTTTTCTACATTAGGATGTGCAAATGCTATTTTAAATATAGTAACAAACCTTTAAAGTAAATTTAGTTGTTACTTGTATTTCTTCATACTATCCTTCAAAGTTTTCCTAGTGCATAGTGAGATCCAAGCTTATGATATTTTGCATTATATACTAGTTAAATACATGTTCAATTGTAATTTCAATTTTTTCATGATGTTTAAGTCAAAGATTAACAATCACATATTCTCTTTCTTTCCTACCCTTCTCTTTTACTTATTTTTTAACCAAATTACTTTAGTATAGATCCCACTATAAATATTCACTTAGATTAGTTTTTAGTATAGAAATTTGATCATCATTCACTAAGATCAACACTAATAATTCAAAATTCATAAGGACCAAAATGGCTCCCAATCACAAAGTAATATAAATTTATGGAATAGTTTAATTTGCTATACCTTTATTTCACTACAAGTAACTACATTACCAAAACATGCTACTCATGTCATGAATTCCTTGAATTCTAAATTGAGAAGTGTTATTTAAACAATAAGAACACCTATGATACACATAGAGGCATTATCATAGCCTAAAAAGCCATCAAAGATGACATTATTCTAGACCCAATCACTAATTTAATGACCTCATCCAAGGATGTCAAGTGCATACACATAATATTTTAAAACTTTTATTGATTATTGACACTTTGTATCTTCTTGGAACCCATCAAGTCTCAATCTATCTTAGTGCACACCTTAAGGGGTGTACCAGGAAAGGGGTGGATAGACCATTAGTGATTCATAAGATTATTTTCCCTTTTTTCACTTGTCATATACACACTTATCTCCTAAAACCATTTACCCTAAGATTATTCTTCTCAGTTTTACCCATTGAAAACATTTGTCACATCTTTATCCTCTTGTTCCTTGCCTTATACCCATTTTGATAGTTGGTTATAATAGGTTGACTAAGTCAACCCTATAAAAATTTTAGCCGTTTGATTACTATATAGGGTTTACTAGGTCAACATTATACTATTTTGGTGTATTTTTCACTTTGGAACTTATTATTCGTTTGGATGACATAGCTTAGGACCTAGTGAATTATCTCCCAAAAATATATAGGATCAACTAAGTTGACCTTGTACATCCAATATATTCATAAGGATTTAGGGTAAGATATACCTATATATATAATTTCATTTTTGACCATTTGAGAATAGATAAGTGAAGAAGAATAAGTGCAAATGAACATCTACTTATTAACCATTCTACTTGAGGAATAAAGCTCAGGGTTTCATAATTTATTTGGGGATACAAATATTATCTTATGGATAAGTCTTTTGGATGCATAGATAGGTTGTATAGCCTAGAAATTATTTGTCCTTGTTATCCTTACATACCATAACAATCTCTTGTGAAGCACCTTAGCCAAGGGAGAGATTCAGGGTTAGTGGGTTCATCTTTAAAGGTAAGTATTCCTAAATTTATTTCTCCTTTGTAAGTGTAGATAAATAATGTAGTTGTGCTATTCTTCAATGTATTAGGATTTCGTATACAATGACATGAGTATATTTATTTTATGCATGTTTAGTTTAGTTTGTTTTATTTCTAAACCCCACTTTGTGCCATAAGCTTTGGTGAGAAATAGAGTAGATTTAATTTCTTGTTTATTAAAATAGAGTGAAAATTAAACTTAGGAATATTTTAGGGTTGTTGCATGATTAAATTAGATTGAAACCTTTTGAACCCTTTTTAACATGGTGCATTGTGATAAGTGTTCCCCTAATCAAGTCTAATATATCCCCATATTGGTCATGATCTTGCTTAATAAATATATTCCCAATCAGAAGTGTAGGTATGATCTATCTTATCCAATATAGGAATTATTTATCGACATGATGCATTTATGATTACATACATTTTGGTGAACTCAATGTGAATCATATCCCACCACTAGTTGGATTATCTTCACATTTCCACTTTATTATTAACATTATCTTCACTTTGGCTTCACCTTCATAATACATTCTAGTGAACTGAATGTGAACTAACCCTTTTATGATTTATTGAATTATTTCATTATTTTTGTCATATAACTGATATACTTTTCTTAATTTTCAAATTACTTGCAAAAATTATCTTTTACTTAATTCACAATCCATTATAGTCTTTCTAATTTTCCTTTTCTATTGTACTGGGTCGACCCAGTTGAACTTGTACATTTTTCTAGCCTCTATTCACTATATTAGATCAACCTAGTAGACCCTATACTATTTATAAACCCTATTAACTCTTTTAACAACCTTTGTTCACTATACTGGGTTAAACCAATCAACCTTGTATTGTTTAAAGGCCATATTTTCTATGTTACATCGACCTAATTTACTCTATACTATTTATGTCACTTCCTATCTATTTTTTCTTTTTTTCACCTCTTTATTGTGTAGTTATCTAGTCTTATCTCATCATGATGATATATATTTAGAATTATTTCAATCAAAAACATTATATAATTAAGGATTTGGATAATAACCTCACTTATTTTACTACTTCAAATAAAACTATCCACTTTCTTCCTTCCTCTTCTCCTAAATGAAAACTAATCACTACACAATGTAATGTAGTTAAGATCATTTACCCTCATCCTCCTCCCAATACCAATGTTTGGAATCCTCCACCTACAAATAATCATCCTCCCACTAACACTAATAATCTTCTTCCTATCAACACTAATACCCCACCTTCCAATCCACCTATTGATATAACTCAACTTCTTATACAAGTAGTTCAACAAATGAACATATCATGTAAACAACCAATCAATATCAAATTATGAACATGTAAAAGCATTTATTAAACATGACTAATCAACCACCTCAAGTCATCATGTCTCAACCAAATCCAAATTTTGTCCGTCCTCCTCTTAGGGATGCCAATGGGAATATCCTCCTTCAACCTCTAATAAATAATAAAATGATTCAACATCTTCAAAATAAACCTTTATCCCCATTCCTTGCATCCATATATATTGGAAACATTTTTCCAACTATCACATATAATGGGAATAATGACCCTACTATCTTTCTTAAGTCTTTTGGTAATCTCTATAAGGAATGGGTCCAAACTAACACCTTTTATTCCACCAAGCTCTTAGCCAAAACATTTTTTGGTGATGAACTTGAATGGTATAACCAACTTCTAAGACATTCCATCTCACAACTAGAGGATATAGTCAATGCTCCAGTAAAGGAATTCCAACATGATGACCTTACTAAAAATTACCTTAGTCATTTCATCAATGCCAAGCAACTTCCTAATGAATTTTCTCACACATTCATAAAATTATGGAAGTCTCTCACTCATAAAGTGGATCATAACATGAATGATGATACTCTTTTAAAACTATTTATCACTGATCTTGAACTCCCCTTCAATACAAAGTTCAAATCTTTTCCCCTTAAACTTTAGATGAAGCCTTAAACTAATAAAAAGGGCAACACTTTCTTATGATTCAATTTGAAACACCTCAAACTAGTAAATAACCTTTCCAATCATTTTCTCATCACATTGATTCATCCAAGCCTCCCTAACCTCAAAGTGGAGCATCTAGTTCAACCAATTTTAACCTAACCCACCCTCTCTTGAGTCTAGAAAAACTAAAGAGGAAGTTTCCACCCTCTAAACCCATGAGCTTTGATCCTTCCAAACCTTCTCGAAAATGGTAAAATCCTAATAAGTTTTGTTGGTGGCATGATACTATAGGTCATTCTCATGAGTCTTGTCATGATCTTCACCATTTTATTATTTCTTCCTTGCTTGGTTTGCATTTAAATATTGATACTATAATAAAACAATGTTATCAAAACTATCTTAAAGATTCTCAAATTCAATCCCAATAATCTCAATCACATTAACATCACCTACCTAATGAACAACACAAATCATCCCATACCTATACCTCATATGCTAATGTTGTTCAAACCATAGTTGATCCTTCTTCCTACACCAATAAGGAAAGGATAGATAATATGAACAACTTTAAACATATCATGGCATCTAGTGAACCTCAACCTCTTAGGTCACATGAACCAAAGGAGTACTTAGTTCAAATGCCTGCTCTAAAGCATATCATACATGGTCCTCCCTTACTTCTTCATATCTCTCCTACACATCATATATCACATTCAAAATCATTAAATGTAATAAACCAACACATTTACCTGTCTCCCAATGCACCTAACAACCTAATGCAAATACTTTTAATGGTTCAATATTACCTCACTCAAACTCATATGTTGGGGAATCTTATGATGACCATCCACATGTAACTTTAGACTTTGAGGAATCTTATGATGCCCATATCTATAGCCACTTACCATGTGGGGTATCTTGTGATGCCCACTCTTATTCTAAAATGCATAATAACAAAAAATCTAGCTTCAATAAACCTTTCAAGACTTATATAGTTGTATTTCACATGTTCATATTTGATACTGACATTAGCGCAGATCTTACTTTTTCTTTTTTATCTCATGTTTCTTTGTTTTTGTGCACTTTATTTCCTTTACTTTCATTTTACTAGCATCATTATTTTCCTTTAAATTCTTTAGTTTTATTACATATTACATTTGGCATTTGCTTTCATTTTTGTCCTCATATATTTCTTTCATTTTTTTATTTTTATGTTATTATTTATGAAAAAATTTCCCTTATTTAGCATTCACCCTCATGGGTTTCTCTTTTGTGAGTTTACAGTGTAAGACCATGGATAGGACCTATCCCTCATAAAAAATACCACCTTTTTAATTTTCCTCATTTATTATTTCACATGTTTATTTTTGGCACCCTCATGGGTTTTTCTTTTATGAGTTGCATTATAAGACTACAGATAGGACCCAAACCTCCTCATAAAATTACCATATTTTCATTCCTTTTCTAGAAAAGATTATTGATTTTTGTTCTTAACTTTAGATTTTTATGTTGATATATGAAATTTTCACAATAATCTATGTTAGCATGTTTTCCTCCATTTCCCTCATTTTTATGATAATGAATCATACTTTATTGTCATTGTATCCCCTTTTTTTTCTTTGTCACATTTTCTTGTGATTTGAAGTAACTTAAATTGTTTCATGTGTCACTCCTCTTGAATTCCCCTTTATTTCACTCCACATTGGATAAAACAAGGTCAAAGTTAAGATATAACTTTTATTTTACCTAGATTTATGAGACTCTTAGATCCCATGCTCTTTGAAGTTCTATCTCTTAGAAACCAAGTCCCAAGTATTAAAATGAAAGTCATCTTTAGCACCCATGTTTGGTTTTCCAAATTTGTATGGAGGAGGAATATAAAAATCCATCAAGAAAATTAAAATCCAAATCATTTAAATCAAAAGGTAATGATATATAAAAGGCAACATACAAATCTCAAAATTTAATATCATACCAAAAGACGTGATTACAAACACATATCCTATCTCTAATAGAAGCTCAAACTCCACAGTTGGCCTCACATAAAGCCAAGGTCATTTGGGGTATGGTAGGCCAGTAGATTGGAATAGGGGAATTCAATAAAATCTATGGTTTTACCTATTTTTTCATGCAAGTAACTAATATTTTTAGTAGACCAATGGCTATATAAGGGGTCCTAAGGAGCAAGGAACATGTTGTGAGAAGGTAGGTTCATTTTACTTTTCATGCATATAGCCTTCATGGGATGATCTATATACTTCATTTGTTGACCTAAGACTTGTGTGGCTAAGAGAAGTTATTTAAATTCCTTAAGGTCAAAATTATTCTTATTTTGACAAACCTAATTTGAGTGTTTAGACTTAGATAAAGAGTTCCTCTACCTTGGTTTTTACCTCATTCTCCCATCCACCCATTTAATTTCCCTCTTTGACAAGAAAATTTTGATTCCAAATCTATTTTCCCTTATTCTTTATTCCTTTCTTCTTCACCTCTTAAAAACATGATAGCATTACATTGTTTTAATTTTATCTATCCTTAGATCAAAACAACATGTTTGAGAAACTATGGATTACACCCTTACATCATTATTTACCACACCATCTTATTATCATCCTAGTCATGTTATTGGGTGGTTGTGTTTTCTTAAATTGTATCTTAAAACAAGAAATAAGTTTGAGTTTTCATCCTTTAGAGATTTTTATTCTCATATATCCATCATGATCTCTTTTGATTTTTTCAAACTTCACTTATCTTACATATGGCATTTGCCATTATCAAATGTTTCTTTTTATGTATGCCTTCTTCATGTTTGTCTTACATCTTCAATTATATTTCATTTTCAGTCTTTCATGTTTTTATTTTTGCCTATCTTACATGAGCTTGTTTTTCCATTTATTACATATCTTTATTCAAGTTTTCTTGCATGGATATTTCATTTATAATTCATGTTTTACATGCTTCCCGACATGATTTAGTATGTTATACATTCATTTTTTCCATTTATGTTTTAAATTCTTTCCAATATGATTTATTGTGTTCTACAATCATTTGCAATTCATTTTACATCATTTTTCATTATTTTTCCATCTCATTCATGTGCCTTAAATATTCTATCCTTACCTTAACAATCCTAATTTTCTAGATTTTCCTAATACCCTCATATCTTTGCCTTAATCACTACCATATGCCTATCTTCCAAATGGTCTAGATTTGTGGTTATTTTTTGTACTAATCTCTATAGGTTTGCCTAATTTTCTTCACATTGGACACCTTCAATTATCTTGTAGTCTACTTATTTATCTACAACACTAAGGTAAGTAAAGGTATGCATTTTTCAATTCTATCCTTTTATTTATCTTATTTGATGCTTACTACATTTTACTTAGCATTAGTGTTATGTGTTATCATGTTTTATTTTCCTGAATCACCATCCCATGTTTCACTCATGTGACACATGATGAGATTTAAGTGGGGCATATGTGTACACATAATATTTTCAAATTTTTATTGATTAATGGCACTTTGTATCTTGTAGGAACCCATCGAGTCTCAATCTTTCTCAGTGTATGGCTTAAGGGGTGCATGAGGAAAAGGTTGGGTAGACCATTGGTTATTCATAAGATTTTGTCCCCTTTTCCACTTTTTATCTACACACTTGTCTCCTAAAACCATTTAACATAAGCTTATTAGTCTCAGTTTTACCCATTCCCTTCATCTTTATCCTCATGTTCCTTGCCTTATCCCCCTTTTAATAGTTGGTTATACTAGGTCAATTGGGTCAACCCTATATAGTTTTCAACTTTTGATTATTGTATAGGGCCGACTAGGTCAACCATATATTGTTTTTGGGTATTTTTCAATTTGGATCTTGTTGGCCATTTGGCTGATATATCTCAGGACCTAGTGAATTATCTCTTGAAAAGATAAAAGGTCGATTGAGTTGACCCTATATAGCCAACATATTTGGAAGGATTTAGGGTAAGATCTACATATATGTACAAATTTATTTCTAACCATTTGAGAATAGAGAAGTGGAGAAGAATAAGTGTGAATTAACATCTATTTATTGACCATTCTACTTTAAGAATAAAAATTAGGGTTCAAATACTTTCTATGGAGATATGGATTTTGTCTTTGGATAAGTCTTTTAGATGCATAGATAGGTTGTGTATCCTAGAGTTGATTTTTATTTTTTATTCTTATGTACCACAAAAATATCTTTCAAATCACCTTGGCCAAGGGAGAGATTGAGGCTTGACGGGTTCATCTTCAATGGTAAGTGTTCCTGACTTTATTTCTCCTTTGTAAGAGTAGATAAATAATGTAGTTGTGATTATATTCCATGAATTAGTATTCCATATACATTAACATGAGTACATGTATTATATTCATGTTTAGTTTAGTTTGATTTGTTTCTAACCCCCAATTTTTCCCATAAGCTTTGGTGAGCACTAGATTAGATTTAATTTTTTGTTTATTAAAATAGAGTGAACATTAAACCTAGGAATCTTTTAGGATTGTTAAATGATTATTTTAGACTGTAATCTTTAGAACCCTTACTAAAATGGTGTATTGTGACAAGTGATTGCCTAATCAGGTCTAGTGGATCCTCATATTGGTCATGCTCTTGATTAACAAATGTATTCCCAATCGTAAGTGTAGGTATGCTCTATCTTCTCTGAGCTATGATTGATTTATAGACATGATGTATTTTTTATTGCATATAGTAAGGGATAATTGTCCTTCTTTGAGGATATATTTAAGTTTTTGAAATTGAAACAAAGTCTAATTTTTTTTAATTCTTTAAAACTAGTACAAGATTGGTAACCCATGTTGAGTGTCAGATGGGGAAGATTATCCTTGCATCTAGAAATTTATTCACTTATTTATAAATTAGTGGTTCCATCACTAGATTCACTGGCCTCTAACTTTTCCTAAAGGGTTTACAAGCATATTTTAAGGGGATAATATGATTAATTACACTAGTATCAAATATCTTAAGATCATAATATGACTAGGCAATGACATCCTTGAGCTTGGTTAGAAGTGAAATGACTTCCTTTAGCTCTTCATCAGTGCAAACTAAACCAATGTTAACACTTTGCTCATTCTTGATATTTCCCAAGTTGACTTGATTATAATATTTTTTGCTTACCTTGGGGTTTTTATCTTTATTTATTTGGGTCAAACATCCTTTCTAAGGAGATCATGCCTTTGGTTATTCAATTCTCCTTGAGTTGGATCGCTCCATCTTCAATGTCCTTTGAATTGTTTAAATAAATTTCATCATTTTCATCGATAATGTGGGATTCAAATATGCCAACATTACACATGAAGTCAATTATCTACTTATCATCATCAAAAAATTGGAGGTGATTGATATTGTCTAGCATAGAGGGGTGATATTATTTCCATAATAAATTCTTACAATTTCAAAGGTTCTAGAGGAATTAGGTTTTTTTATTATGAATTTAGAGCATCCAATAATTGGTTCTACTCCCTAGGTAAGGAAATGATATTAAATGAGTCAAAAAATTCAATTAAATCCCAAGATCTAAATTTATACTTTCTTAGACATCAAATCTTACATTGATATCTGATCTTGACCTAATTAACAACCAATTCTAAATCACTATAAATTAACAATTATTTTACCTTATGCTTGATTATAAATTCAAGTCCTAAAATAAGAGCTTGATATTTTACTAAATTATTTGTATAAGTGAGATGTAATAAATAAGAAGCTAGATACTATTTTCCTTTGGGATTTGTTAGAATAATTCGAATTCTAGAACCTTGCTTATCTTGTGCACTATCAAGTTTAATGTCTAGGGACCTTCACTTTCTCCTTTTACCTTATCATCTACAAAAACATTATTGGTTTCCAAAGTGTAAAAACTTAAGTTAGAGGATTGGTAATTTACCTTTTCATTATCATAATTATATTCAATGATCATATATTTCATTTTGGGTTCTTGATCAATCCTAATTTGATTGGGGATCTCACACCAAGGTAGCTACATACAGGAATAATCAGTGGACATATGTCCATTCAGGTATTTAGTCCAATCATGGCTCAATAACAATAAATAAGCCTCAGGTATGTAAATGACTTGAATGTCGATGAACTACTAGATTTGGGGTTCATGAGTGAGCTACATGTGAATATTTAATAATTCTCCTACCACTTTCACTCTTGATTTATCTAATTGCACCATTACCTTATCTGATTTAATTGGGTTTGATCCCAATTTTCCATAGATTCCTAAAGGTTTAATTTTAGTTAAAGCAATAGAATCAAGCAATAAATTGTGAATATTCTTACCAAAATTCCTTATAGTCAATATAAATGGTGTAACTTCATGCTTACTCTTATACATTACCACATTTACATGAGCTAGTTTAGCTTTGCTAGAGCTAGGATTTTCTTTTAATGATTTTAGTAACACATCATGTTATTCAATGATTTGAGTAAGTTCATGCAATGATATGTTTTCCTCGATATTTTTCATATCTTCCACTATGCTATATCTACCCTTTGATTTTGTGCAGGGATATTCTATTGTTAGTTGATTTTCCTTACCTTTAGAGGGTGGAGGATTATTGTCTATCCTACCATTAAGAGGTGTATCTATTTTATTAGGTGGGGTGGAAGTTGTTAGATGTGGGTTCTAAAATTTAATTCTAAAGACATAGTTGATCCTTTGGTATTATTGGAAATCATGCACCTCCTCAACATTGTCTTCATTCTAATTTTCATCTTGACTAGGAAAATCATAGGTCTCAACCATGAGGATTGTTTCAAGTGATCTAGAAGCATCATTGGTATTGTCAGATATTTTAGCATTATTTTGATTAGTGGGATTCATATCAAACCCCTCCATTTGGACTATGAATGGATTCAAACACATTATATAACTCAACATAGTCTAGTTCTCTATATCTTTTAATATTGTGTACTTGGTACCATTGGGCAAGGCTAACTCATAAATGTTGATCTCAATTAACTTGATCAAAGGGGGATCACTACTATTGTTATACCTATTGAACAACCTATTATATCTCTAAAAGTTATAAATTCTATTAGAACTCTCACCAATATTTCTTATTTGTTTCTTGAGTCCAAGAAATCATTAGTGAGATTTTGAATGGTTATTTATATCAAATCTAATTCTCTATTTGGAGGCTCTAATTTCTTGTTTCAGGTTGTAGTTTAAACATTGGTGTTATTTACATGCACTAGTGCTTGACTAATATTATTCTAGGGAAGTGCTCTAGCATTTGTGTGGTTGAATAATCCTAGCTACTACTTGGGTTTCATGTGGCTCAATGATAATTGGTTAATCACTAGTAATTAGAATCATGTAGGAAGATTTTGATTCATGTTGGGTATGACATTTAGAGTAGTCATCATTAGGTCATTATTTGGTATAATAAAGGTAAGATGCCCCTATGGGTGCATTTTCTCATCAATATGGATGGCTTAGGCATATGTTAAAGGCAACATGTCAATATTCAAGTCTCTTTTTAAGAAGATAAATGTCATTAGGTCTAGGGCATTTTTGTATATTTATAAATACAAATCATCTAATAGCTTATAGGGTTGGGATGTTAGGCTATATATATTTTAGAACCTTGTGTTGAATGTTATGATTAGTTATTTTATGTCCCTTTTGAGGGTGGTAAACTATTGGTACATAACTCTTGGGCTTACTACCCTACCAAATTAGGCAATAAATGTATCATTTAATTGACCCCATCCCATGATGGAATATTCCAACAAGTTAAGGAACCAATCATAAGCCATGTCTCAGAATGTAAAGGGAAAAAGATGGTAAGCCACATCCTCATTAGTTACATTAAGTAGCCTCAAGTATGTTTTGAATGAATTTATATGATCTTAAATGGTTAATATATCGGTGGGAATAAAGAGAGGCAAATATTTTTTTGGGTTCCTTGGTAGATCATGCATGGTTTTAGGGACATTGATGGATAAGCCAACTAACCATGCCAAGATTGGCAAGAGGGGTTGAAAATTTTAGTTAGATGGGGAATTTGGTTGGGTCCTAAAATTTATACTTTTACCTTTGTTTGTTATAGCCTTCCTATGGGTTTTTAGGGATGTTAAAGGGACCCTAGGTTCAGATCAAGATTTGGTTCTAATCCTAAGCAATTCTAGGACATAGAATAGGTATAGAGAGAAAATAAACCTCAAAGGTAGCTTCATAGGTGAAAAATATTACAAATATCAATCAAAATTTTATATAAAAAGCCTTAGATCAAGTATCTTTACCTTGATATTTGAGGATATAAGCTTTGAAACTTTAGAGTTTTCAAAAATTGCACAAATAATATTAGTCCCACATGTTAACCTAGAAAGTTTAGTGTTAAACCTATATTTTAAATCATTTCTATGCCTAATCAACAACCTGAGAGTGTTTAAGCATAAAAAAATCATTTAACATAAATATATGCAAAGGTTTACCCAATCCCATATGAATTAGAGCAATTATGATCTTAAATTCTTAGATCCAGTACAAGTGAGGTCTCAGTGATCAATCTTTACACAAATTCTTACAAATATCTAGATTATTTACCAAATTTATGTCAACCTTTGCAAAGATGATTAAAAAACCATTAATATGCCTAAAGAATGGGGTATTTCACCTATATTTGCATAAATTTTGACAAATATCTAGATTATTTACCAAATTTTCATATATGAACACTAACTTTGATGAAATCCTTTAAAGAATATAAATATTCATATAAAGAATGAAGATCTATAGTGTTCCTTAATAATAATTGTGTACTTTGAAATAATTATGTACATATTTAATGAATTACACTATAATTTCACTAAGATGCATGAAATTAATTGCACAGATGCCCTCCTTCTAGTGCCAACATTTTCCCTTCCTATTGATGCACTTAATGTGCTCCCTGTGTCACTAGGGAATGAGAGTAAAGTAATGAACTCAATTTTAAGTCTTGGAATACCTGGGGCTTGAGTTTTTTACACAACTAATACTATAAATAACAAAATAATAGATATGTGGCCACCACTAGTAAGTTTTCAAGCAGACCCTACTTTAGGGATAATAGATATTACATAATGACACTTTATTTCTTAATAATATTTATGAAATTTTTCTAAAATTTACCAATTATTGCCCAAACATAAACAAAAAATGAATATTTATAGAATGATTTAAACTAAAGTGATAAATGGGTTAGATCCAAAGGTGAGTAGGGTAAGGAAGAAAAGAGAGTTTGCTTCAGATGATTAAAGGTGTCAATTCTTCCAACTTCTATGACAAAAAAATATAAAACTATCATCTAACAACAATAACATAATACTCAAGGATAAATAAATGTAGTTGAAGATTCAAAGGAAAGGAAATTCATATATCTAGAAGCATACATTGCATAAAAGTTAGTCATTCACATTAAATTGCATAAGCACATTCGCTACAAATAAGATGAAAACAAAGCACATATAATAGAAGATTTGTTATCCTAGTGCCAAACTCAAACCAACAAATATGTAAGATGATGTTATTATCAGATTAGTTAGTAAAAAATAAACCATTATTTATCTAAAATCATGAGAAGTATAAACCACAAAATTACACAATAAAGCATACAAACAATATCTCAAATTCTTAGCTCTCTTATATTAGCTATATAATAATTGTTCTTGATTTATCATTTAGAGAAAATCCCTATATATAGGTCTTAAAATACCTATGCAAGCTCAAGTGGTCCCATTATAATATACTTAAATGCATACAAGTGGCTAAAATTCCACATATTAAAATGGAATATTCTAAATTTAAATTTACAAAATGAAACCAAATATTCCTTAAGGTCCTGGATGAGGTTATTGAGATGCCTATTGTTTCTACCTTTATTTCTTCTTTTCCTCTTCCTTTATCTAGAATTATATGCATGACAAGTATTCCTTATAAATTTAGATGAAATATAGGATCATAGGTCAAACTAAGTTAGGTGTTTCTTGAATAAACCTTCCATGTTATGCAAGCATAGGCCTCAATGTTTCTTCAATGGCATTTACTCTCTCTAGAATTTGGTTGGAAAAAACCATAATGTTCATTACCTCAGTAGCTTTCTTGGCCTTGACAATGTCCTACTAGAACTTAGAAACAAATACCTTCATTTGAGCCTTGAATTATTGGTCATCCTTGAAGGTGCTATTAGGTTTGGTCACCCTAGTGACCATGGAATCTTTAAATAAGAGGGAAATCTTAAATTTTATCTTTTATAAGAACGTAACTGCATCCTTGACCTATTCCATCCACCTCTTCAATATCCTTCTATTCATCTTGATGGTCTATGCTAGGATGATATCCTCAAGTGAAAAAACCTTGAGGTTTAGGTTCTTGTTACTCTTTGTCACTCTATCTAATTTTACCAACTTGGCATCATAGAGTGTAAGTTTTTGGTCAAATTTAATGACCACATTATACTACAGAGTCCCATCTTATTACTTCCTCTTCGTGAATTTGTATAGATTGAAGACATTGATGAAAACATTAATTACCCAGATAGTGGGGTTATCAGGTAATGTAGGCAATGCATGTTCCCTTAGTCTCTTCATCTCCTATTATATGCCTTTCATCAAGGCCACTATGGATTCTACATTGGCTTGAACTATGGACATAGGTTCCTTTGAATATTCATCCATCTCATTGGGGTTAGCCTTCCTCTTCCTTGTCAAAGTGAAGAGGGACTCTTCACTTTCATGTACCATAACTGAGATATATTGGGGCTTCTCAACCTACATCCTTACCACTCTCTTCATTATACCTATATCAAGATCAAATATCATCCCAATTTGTGGTGTAGAGAGGACCAACTAAGGCCTCTCTTATTTTTTTACCTATATAATGTCTCTGACCTAATTTAGGGTAGCATTAGGTGTTGGATTTGTTAGAGGTGGATACAATGGAGGTTCTTGAGTTGGGGTAGAGGATAAATCTATAGCAAGAATTTGAGGCAAGCTCATTGTGTATATTTTCCCAAGTGTGCCAAATAGAGATCTTGTAGGGCCCATATTAAGAATAAATCAATGAAATTTAGGAGGCAAATTCACCTTTGAAGTTATGGTAATATTAAATGGGGATGCAAGTAAATGTGGCCTTAGGAAGGTGAATAATTTTTAAATGGGCCTTAATGGCATTGTTGATGTAGGGGAACCAATATAAAGTGAGGCATTTGTTGTGGCTACTTGGGAAGAAAGAATATTTGAAGTGGCATGGGAGATAAAATGGGGGAGGGTAAATGTTGAGGAATTACTAGGTTGGCCCATAGTGGTGGCAATTGAGGGTTGGGTAGTTGTAGCTATAAAGGATAATGATGTTGAAGTTAATGGGGAAAAAATGGTGGGAGGAAAAAACATAGAAGCATAAGAAGAAGTAAATGTACTTACAATTAAGAAGGAAGGTAATGGGATAATACTTAAATCAAGAGCCTGGGGTGTGCTAGTGGAAGTAGTAGTCAATTAAAGATCTAATAGAGGTGTTATTATTCCTCTCATGGTGGTTTTGGGATCCTTATTCTTCTTTAAACCTCTTAATGTTCCTCCCATCTAGTGCTTGTAGTTCTTCCATAGATATCTCGATGCCTTATTTCAATTCCTCAAGGTCAATGGCAGTAGGGTTAGGTTGATCTAGGATTTGGATAAGGGATCCCATGGTAGATGAAAAGATCAATGTGGGTCCTTAGGAAGGGTCAAGTTGGTTTCTAGATCCTCCTTTCTTGAATCTTGGAGGTAGCTATGACCGCTTGAAGTGGTAATAAGTGGAGGTATACATGGCCTATTCCTAATAAGAGGAATGTTATCTTATTATTCATCTTACCCTTCATAATTAGCATAAAAAAATGATCTCATGGGTTGGTGTTGGCTGAGACCTAAAAATATCTTCCTTCTTCTTCTCTCTATCCAGTCTCATCTCTAGTTCATTATTCTTCCTTATTACATTCTTGAGAACCACCTCATCATTCATAGCATCTCTATATATCCATTAATGAACTTCTTATTGATGTTTGTAATCCATTACTACATCCTTATTGAATTTGAAAAGATGCTTATAAATGACATTATTAGGATCCTAAGGTTTAAATTCATCCATAGGATATAGGTAATAATCCCTATGCCTAATAACTACAATAACATCAAGCCATTTGGTAATTTTGGTTCTCCCTAGTTTGTAAGGAATCTTATGGGGGATGTATTCTTATTTTTATTAAAGATGACATCAAATCCATGCAGTAATTGATGAGACATCTCTTCTTCTACCAACTTCATTGGCATGTAATTTAATAACCTAAGAGGAGCTACCATCACTCTATTCAAATAACCATGTAGTTTAGGTGTAGCCAATAACTACCCATGTCCCTCAAGGTTTTCTTGAATTTAGGGGGAACCCTATGTATTTTTCATTTAATCATTAACTTGTAAACTACTAGGTATAAATCTTCTATAATCACTCTTATGTTGTGCTTGAGAGATGAATGTGCATTATAGGGAAAAGTTGAGGCACAACCTCTTATCACTCAGGAGACCATGAATTCTAACCCAGTTGAGCCATTACATAGATTGCATCTAGTAAGTAGCTCATCTTGAAAAAGGGGTTACCATTCTTACATGTGTCTTGAATTTCATATATTATATTTCTACTAATAATTTCCCCAAGTGGGGGAGTTTTTTGGTCCTCCATGATGATTTGAAATAACAAAATAAACCTTATGTCTACATAGGTAATGTGTGGATTGTCAAATACTTTACTCAATAAGTCTATGCCAATTCTAACTTACTATTTGAATTAATAGATAGGAAAGTTTCCTTGGTAATCAATGAGAATGGATCCTATTGGGTCAATCACCCATGATGCCAAGACCTTCTCTAGGAAGTGCATCTCATACCAGTTATCGATGATGACCTAATTATATTCAATTTATGGGGAGGGAAGGTCATAATAATTATTAAATCTTGGTAATATTATGAAGGCAATAAGGATGCCATAAGACATTTATTTGAGTATCCCATCTTCACATCTTGACCTCCCAAAAATACCATAAACAAGGTTAGTTCACAACATGACCTCTAGCTTAGCTTCAACCTTATAGAGACTGACTGCATTAATGTCTTAGGTATTTAAAGCTAGTTGGATTATATGAGGCATGGTTTCATCCTCATCCAAAATCCCAATTACTTCTACATTGAAGTATATACTACTATAGGGTATGCCACTTGATGTTATGGCCTCAAGAATGAATTCAGTGTCTTTGAAGATAATGAAAGTACCATATTGGAATAAGAAGTCATCATTTCCAAAATAAATACTCTTACCTAGAGTAAAGGGACTTGTTTATGTCATATTTTATAATACTCTATGTGGCAATCAATACCTCCTTGTATCTTTCTATAACTTTCAAGCTCTGATGGTGGTGGTTGGGAATGTAGTTTGAAAATGTCTTGAGCTTTGTCAAATTGGGAGAGTGCATACAATAGAGAGATAAAAAGTGTATAGATTCTAAAATGCAAATAGTAATAAATTTTATTATGTATCCTCTCAAAATATCTCTAAAATTAATTTAATGTTTATGGATATCTTGGTTCATGCCTATTAATGGCAAGATTTTCAACTTTGCATGTATTTGAAACAACCCTAAAACTTTTTAATTTAGCAATTAATTGCATTAAGATTTGACTTAGCTTTAATTTGAATTGATTTTCCATAAATTTTATATTTAAATCTAAATATTTCCACCTTTTTACATGTGGATACCACCTCAAACCTAGCTAAGTACTCATGGGGCATAGATATGACTAGGCTACCTAGTTGGCTCAAAGTCTAAACATGTGGCACCTTTTGATTGCCTCATAGTTTTTTAGAATGTAGCTTATTATTATGAATCATCTATATCCTACAACATCAAATATTTTAATTTGTAGAAAGTTTTTAGGTGGTTCCTTTTAGTTTTTATTGGTTGGTTGCAGGAATGCCATGCATCACTCTTGTGGGAAATCAAAACTTTTCTTTACCAAGTGGATCTCTCAAAAAGGTAGTCAATTTTTTTATTTCTAGGTGTCTCCTCTAGAAGGATTTTAGAAAACTATTGGTAAATTTATTTTAATTGGATTGATCAAGTGGAGAAATGCATCTCTCTTTGAGGTGATCTCATAGATATCAAATGAAACAACATAAGAATGCCAAGTTTCATCATCACACAAACCCAAAGGGGATATGCATCATTCTCATGGTATTTTGTTTATTATTCTACCAAGTGTCATTCTCAGAAGGAGCCTCAAATAGCTATATCTCATTGAGCTTTTATTGGATGGCTTAGGTGCAACTACGTGTCTTCCTTATGAGATCTCATGAGCTTCAGATGTTCGTAATAAAACATAGACACATGGTGACCTTGGGTAAACCCAAAGGGGACTTGCATAATTTTTAGAAGGATGCTCAGGTCTGGTTATTTTTCTTTGGGATAATGGTGGCATCTCATAGGCTTTCACATTATGTTTGGATGCATGGGGGATGCATGGTAGCTTATATCAGATGGGCTAGCTTGTAGGGGATAAGATTATGACACATAACCCTAGGATTTGAATTTTAATAGAAAACTTCTTCATAGTCTTCTAGATGATGCCACATAGCTCATAGACTTGGTCGACTTTCTCCAGGTGTCTTGTATGGGATGCAATGAATCTTTAAGCTATTATAGAGCTTGGCAAGGTGGACACCTATCATTTTAAGCTATAGTTTTAAATTTGACATCCCATGAGGCATCATAAACCATAACTTAAATTTGATGTCCTATAAGGTCAAGTGAGAAACTAAGTTAGCCTCCCGAAGATGTCATTGGCCATCTTAAATAAATTTAAACAAGATTAAAGCAAAAATATATAATCAAATACTTTAAACACAACATAATGTTAACTCAAAAATACCTAGTGAAGCTTATTGCATTCTCATCTATTAGAAAGCTAGGTCACACTTAGTGAAATCATGTCTTCACATTGTTGAATCGTTAATGGTTAATAATTCATTGCTAAATAAAACTTGAAGAAGACTTGTAATAATTTGAATATTTCTAAGTGTCAATCATTATTGTAAAATGAATAATTAACCAAAAATTGTAAAAATCATAAGTAATGGTAAATTAAATCAAATACATGTAGTAACAAAATGATTTAATATGTTTTACATCTTAAGAAAATTTTAAAATTAAATAAAGGAGGGTCCCAATTCTGAGAATAGGGGAATGTTGATCATCAACAAGTTAAAACTATATCAAACAACTCAACATAGTCTGATAATCCTCCCACCACTTTATCAATTAATTTAATATAGTCCATTATTTTTCACTCCTTTATTTATCCTACATCAACCATCTTGATACAATCATATATTCCTATACCACAACAACCTACACTGACTAGATCATTATAATCTGGTATCACTAATTCATCCCAAACTACTACATTGACTGGATTGATGAAACCAATTTTTAGTTCTCATTTACAACCAACCAAATTGACCAACTTAATGTTGTTTATTACTTGTGACAAAAATACATCATCCACATTGATGTAGGTAGTTTTTATTTTTTCCCATGGAACAAACTATATCAACTAGCTCAATACAATTTTTTCTTTCTAGCCAAACTACACAAGCCAGGCCAAAATAACAAAGTTCTTTTTTTACCCAATATAAGTGTACTTTAGCTACTATATTAGATAATTTAATTAAATATTACACAAATTTATCTCAAACTAGTTTATCTCCCTTAGTATATGATAAGTGGGACCACATCACATAACTCTCTCAACTTCCCTCTCAAATTTATTTTCTTGAGCTCACGAGAGTATATATAAAATATTTTTTAAACTTTCTAATTTATAGATGTTTTCTATCTTGTAACCACTTATCAAGTTTAAATTTATTTAAGCACATGCCTTAAAGGGTTTACTAGGAAAGGGGTGGGAAGATCAATGGTTCTTCATGAGAGCTGCTATTTATCTATCATTCCAATATCCATTAAAACTTCCGTATATTTGAACCCCTAAGTTATCTCATTCCATATGGTATCCTCTAACTATATCAGGAACTATATCTTCATATTATGTCATCTTAAATTGATGTATTTATAAATATTTTCTATCCCATCCTAAGTATAATAATTATATTGATGCAATTTCTAACTTTAAAACACATGCTCCATAACTAGGTAAGCCTAACCAACCTAATTTGAGGTTATTTATCTTATTCAATATTAAATAAAGCTAGATGATATTGTCAACTAAGTATTTTGGTGGGATTAGGGTCATCCGTCACTATAAATATAATCCACCATTTAAGTATAATATAGATGAACATTCATTTTCAATTGTTTTTGCTCATAATTATACCCTAACTCTTCATTTAGAGGAGTTATTTCTTACATACTTTCATGGAGGGAAAAATTTGTCTTGTATAATATTGGATGCAATAGGAGGAATCATTTTATACTATATCTTGTTTTATCCATTGATATCCTTACAAAAAAATAATATCTTGAAAAATGCCATTAGCGAAGTGAGAGACTGATGCTTGTTAGGTCTTGTTCAAGGTAAGTATATTGAAACCTTAGCTATTTATTTTTGATATATAGAAGTTGTATAATTTATTGGCTAATTAATGCGTATCTTATTATTTGAATTATCTCTACACTTAAACTTAGTGTGGTGTTTTATTATTTTTAGGAAACTAGGGTCTAGTTCCTAAATAATAAAAGGTCTGGAATAAGGGGAAAATCTAACCAAATATAGTAAAATATATGATTTGGTAAATTTAATCAAATTAATTACATATGGAAAGAAATGATCTTATCTAAAAAATAGGCTAATATGGATGATTCAAGGGTTGAAAATTGCTACACAGGAATGGGAAGATGTCAAGAATCTAGATCTATCTTTCATTTGGTGAAAGGACAAGAGCATTAAAAATAAGAAACCTCAGGGTCCAATGCTATAGTGTAGTTCTTGACACTATTATTCAAAATAGTTACAAAGGTCTAAGTTTTTTGGGTTTTATTCATTGTCCCTATATTATTTTACTTATGAAATTTTAGATCATGAATGAAAATGGATCTCCTTATAGATTTGATTTAATATCCAAACTTGGGTTTATCTACACACATGAAGCAAAAAATACATCAAAAGCAAAAGGGGGAAAAATTGGGTTAGGGGAAGAATGATCACATGATTTAGAATCCCTGTTATCCTGACTATTGCCTACATTAACCCTTAAGCTAGGGTCTTAGATCAAATGTAATTATCCTTTAGGAAACATACATAATTAACACAAATGATATATGAAAGAATGAACTTTTCCTTAGGCCCTTCCTTGATCAAGCATGCAAGTTTATATGTGATGAATAATGTTGAGCTATACTATTTATTGATTTTTAGTTATGTACTATGTCAAATTAGTAAGTGCTAGATATAAAATACCTTATGAAATCACTTTATATAGGAGACTCTTTATTTAAAATTTGGGATCTCTATTTGCATTAGCTGACATTATAAAGACAAACAAAAATTAAGGATGAAGATAAGGAAGGGTTAGGATTCATTAAATAAGGAAAACTAACCATTAGGACTCAAAATATATTTGGACAAGAGTGATGGAAATGGGATACCCTAGGGTCTAATGATATAGTCCAACCCTAGAACTCCTATCTTATAAGATTGAGACTTGAGGGGATAGAACTAACATGGGAAATAGAGTTTTGTTGAGCTATAATGACTATTTGGAAGGCTATAGATGATTTAAAATAAGCAAAAAGGTCATTTAGTCATGAAATAAGACCAAGATAAGTAAAAAAAAGACATGGATAAATGTGAACAAGGCTCATATTCTCTAGTCAAAGTCTCCTATGAAAGGACTATGAAAAGATATGATATGTGTGGTTTCTTGACCAATTTAGGGTGTATAAATTTTCCCCTTTTTATTCTAGTGATGTAATGAAATGAAGTACTAGAGTAAAATAAATAAAATAAAATTTGTACCTAAACTTACATATGTGGAGATAAATGTGTTGTAAAGGGTCGAATCTCACTTTCTATCCAAGAAAGTGAATGGAGAGATGAATAGTGCCTATAAAAAAAAGGAATCCCTAAAATAGATACCCCCTATACTGAATCTAAAGGTGAAATCCATGTAACATAGAAAAGGAGGGCAATTATTACACCCTATATTGAATCTAGCTAAAAATGAGGAATGCTTGGAGGCCCAAAACTAATGTCTGTCCTCTATCCCACATAAACTCATGTAATCTATAATGTGTGTATAAAATTTGTATGTTGTGAAGAAAAAAATATACCATGTTCCCACTTTGAATATCTAAACTAGAACTGAGAAATTATCATAGGCCCAAAACCAATGTCTATCCTCTATCTCACATAAACTTGTATATCCTAGGTCTAGGTAATATAATGGACCAACCACTATAGATGGTTGTGTGGTACAACTTGGTGATAACTTGGGTACAACTAGGTGTAATTTGAAACTCTATTCAATGTGTAAGAAGATAATGGCATGTCTTTCCATTCTATTTGTATAATTCTAGATGATGAAGAATATGAACATCTATGCCATGCCCCCAAATCTAGTATGTGAGTGATGCATATGTATAATCTATTAATATATATAGCATGTGATATGACCTATCATACCATGCCCCATGTGAAAAATTGGAGATCAAAACATTGTGCTCTACATTATGCCTATAATATGTTATCTAGTCTTGTAACTATGTCATGTTATATGAAGTTATATGTGTGAGATGTGTAGTAATGTGCATGCCCCCAAATCTGGTATCAAAGTCTGAATCTATATTGAAGTCACTATCAATCCATATAATCTAAACCATTATATTTGAATAGTCTATGTATTTGTATGCCAAAATCACTATGGATGCATATGATTTGAACTATTATGTTTGAATAGTCTATGTATCTATGAACTAAAGGTATACCCCTGTGAATGTCTTGATTAATGTTAATTTACCCATGTAATTTAAATTACTATATATTTTGACCAATCTGAGAAGAATTTGATAATCTAAATATTGGAGGTTTAAGAACCATGGCATATCCACTTATGAGAGTGGATGGGTATGTTAGGTAAGTGTACAAATAGGAATAATGAGAATGATGCCCCCCTTTTGGGGAGAGGGACAAAATTTGTGATAGAGGAGGTCAAGCCAAAAATGACTAGTGGCATAATGATAGAAATAAGTTTAGTATAGTTTGAATTGATTGAGAAGTTATTTGATTTATTAGACTAAGTTATTGAAATTAGAATAATTTTTTATTGGTGATGAATAAGGTGTATGTCTGGGTGTAAGAAAAGTATAAATATGTGCATGATATAGTAGGAAAATAAAGTATTAATAAAGATAGGATCATGTGATGTTTAAGGTATCATTGTCATAATTCCATGGAAGAAAATGGTTTTAAAAATGGTGTTACAGGGTTCAAGTTATGGGAAAAATGGTATATTGCTTTGATTGAGAAAACTGGGTCATATAAGAAGTTAGATTGATTCTCAATTCATTTATGTATTGACTAGGTTGAGATTTAGAGCTCTGGATTAAGAGATATTCCAAGGAGATGATCACCTACCATGACCTAATTTGAGTAGTTGGTATCCCAGGTTTAGGTTGGTGGTGATGTTACCCTAGTTAGTAACTAAAACATGTGGTTTTTGCCTATTTAGAAGCCTATTTTTTATTTTGATCTATTTAAAATGTCCTAGGAAAATTTTCACTAGTTCCAATTCTCCTATCCTACATCTAACACTACTATCTAGGTCCAGGTTACTATGCTCTTTTCTAGTGTTGCTATCTTATACCCATTGCTATTATCCTAGAGTCTTTATTTTTTTAAGATGTTTCTTGGTTGGGTGCTCTTGTTTTCACTTGGCTTAATTATTTGGCATTATGGACTTATATGATATATATATATATATATATATATATATATATATATATATATATATATATATAATTTTTGGAGTTTTTAGGGTGAAGTGTCGATGAGAGAGTTCTACAAGGGCCAAGTTATGGAGACATTGAGGTTGTTACCATTGTCTAATAATGAGAGAGCTATCATAGATGGGGTAGGGATGGGTCATGTGTGTGACTTAAGCATAGTGTAGTGGAATAAGTATATGATTATTACCTTATGTGAGAGGTGGAATGTAAATATATGTACTTTCTAGTTTCTTATAGGGGAGATTACTATGAATTTGGAAGATATGTATCATATTTTGCATTTGCCAATTAGTGGATAGTGTGTGACATTATAGGATGACATGGGTGCTATGCTATTGATTATGTATCCTTGTATTTTGTTAGTGTGCCCTCAAGTATACATCAAAGAAGGAGTGACAGTGATTTACTATTGTCAATTATTATGTAGTCAAGTGGCATCATTTGTTTCCATGGATAGGAATGGAGTGTTTATTGTATATAAGATGCATATGATTATTTATACTATTGAGATATATGGCACTATGTTCTTGTGGGGTAATACTATGCTTGCCCACTTATATAGGGATCTATATAGGTTTACACAAGAGGAATTTAGTGGTGGGTTAAGTGTAACAATGTTATTGCATTGTTGGGTTTACGATCACATAGTAGTTGTGCAACTGATAAGATTACTGAGGTAGAAGTGAGCACTTCCACTATCATTTAATGAGTAATGGATGAGTAATTTAACTATACAATCTCCTGGGACAAATAATAATAGGTGGGTGTTAGAATGACTAGTGGATGGTGACATTATATAGAGGCCTTACATAGGATTTCTTGGGTGGGATGAGGATGGAGTATAGTTGTAGTATATGAGGGTCAATTGTTAGATACATGACCACTAGGTTGGCATGTACAAGTGCTTTCAATATGAGCACATGACTAGATAGTTTGGTGTACTATAAGATGTGCCCCCAGTAGTATGGGTATGGGTGAGGAGTGCATGAAAACCAATGAGGGTAGGAGCTCACATGAGGCCCATGGAGGCTAAGCTAGCACCATTACCATTAGATGTAAGGGATGCATCTATAGACATTCCTAATGGAGATGATGTTGGATGTATAGATGCATATACTTCATGGTGTATGAGGTATCAATAGACTCCATTATATCTTGTTGATGGAGGGGATAATCCAAAGTATGAGGATACTACATTGATCTAGATGATGGGAGGTAAGTAACAATTTCATTTGAATTGTGTATAATATTGTGCTTTTTATTTATTTTAAAAGTATATATCTAATATAGTGTTGTAACTTATGTGCAAGTAGAATGGGAGGTGATCAGGATGAGGCACATACTAGGGTGGGGAGTGGAGATGATGATTATTGGGAGACCATCATTGAGTCTACACTCCAAGAGCTCACATAGCATGTTCTTGATGATATTATGGAGGAGGGATTGATAGAGTTTGTGATGGTTATGGCTGGTATTCATGCTCATTTGTTTGATAGGGATACTATCAAGACAATTGCATAATTTATGGTATCGAGAAAGAGATAAGTTGATGGCTAAGCTGGATAGGCATCAGATGCCCCCAACCAGTTTTGGATTAGTGAGTGAGGATTAAGGATGAGTACATAGAGCTTCATTGGTGGTATGTGAGCTCATGTGAGGAGCATGGTCAACTAATGGAGTGAGATATTCATCATAAAAGACATTCAAGAGCTTGAGGAGATGTGGGTTCATCTAGTTCTAGAGTGGATTATGGGACTAGTAATGGTGGGGTGAGTGAGACAAAGAGTGAGGGCATGATGCCCATTCATGATTGATTATATTTGATATGATGTATTTGTTTTTAAAAACATTGTTATATGTATATATGGATACTAGTTATGATTTTGACTCATTTGTACTATTTTATGGGATTTGAAATATATTGTTATATTTGTTGTAAATGATTGATTAGAAATAGTTGATTTGGTATTGATTTTGAGGTTGCATATGTTTTGGTAAAATGTTATTTGGGATGTGATTTGATTGTTCGAGTGTAATGCTAGTTTTTGATTTTGAATCATATGCAAGTAACAAAATTTATTTATTTTATAATTAGTAAATTGATTTGGTAAAGTGAGTTGGTTTGAGATTGGGAAAATAGGATATTAGTAAAATTAGGATTTGGATAATTTGAATTAGCTAGGTATGGTTAGTTGGAACTAAGAATGGTAGTTTGTTAGTAAAAGTGGATGTAAGATACATTTTGTGCATATCATTTCCCTGAGAATGGCTCAAGAATACAAATGTTGGAACTTTGGCTCCATCATCACCCACTGAGTGTAGTTATGTAATCATGTGTGTGTTAATTAATGTTTGGATTGTGTGTCCAATCCCTATGAGTAGGTGGCTCAAGAATACAAATGCTATCCCTTTGGCTCCATCATTACCCCATGAAGTGAAGCTATGAATTGATGTCAATATGAATGTATGTCATATCACTATTTAAACCCTGATGGCCAACTAAACAAGTGTTCATACTACTCATGCTGTGTAGGAACATATGGTGTATATGATACCATTTGTTGTGAAGAAGGCTCATCTATCCATAATCATATTGTAATTTTTCATGAAATAACACTGTATGACCTCTATTTTGATGCATATGACTGAGCAATAGATTGATCTAGAAATGTAACCTATGATCATGGCTTATCTAATCTTAATCTTAGTGGGTTGCTATGTGAAATAGGTATTAGAAAGCTCAACCATAGTGAATATCTCTCTATAGTAATACTCTATGATATGGGTTCATATAATCTTAATTATAGTGGTTTGATATATGAGATAAGACCCAAAAAAATTGGCTGTAGTGAATATCTTTTGGAATAATACTCTATTGTAGTGCCTATGACTATGCTGGATTTATGTATGGAACTACACTATGTAGTCTTTAGACTATAGTATTATATGTAGGATGCTCTTCATGTACTAGTTTCCAAAAAATTTGAATACGTGGAATATGAGATCTCCTATGAGGCTCTATCCTAAGAGCTACATTACTCTCACAATGAATAGCTAATGATTTTGGTGAAGGAATGTCTTGGGATGACTCAGCCATAGAGGAATGAGGTCTAGGAATCCATGATGGAGTTGATCTTGGTACCCCCTATGTAAATGCTATGATGCCATTATCAAAACATCTATTAATTTAATCCTTGAGTCCATAACAATCATTATCTCTATGCCCATGGATATGATGATAGTTAAAAAAGGGCCGATGTGGCTATCTATATAAGAGATGTGGATCTCATCAATGAGTAGAAGGTAATGTGATTAACCTCCTATTTAGTAGTGTTTATAATATGACACATGGTCTATCCTTCTCTAAATCAAACTATAATGGTGCCTTGTTACTTTTCTCTTTAGTGCATATTGTAGGTTTTCTCTAAAAATTAGCCTTTTGTTCTTAACTAGTTTCTTTTCTAGTTGTGGTCTCCTATCTTGTTTTGGACATGGTGGATGTTGTGTGGTAGAAGCTATAAATGGAAGTACTACTATGAAATATAGAGTAATTTAATCAACTAAATTTGCCTCAATCAATCCTAATTTATTTTCCAAGGATAGAAATGTATAGCACAACTGCTTGAAAGAGGACTCTATCTCATATAATATATGCTTGAGGAGAGGTTGATGAAGCCCCTTAATAAATATATTATGAATTTTTAAATCTACTCGTTTATAGATCAATCTTAACATGTGAATCTTGAATTGTAAGATATAATCACTAACTAGATCTAAAGTATTTGATGCAATTTGGTGAGTTTTTCATATATGACATGAGGTCCCATGTTTGCTATGTAATATCTAAGAAATGCTTCCTCTAAATCATCATATGTGTGCAAGGAGCCAATGGGGAGTAGATGAAAGAACCAATTCTGTGCCTCCCCCAATAATGTTTGCTAATTTTTTTTTAGTAGAATAAAAGGACTCACATGAGATGGCAAAGCCTTCTAAAAGGCTTGAAGGTGTATGAATAGATCTTCTGTTCCATCAAAGGTATCTATAAATTCTTAAGCAATGAAGATTTTTAAAATGTCTTTGGAAGAGGGTTACCATGTAAATCATTAGCATCCAAAGACTTATAAGCCTTTTTTCCAAGGTAAGGAGATGTACTTGGTGTTATAATTCACCAACTACATGCATCAAAGAAATAATCCCTTGGGATGTTATATTAGCATCTTGAAGTGGCTCATTTAATCATTGAATTTGATCATTAATTTTAGCCATGGGAATTCTAAATTTAGAAATGGGACCATAGAGAGGGGATGTGCTCACTTGAACCTTTGGAGGAATGGTAACTTGGACCTTAATAGAGGGATGTGGGATACCATTATCTTTAGGTGAAGAGTGAGAAATAGGTGCTACTACAGTAGGGGGTGGATTGAGATATTCATTGGTATCTTTATGTTTTAGTGAATCACATTCTAATTGAGTAGAGGATGTGATGTTATCATTAATATGTGTATTATTTGAAATATAATCATGCATAAAATTAGAAACAAAATTTTTTAGTGCATTATGTTTGAGAGGAGGAGTGTGTTTCAAACTCTTTTCACTTTTCTACATTTAAAGGAAGTAAGAAACTAAAAGAAATGGTCTAGGGTTAGATGATACCCATATGAGGTCTGCGCACCATTATCCAGACATTGTGAGAACTCCTCTTTGGTTGTGGAGGATGACACCTACAGAAGAAAGAGACTTGAATAAGAAAATTGTTAGATGGAGATAAGGTGGACTGCCAAGCAAAAGCTCGGTCCCAGAAGTGCAAAGGCTTCCTTGTGGGATGATAGTCCACTGTTGATAAAATAATTTCTGATAAAGATAAAAAAGTGAAAGACTAAGCAAAATAAATAGAAAAAAAGCGTACCTACTACCTGTTGTCAGTCTCCATAGTCGCCGACATTGGTTATGCTACCGGCATCAGTTGGTAAAGTCTGCCAACGTCAGTTATACTACTGACGTCGATGGGGGTAGTGGTCTTTGGTCGGGTCTCAAAAAAGGTCTGTGGTTGATAGAAGGGGTCTGTGGCAGTCAGAGAATCTGTGTAGGGTTGCTAGTCAATGTATAGGGTCTTAGGAGGGAGTCAGGTTGAAGACATGGTGTCAAAAGGGGTCAGGTTAAGAGGAGGGCTTTTTAGCCTCTCTAAGAAGAGTGTCTAATTGGTTTGGTTGATAGCCGGGTCTGGTTGGTAATGTGGCTTAGAAGAAATAAACAAAAAAATTGATTACAAATACATTCTAAGCTACTAAAATGAAAAGACAGAGGAATACTTACCTGTTGTTTGCTGGAGGAAGAGTGTAGAAGACTGATTGCTGATGTTGTTGTTGTAGAAGACTTTCTACAATGTACCTATAGCTTGTGGTGCTTGCTATACGTCTAGGGGAGAGAGAGAGAGAGGTCAAAGTTTGGGCACAAGAGTATTTTTTCATTCAAGGAACAGAGATTGAGTAAGAGAGAAGAGACCAGAAATTGCCTTCGAGCCGGTCTTATGAAACCAACGTCGGCGATCCCGCCGGCGTCGACTGACTGGTAACCAACATCGGCAGCTGGAATAATAGAAAAAAGGCTAAATTTAGCCTTTTGCCCATTCTTCCAACTACCAGGGGCAATTGTCATGCAAAAATGGTTGAAGGTTGATAAATAAATGTGAGGATTAGTAGAGGGGAAGTTGGAATAGGTCATAGGGTGATAAATGAGGGTATCCAAGGGAAAGGTATCCAAGGAGGGGTGAGGTGTCATGGGTGAAGATTCAAAGAGGGGTGTCAAGGGGGAATGTTATTAATTTAAAATAGATGATTATTTTAAACTAATAAGTGTGTGTTAGGAATGCTAGGAAGTGGACTAAGGGGACTAAGGGGGAGTCGACCAAGGGGTAGACACGATTTCGGTGTCTACAGAGTGAGAGAAGAGTTAGAAACATGAGAGCATTTTCTTATTCACTATGTACATAATAATCATCATTATTTCATGCATTATCATAATCAAATTTTTTTCATAGTCACTCTTATTTTCATATTCATTTGAATTTTCACTATCATACTCATTATCACTAGGGAGAGTAAGAGAAGAATTTAATTATTTTCTAATATGTAATAAATTATCATGTGAATTTGAAATATTATGTGCATCTATGTTATCCAAGGGTGGAGTGTATGCATTATTTCCATTTACAATATGATAAGTAAGAGTAATAAATTTATCATTTAAACATTCTTTTGATAAAGTAGAATTGAGAGCATGAGATGGATCATTTGAACTATGCATTGGCAATTTGATTTTATTGCATTTAGTATTTTAAACATAGAAGTAGAAAAAGAGAGAGAGAGAGAGATTAGGTTCACATGAAAGAAAATTATCACCAATAAGAGGTTCACTTGGAACTACATGACTAATTTGTTCATTTGGTGCATTGTTCATAGGATAATGAGGTGAAAAGTACCTTTCCCATTTATCAAAATTAGTTTCTTTAAAAGAGGGAATAAAAGAGATAGGTTTGAGAGAAGTAGATGAATCTATTTTTTTTTCTATCACTTTCACATGTATCATCATATTATTCATTACAATAATAGTAATTATTTTCATTATAAATGAAATCATTTTCCACATCTTTAGCTAATATGCAAATTTGAAAATTTATCCATTCATTGTTAAATAATTATGAGAAAATTTTAGAAATTGATCTATGGGATGAGAGGGAAGAAGTGCCTTACTGGCCATTTTATTTGTTTCACCAAAGAAAAAGTGAAAAGGTATTATTAAGAAAATAAATTCAAAAATAACTACTAATATAGAGATTTTGAAATTATATTTGGTAATCTAAACAATTTGCAAAAATTCCAAAATATTTTTCTAAAAATTCCAAGGCTTGAAGTTTTAGGACCTAGTTTAGGAATCTAGGATTTTGGTTGGGGTTTTAAATTTTTTGAAAATTATTGTTATAATTTAAATTCTAAAATAAATTTGAATAATATAAATGCATTAAAAAATTATACAAAAATTAAAATTTTGAAATTGAATTTTTTCACAAAATAACTACCAATATATAGATTTTGAAAATATTTTTGACACGTTAAAAAATCAGTAAAAATTCCAAGATATTTTTCTAGAAATTGTAAGGGAGGGAAGCTTGGGGTTAGAGTACCTAGTTTGAAAATCTAGGGTTTTGGGTTAGGGTTTTAAATTTTTTGAAAATTATTGAAATAATTTAACTTATAAAACAATATTTAAAAAAAATTAATGCACAAAAATTTATTAAAAAATAAGAATTTTAAAGTTGAATTTTTGCACAAAATATGAAGGAAAAACTGTTAGGGTGCCTAGGGTTTTAGATTTGTTTGAAGTAACTCAGGTTAACCAAATGTTTTATTATTTTTAAGAAACTAGGGTCTAGTTCATAAATAATAAAGGGTCTATAATAAGGGAAAAAATACAATCAAATATAGTAAAATATATGCTTTGGTCAATTTAATCAAATTAATTGGATATGGAAAGAAATGAACTTATCTAAAAAATAGGTTGAGATGAATGATTCTAGGGTTGAAAACTACTGCACAAGACTGGGAATATGTTAGGAATATGGATCTATATTTAATCTATAAGAAATATAGGAGTGACAAAAATAAGACACCTCAGGGTCTGGTGTTATAGTCCATTTCCTACCACTATTATCCAAAGTGGTCATAAAGGTATGAATTTTTTGGGTTTATTCACTATCCTTGTATTAATTTACCGTTAAAAGTTTATATATTGATTTTTAATGGATTTACTTATAGATATAATTTAATATCCAACCTTGGGTCTATCTACACACAAAAAACAATAAATACATCAAAAGGAAAAGGGAGAAACACTAGGTTAGGTGAAGAATGATCGTATGATCTAGAGCCCCTACTATCCTGACCACTACCTACATTAACCCTCAATCTCGGGTCTCATATAAAATGTAGTTCTCCCTTAGGTAATGTGTATAGTAATTTTTCATAATAAATGTAATAATGAACTTTCACCTAGGTTTTTCCTTGATCAAGCATGCACGTTTATATGTGATGCAGAATATTGAGTTATACTATTGACTAATTTTTAGTTATGTATTGTGCCTAAGTAGTAAGTGCTAGATATAAAATGCCTTGTGAAGTCATTTATATAATATAATATTTATTTTGAATTTTGGAGCTTTATTTTCATAATTCAACATTAGAAAGACAAACAAAACTTAATGACAAAGCTAAGGAGGGGTTAAGACTCATTAAGTGAGGTAAATTGACCATTGGGACTCAAAATGTAGTTGGATAGGAGTGTTAGAAATGGGACACCCTAGGTTTCATCACTGTAGTCCAACCCAAATGCTCTTATTCTATAGGTTTAAGACCTAAGGCGATGGAACTAGCATGGGAAATAGAGTCTGGCTGAGCTCAAATGACCATTTAAAAGGCTATAAATGACTGGTAATAAGCAAAAAGGCCACATAATCATGAAACAAGACCAAGATAAGTAAAAAAAAAGATATGGATAAAGGTAAATAAGGATCATATTCTCTATTTAGAGTCTCCTATCAATGGACTATGAAAATACATGATATTTGTGGTTGCCTGAACAATTTAGGGTGTATACATGTGGTTATAGGATTATTTAAACTTACCATTTATACACCTTAGGTAACCTAGTTCCCCATTTTCCTACCATGGATCCTTTCCAATTTTAATATTTTCATAACCCATCCCATTAAATTTATTAATTATGATATTTGATTAATTTTTATAATTGGATATCTAGTTAGGGATATTACATTGTGTTGATTGCCTAGATGATTTGAAACCCTTTCTTTTGGCATTATGTTATAGGTGTTTCCCTTGCTAGGTATAGTATATCCATTAGTAATAAATTAATATCATTAAGTATCAATGGGATATACTTGATTTACCTTATCTGAGTCTTGATCTTTTAGATAGGATAGTTGTAGGTCAATCCTAGATCATTTGCATGCATTTCGGTGAAACTAACATGAACTAACAATTCCTTTCACCTCTATAGTGAATTTTATTAAATAGTTTGATCTAGTTATATTTAATTTATATAAAATTTAAATATTTTGAATAATTTGATATATCTCAATCTCAATTTTCACCTATAGGAAGGCTTTTGAATGGATACAACATAGTTTCACCTTTGTGTTTTTCCTAGTAAACTATTTCAGCTAGAATGGTAAAGTATTATTTATTATTTTTCTCTAGCTAACTATATCAAACTAATCAATTTAATTATATTTAACCCAATTTTTATTAAAATTTATTTGATTTCTTTACATAATTATATAATTACATTTTTATTTATATTTAAAAATTATTTTCAACAAATAATATTGGTTTTGCTGATTTAATTTTATACTTAATTTATCTCTGATAAACTACATTGAACTATTTGACTTAGTTTTGTATTTAATTTATTTTTAGTAAAATATATTGATCTGATCAAATTATCTATATAATCACAATCATTATTAATAAAATGAATTGACTTATTCAATTTAGTCTTATATCTTTGTCTAATCTTATATTACATAGACTATATTGCTCTCTTGATATAGTTCTATACTATTTATATAGATACATCGGCCAACACTAATATAGTTATATATATTTAATTTTAAAGCATAATCAAGTAAAATTATATTTTATTTCAAAATATAATCACTCTTTTAAGTTTTAGGTTGATTACCTATTTATTTTAATTCCCTAAATGTTACAAATTGGTTTTCAATATTGATTTTCAAATTTTATTTTCTATTTGTGTAGTTTTCCTTAGAAACTATGTTATAAAAGTTTTAAAACTACTTATATACTATCATGAATGGATATGTGGTGTTCTATTTACAATCCTTGTCTTTTTCTACATACATTGTGGCATGAGGGGCTTGCCCCAATACTCATAGACATAATGAAGATATGAAATGGACTTTAGTTTCCATATGCCTCATAATATATAAAAAACACATAGGATTACATTTTTATTTAACTTTAGGAATAAATTTATCCATATAATTATGTAGTTCACTGGTTATTAATTGTCTCTAGGAAATTACTCTCAACTATTCACTGGTTATTAATTGTCTCTCGAAAATTACTCTCAACTTATCCTCGATAATAGGTTTAGTGGGATATGGTCATGGTAATCTCTCCATAGTCAAAATTTAGACACACTAGGTTTAAATGATTCAATGAATGAGTTAGTATCTATGAGAGTCTAAAAATTATTAAAATCCTATTATTACATCTACATTATATTATTTTCAAAACATAGTTAGAAAAAATAATTAGATTTCAAGTTTTTACTCACTATTGTATTCTATATTATAGACTGTATCGACCAGTGTCAACATAGTTTTGTGTTGTGTGTTGTAAATACATCAACCATCATCAATAGAGTTACATGTGTTTTTATGCTATTTTGAAAAAAATTATATATAATCCTTTTATTGTATACTACATTGAATAACTTGATACAATCTCTTATGTTTTCATTGTTGAGTGTATCAACCAACTTGACATAGATTATTTCCATACATATTAACCCTCTACTTGTAAGACTATATAGAATAAATTGATATAATCTAGTTAGAACATTTCTATAATATTTTATACTTTAGACCATATCAAACATCTTGATTTAGTCTATTTACCAACATTCCTAATTTTATTTGAAACAAAATATATTGACTAGCTCGACACAATTTTTTTAATCTCCTACCTATATAATTACATCAAATAATTTGATATAGTTATCTTATATATTATCTCTTAACTTTTATACTATACTAAATCATTTTATTCAATATATTCTATATCTAAAAACACACTAATTAAAAAAATACATCAAACTATTTGATATAATTTTAATTCCTTTACTTTACTGAGTTCCTTTATTATTCCCACATGCCCATGATTGAGTATGAGAGTGATCTTGAATATACTTATAAAATTATCCCTTTCATTAGTAAAGCCCTCAACATAAGGTTAAGGATCTTACAATCATTTATAAACTCATGATGGGACCCCACATAGGATGTCCCCCTTCACCTATACATACCATTTTGACAAGATTTGGGGCAAGTCAATACATGCCTTCTTCTCTTCCTTCCTCTTATATTGTTCCTTCTATAGCCACTATTATGGTAGGTATTTAATCTAGGGTTCCTACTCAAATTTATCATATTAGTACTCATGTTAATGTTATCACTAGTGCATCTTAATCTTCTTATAATAGTCAATAAACTCTAATTACTAAATAAATCTTATTTTAAGTCATGAATGAAATGGATACCTTTCAAACTAATAATGCTAATCAAATGATGCAAATGCAAAATAAACTTTAGTAATTGTAAAATTGTTCTTAACAACCTCAATGGGGAGTTAAAAATATAAATTATCCCCACTTCCCTTAGAGATGTATAGGGTAATCTTATCCCTCAATGCACACTTCTTAATAAAGTCATAAAACATATTCAAAATAAACCATTAATATTTAAAATTGTAAACATAGACATAGGAGGTATCAATCCTAATATAACCTATAATAGCTATACTAATCCTAATTTTTATTTTAAAGATTACCAAACTTATATCTAAAACCTTTTTAGGTGATGCCCTCAATTAGTACAATCAACTTAAATCTCATAGTGTCTCTAGTTTAAAAGACTTGGTTAATTCCTTGGTTTAATAACTTTAAATCAATGCCCTTCTTGAAAATAGTTTAGCCCATTTCATTAATTATAAGCAAGTAGAATCTAAAATTACCCAAAAATTCATTAGGAATTGGAAGGCCTTATCTAGCAAATTTGAACACAACATGTCAGAAGATAATATATTCCATTTATTTACCAATTCTCTCCATCCTAAACTTCTAATATAGAGTCAATAATCTCTCTCTAAATTTTTTGGAAGAAGTGCTTAATCAAGCTAAACATCAATATTTCCTCATAAGATAATTTGAGCCTTCTCAAAATTCCTTATGAACCTGTATGCTTATGAGATCTAAAACAAAATGTGATACAAATTATAGTGTTATAGAAACTTACGATTCTATATATTCCTTTCATATTATTATCCTTGGTAGCCCCAATGAGGTAACTCTTTCCCAAACTCTAACAAAAATTCTTTAATATCCACTTCCCTCACCATCATCATATGTAAACAATGTTGATGTTTATATACCTCTTTCCTTAGTAAACATTTAAAAAAATATTCTTATAACTTTAGGAAGATAACTTGACCCTAATGTCCCTACTAGACACTAGTATGATCCATAAAAGTTTTATTGGTATCATGCAAGTTGGGTGCATTCTCATGTGACATGTAGACAACTTATAAAATTTACCTTTAAGTTTCTCTTTATTCCTAATTTTGATTATGAAATCATGATCTGTGAACAACAAAAAGCCTATGAAAATTTAGGTAGATCCTATGATTTAAAATTTAATCATGATTCTCTCAATCAAGCTAATGTTAACCTTACCATATCTAAAGACCCACTTTCAAATCATAAATTTACTCAACTTCAGTCCTTCTATGTTATTTAAGCCTTGGTTGATCCTCAATATTTTACCGGTGATGACAATGTGGTCAAAATGAAAAACATCAGGCATGTAGTATCTTACATTGACCCTTATCACCTTATAAAAATTTTCCCACTTAAAAAAATGTGCAAGATACATATCCATATCATTTTAAATATTTTGAATAAAAAAAATATAATACCAAATCATATATTGTAACTACATCCATCAACTCATACAATCACTGATACTTACAATAATTCAAACTATATTGACCACTTTGATCTAATCTAAAAATATTTTTTCAACTATATCAACCAACTTGATACAATATATTATATTTCATACTTCTATTTTTGTTTCATTGCCCAGCCCAATACCATCAACTAAATATGAACACATTATATAGGTCAACTTGATACTATCTATTTTTACAAGATCTAAACATATTATATCAACTAGTTTGATACAATGTGTTTCTATTCCTTCTCTTATTTCTACTATATTGACTAACTTGATACAAGTAGTTTTTAGTCCTCCTATCTAAAAAACTATATTGAAAAACTTGATGTCATTTGATCCACTCAGTCAAACTCCATTGACCAAAATAAAATAACATAGTTCATCTCCATTTAAATTTAATTCAACTCCTCCACTAGTTGGATTAATTTAATATTACACACCTTTATCGTAGTTAGGTTCAATACCTTTAGGATATGATGAGTGGGATCCTTTAATAAACTCATGATAAATTATCCTCATTTCTTTAATAATTTAATGAAACTTTTATGTGTTGAATATTACACAACCCCCATTTATAGGACAAGAAGCCACATTATTTGGGTCTGAGGATAGTATTCACCAACAATTTGAAGAATTGTCCACATAAATTAATGAAACCTTAAATACTTATATTTTAATTAAATTTCCTATAGTATCTATGACTTCCCAATGAAATATTATTTTGTTTAGATGATCCATTATTAATTAGTGTCTAAATGGTGATACTCAAGCCAATCATGCCTTTATTAATGAAGGATTTGAAACTTGTGTTCCTTCCCTTAAATTGATTAAGAATCTTGGATACTCTAAATAAAATATTAAATCTACCAAAAGTAAGTACAAAGGCTATTTTAAAAGACAATATCCTCCCTTGGTTGTGTTTGACTCCCAATTATAGTCTGTCCCATCATGGTTAGAGTTAAGGTCATTATTTTTAATTTCCCTTTATCACAATACAATTTTACTTGGATGACCCTAGACACACTACATGAGAGTTATTTCTTCCTTTACATGCCAACATGTCAAAATTTCCCATAATGATGCTATATATAAAATTAAATGAGACACTAATCCTTAGAATTTTAAATAATTCCAAGATCATGGTGTTTTTAAAATACCTACCCTTGAACCTTTGACCATCACCCCCTTTCATGCATATCAATGATTTAATTATCTCTTCAATTCTAATCATGGTTACAATGGACACCTAAAACTTGTGGGAAACATAACTCCTCACCTATTAGATTATAATGATGATGATCTTGATGAGATCAATCTTAAGATCAAAACCTCAAATATCACTTCTAAAATTATTACTTAGTTACCCCCTTCATTGTAACCTTCTTCTCACCATAAATTAAATAAAAGAATTATTGCCTCAATAGTCAGGCCTAAATAATAAAACCCTCATTCTTATTCAACTGATAGAATAATTTATGCCTCCATATTTATTTTAATACAATTGATTAATATGATGGTTATTACATAAATGATCCATTCTTAGTTAGTTATTCTCAAGATAAGGATGCAAAAAATTCTTCATTATTGATATTATTTACAACATTATTATGAATCTAATTTAAATGTCAATATAATTCACTTGGTAGATGTAGTCCCTTCTCATTTATTTACACATAAAATCATTTATTCTTCCATTAATGTTCATAATTCATAGATGGAGTAGATACCAACTTCTACTTATTCTACTCTAGTCAAATCTGAGCTTCTTATGGGTATGATACTTGATCATGCCATGATAGGACCTTAACACTTTGATAGATTTTATGATCCTTCAATTAACCTTCCCCTAGAAATACTAGATACATTACTTCAACCTAAATTGAGACTATATCTTACATATATAGAACCTACTTAGGATATTAATCATAGAAACATAGATCATGGTCATTTAATTGATGGGGTTTTATCCATGCCAAAAATTTATTCTCCCCCTATATAATGGGTAGATGATCCATATTATGAGTTTCATAAGATAACTGATCATTAGGATAAAGATTATCAAGCATACTAGATATTATTAGCACAAAAGTAGACAGAGCTATATTCCTATCACAAATAGTAGACCTCCTCATTCAATTACTCTTAGGTGCACCTATTGTTTTCATGGAACAAATACACATACTTTAATAACACACTAATAATAACTTGGGCAATACCTTGATGTGATTCATCTTGAAATAACATAATCCTCCAATGATAAGAGTTTACCACCTCCTAAGATATATATAGAATATATTGTAAAACATAAGGAAGTTTGTTGCCTTTGGAATTAGTGTACTACACATGATATAGATAGATTTAGATTAATCTAGTAGAATTTCTATGATTTTACATGGTATACATCATCACCTTTGTAACATCATCACCAAAATCATTCTAAAAAAAGGCTCAACCTTCTTTTAGGCATGGCATGCATTCTCATATATCAAATGATATCAGTGATATCTTAGTGTAGGTTCCTCATGTTGATTATCCCTCACAAGAGGTACCATGCCATCCTTTTTATTATTCTCATTCTCCTACATTCTCTATAAAGCTCGCACATTAGGAGGTCCTTACATGAATCTCTATTAAGATATATGAGACCATGATTAGAGATAGATGTCATTTACAATAGGACTTATTAGTGGTTATTGATGATTTATGTCAAGATATATATCAATATTTTTGAGAAAATATTTATGTGAAATATCATATTATTCTACACATTATCATGTGATCAAATTTGATATTATTTTAACCTTTTCAAACATAGATAATTTAAATCTTATGTTTGTTAAAGAGCCAACTAGACTAATTTAGGGTAATAATATGAAATAAATATATCCATCAATTTGTTATAGAATTGACTAACTTAGACCTTTCTAAAAATAGTAATAAATAGTGCAAGTAATAACTTAGATAGAAAATAACCAAGATAAATGATATAGAGCCTAAAAACTGAGGTAGAATCTAGTCTGAGTGTCTCAAACATGATCCCAATTTCATAACCCCTCCTAGCTAATATTTCCCTAATTATACAGTAGCTCCAATATTTTAAATGTGGTGGTGGTGTCCTTATATTGGTAGTAGTGTCCTTTATTTAGGAATATCTTGAGCTTAGGGATTCACCTATGTTTGAATCTATGAGGTTTGTTCTTATATGCATGAGTTTTGAAACCCTATATATTCCCTATTTTGACTACATTTTTGAGCAAACCCTAATCTTCTAATTTACTATGGCATCTAGCTAATACAAGATAAAAATTGTGTTTATGAGTGGGGTAGGATAGACATCCTCAACACTCCATTGTGATGAGAGTTTCCCACATACCAATACTCCAAGGAGGGATCAATCTTGATGTAGTTCTCCCCACCTAAGTGTTGGTACAAGTGTAATTGAAGCTAGTATGATAGTGAAATTGAATGATTTGAATGTGATTGAGACTAGAAATTTGGGTAATTTGGGACTTAGGAATGTTTTAGATGGTAGTATACATAAGTAGGGTATAATATGGTATTGATAACATTAATTATGAATAACTTGTTCTAAGTTTTAACGTGTATTTTGCATCTGATTTCCATCTGGTGGTTAGAGGGATAAAATACATGCATATGTACCATTTTAATGCTTGTGTAGGTGGTAAAAGAGGTCTAGGCCAACATTAGGAGGTTTTAGATTTTGAAAGATATCCATTTGTGAAAAAGAGAGGGAAAATACGTTAGCACCATTATTAGGACACTATCACCATGTGGTGATACTATTCTTATCATGGTGCTAGTTTCGAAGTGGCATAACACTAGGTACGAAGGGCCATGATGTAAGAATGAGGGTCTAAGACTAATTTAGGGATGACTAGGGATGTTTGTGGCCCATGTGAAGGGTAGATAAGTGTGATAATAAGATATAAAATAGGTCTAGGGATAAGCTAAGGATAAGTAGTCTTAAGTATCACTCTTAGCACTCAAATACCACTTTTAGGTGATTACAATTGTGCCCCTTTATTCTATAAATGTAGTAAATTGAAATGACTAGGATAAAGGAAAAGGAAACATACATGGACTTAACTAAGAGGTGAAGTCCATGATGATAGGTTTGATTATGTGAAACATGCTCTAATGTGTGTCCTACAAGTGAAATATGGATAAATCAGTCCTTACTTAAGAGATATAAAAATCAAATATTAAATTGAGTAGAAAAGTAAAATTGAGTAAAACTAATTAAAGAAATATGAGAGAGGAAATGAATGAATACACCTTATTGGGTACGTGAACCAATGCATAAAAATAATAACTTATATGCATGCATGCATATAGTGATAAATCAATAAAAATCTTGGATTGAACTAATGGATTACTAAATATTCATGTGTAGGTGACTTAAAAACTCAAACCAATTTTGATTCCATCATTGCCCACCCATAATTGGTGGATCATGACTTATGAATAGCTTGGATTATATTGATGGTGTGTCCAACCCTCTCATGTAGGTGGCTTAAGAACTCAAGTAAGCTATGACTCAATCATTTCCCACCCATGAATATTAGATTCATCTAAAACTAAAACTAAATGATATAACTAGAAATGTCTAACTAGGTATGTCAGCTTTATGACCATTTGGTATATTAGACAGCTTTGGGCTACTCAAGAATGCTTACCATTGTAGATGGAGTAAGGCATAAAACTAGTGTGTAACTTGGAATATGGTGTAAAATTTATATAGAATAGATATTAACATGGAATTTATCATGCCATTTGATCAACTAGTGTATAAGTGAGCATAAAAAATAATGTGTTGCACACATGCTTCCAAAATCTGATATCTGAGTATATGGATTCTCGATTGAGTTGTAATAATATGTATTTGGGTATTTGATATGAATATGGGAATGGTCATGCCATGCATGATTCCCCCAATCTGATCAAAATAGTATGAATCTAAGCTAAATCTATATGATTTTGAGTAAGACTAAGAAAAACTAATAAATTTATAACTATACCTGTGAAAACCTATATTATACTTAGTATACTTTTCTAGATAATATAGGTTTTTCTAAAACTAAGGCTATTTGATAATATCACCATTGTTAGACAATAACACCATTATTAGATATGTGGTTCTAGTTTCCTAATTTTGGTTCTAGTGTCTTGCTCTAATTTTTGTGCAACTGTACTGATCTGTGTCATTATTTTCCCACTATGTTTACCTGAGTCTAGTTTCTATAATATGAGCCTGTGTGCTAAAAAATGTATTTTGAGTTCATTATAAGATCTTGATCTATGTGAAAAACCCTTGTGAATGCCCCCTCTTTTTAGGGGAGTTTTTTAACCTGTGCAAAAACTATCCATAAAAGAAAAATAATTGTAATATGTTTTTTAGCTAAAGCATATATGATATCTACGTAATATCCAATATAATGCACATGTATAAAATTAGAATGTAAGATACTCCTGAGCATAAGTTTTTAATGTGTGATGTATGTCATATTTATCATTCACAAGGGTGTCAAGGTAGATATAAAAATGTATATAACAAAAAATCTAAGTAAAAACTAAGTAGCTACCTAGTGGGATAGGGAATGATGTCCATCATTACACCTAAGTAAGGAGGGTAGATGCATGAAGCCCCTCATGAAATCTAAAAATATAGTTTTTAAAAAAATATATAAAAGTTTCATGGCCATGAAACATACAATAAAACATATATACAACACACATGAGACATGCAAAGTAGGCTAAGGGGCCACAATATAAGGTACACAGGCACATGTCACTAAATATGACAAAAACAAAACATGTAAGGACATATTAAAATGCCCACATACATAAAAAACAAGTAATTTGGTGTAGATACACATACTAAGACATGTTTAAATGTATACACACATAATCATGAAGGCACAACCAAGGACATGGGAACATGTACAAAGAATACATATTATGAAAAGAAGTGGTGTAGAGCCAAAGAGCAAGGGCATATTCAAATGTACTCAAATAGAAGAAGCATAAAGATACTTTCAATTATAAAATAGGAAATATAGAAATTAAAGTATGCATGAACATGTAATATAAATATGTGTAAGAGCCAAGATGAACATATATTAAGTCTAATGTATTAGTAGCTGGAAAAAATATGATCAAGTGTAACATGATCAATATCAAGATATAACAATGCTAAAGTTGTGATATAGATTATAAAAAGATAAAAATTTATAATTGAAATTATGTATAGGGTACCTCAAAATGGGTGAATTTGTCAAGTGAAAAACTCATGTATCAATGTATATTCCCCTAGTGGGTAAATAATAGCAAATTTGGATCTGTGTAGTGGACTCGAGTCCTATATCAATATGCAAGCACTCAAAAAGAACAAGTGAAACATGTATGTATGATAAAAATAACTATACTAAATATAGATAAAATATAATAATTGTAAACATAAAAATGCATACAATCTATAAATTTGTGTTTTTTGAGTAAATATTTGAATGTTTTTGTGTTTTTTGACATATTATACTATTTTTGGATTTTCTAGATATAAGATATGTACAATAAATATGAAAAAAAATTGTTGATTTAATGTGTAAAATATCCTTAGATGCATGATGTCTAATGGATTTTTAATTTCCTTGTAATCAAGTAAAGATAGATGATATACTTTTAAGTTAAGATTTTCTATGATTATATATAGGCTAAACCAATTTGGTTTGAATTTTACTTTGTTCTCTTCTTTGGTATTGACGTTACTGAGATTTTTTTTAAAAACCAAATCATTGACTTCAAATTCCCTATTGTGGACATGGTTATTATATTTTTTCTAGATTCATTTCTGATATGCCCTAAGATACTCTATAGCTTGAATACATGTGTGATCTAACTATTCTAATTCATAGAGATGTCTCTCTTTGTATTGATCATATGTGATGAACCCTTTAAGGAGACCCATAAGGATGGGATTTCTAACACCAATGGGATAACTAATTTTGTGCCATATACTAGTGAATAAGGAGTAGCTCCTGTTAGTGTGTGTATACTAGTATGGTAAGATCATAGTGCATATACAAGTTGATTATGCCAATCATCACCATATTTGGTAACTTTTTTTAGGATACTTTTGATTTTATATACCATTGCCCTATGGGCAATACAGAGTAGAGAATGTGTTATGTATTTTATATTTAACACATAATTTATTCATTGTTTTATTCTTGAAATAAGTTACATTGTCTATGATGATGGCCACTAGGAGGCCAAAGTAGGAAATAAAAATGGTCATGAGGAAATGGCATATAAATTCTCCCTTTATGAATTATAGTGGAATGGCTTCCACCTATTTTTAAAATATTTTGTAACTATGATAATTAATTGTTGACCTCTTATAAATTTTAGATTTATCTTATTGATTAGATCAAAATCCCATAGAGTGAATGGCCATGGGGATATGATAGGTTGTAGTTGCTACAAAGGGACATGGTGTAGGTTTCCATGGCATTGAAAGTTTTCTCATAACTTGATGTATTCATGGAATTCTTATTCCATGGTTGGCCAATAGAAACCTTGACTAAATAATTTGTGTCACATCACTTTACCATTGAAATGACCACCAAATTCACTATAATGCACATATTTAACATCCAAATTAAATTCCTTGGATATCAAACATCAGAGTAAGTGATCCTCAATATATTTTGAATAATTCCATACCAATAATGGCATATCATAGGGAGTTTAATTATAGTTTGAATTTTTCATTTCTTATGAAAGTATCATGTTTAATAAATTTATGTAAAAGATTGTATATGTTAGAGAACCATTCAGATACTATTATGATACATATGGTAACTAGAACTATTAGAGCTATGAGGTCCATATGGGGCACTGATGGAGATTATAATTTTTTGATAGTGAAGATAGATTGGTCTTCATCTATGTTAATAGGTATAAATGATGTCTCATTAATCATTGCATTGACATGATGATTATATTTACATGGGATGTTGTCAAAAGAGAAGTTTTCAAATTGAGCTCATAGACATTAAACCATATTCTTTTAGAGAATGATGTGTTCTTATTTGGTTTGGTAGATATTTGTAACTTGATTAACAATTAATTATGAATCCTCATAAACTTTAATTGATTTAATATGGAGAGCCTAAGCTACTTGAATGCCTAAGATAATAGCTTAATATTTTAAGATGTTATTGGTACATGAAAAATTAGGTCAGTAAGTGAGGGGTACTATGTGCCCAAATGGGTCGATGAAAATAATTTTGACTCTAGTATTGTGGAACATAATCCATATTTTGAAATGTTTTAAGTAGTTGGATTTTTGTCATGGATGTGCTTGGTGAGTTAAATAGTTATTAATTAGCATCCTATTTTTATCAATGTCCCCCTTTCTATTTTTTGGGTAAATCTTGGCTTCCTTCTATTGCCACATGGTAACCCAATTCTCATTCATCATGAAAAGGTTTTTAGCTCACCCAAGAGTAGTTCTAGCTCAACACATGTCATCATGGCACTACTCAGGAAGGAATGGAGTTTTTTAATAAGGAAAATGCATGCCATTGGCTGATAAAGAAATAGGTAGGACCCATTATGTAGCTATAACAAAAAGGAAGTGAACCTTCCATGTGGCACCCCCATAATCATTCTTTGTAAAGGGGTTCTTGACTTCCCCATGAGAAGTGCCAATTTACCACTTGGTGGATTCATGTGCTAATGGTTAAATAAGGTTAAAATTTATTCAAATAAAAAATTCCACTATTTAGAGTGCCATGCATCATCCCAACACTCCTTGAGAGTGAAGTTTCTTTGTCAGGGCTTTGAGTTGCACTATAGGTTGAGGAAAGTGGGCCCCTTTTTCCAAACAAGAATTCTATAGGTAGTTCTAAGGGAGACATTTGTCACCATAATGCTTCTTCTAAGCACCATGGGGATCATGAGGCATCAACAATTTTTTCTATATCTAGGATTTTAAAGACCAACTACATGCATGCTATAAGGATCCCCATTTAGTTACAATGGCCTCATCATGAGTTCAAGTGCCAAGTTCTAGGTGCCATTTCCTCATGAGGCCATTATGCCTATATATTTTGGGCTTCTTTCTTTTGTAGGGGCTGGTATCTAGTTAATAGTTATCATTTTTCATGACTATAATTAGAGAGTTCCATTTTTAATAGTTTTAGTTAATGAATAAAAGTAGTAGTGGTATTTGTTTTTACTTCAAGACCTTATTAGGTAGCCCTCATGGGAAGGATTGAATGTTCTATACTATTCCTTCAGGGCTTTTTTATTTTGTTCTCCACCAAATAATGAAGAGGATTTGGTGTTCTATGTCAAATTGAGTATAATTTATTGTTATCTATTGTTTCTATTTTTTCTTCTATAGTGTTGACTTTTTCTCATATTGTAGACTTCAAATCCTGCACATGATCTTTTAATTCATCTGTAATATTTTAAAGGTTTAATAATTTTATGCAATATTAGAAATGGATACATTAAATTTTTTGATGAATCACCTTAGTTAATTTTATTTTAGTTTTATCTACATTTTCCTTCTTACCCTTTTCATCCCCAATTAATTCAAAGTGCTATCTTTTAAAATCTTAGAGGTTTATTTATAGATCACAATTTAGTCCCACATTTATAAAGCTTGCCATAGGGCATTATTTGTTGAGAGTGAGAGTTTTAGGCACCCATAGTTCCATTTTCTAACACACTTAGTGGGACTTGAATACTAGTCTACCTAATTATAAGCTAGATTTTATGAGTTAAAGACCCATCACACGGTCACAAATAGTTTAAAAGCTAAGTTTTTTACTACCATCTCTAGTAGCCATAACTCACCAAAGAACCACAAGGTCTATCATAACACAACAATAATAGTAGATGGCTATCTTAGGACCACCAAGGAACTTCCTGGCATAGAATAGTGTCAGCCCACTCATCTCTATAGTGGCCCCAACTATGTGGGATCCTATTCCTAATAACACATTAGAGTCACTCCCTAAATTCATAGGGGAGGATTTCAAAATCATGACAGATCATATTCAAGATATTGCCAATGTTTTTACTATGTATTATGTCACAGAGAAAAACATGGCCTTAAGGCTACTAGGCTTCTATTTAAAAGGATGAGCTCTTGACTGGTATCAGTCCTTGCTGCCAAAATCCATCACCATCTAGGATGAATTAGGCAATAGGTTATTTAAATGATTTAATGAGAAAATAGACTGATCATCTCTCCTATAGTAGCTAATCACCATTAAAAGAGCCCCATAAGAGACCATTATTAATTTTAATACCAGGTTTAATAAGACCTAGAAAAGAATCCTGGTATCAATTTGACTACCCATGGGTATGGATAGTATATTTTACCTTAAGGTCTTAAAATTAGACATAGCTATCATGATTAAGTTCTCTAGAGGCTAAACACTACCAGATGCATATGAATTAGTAGTTAGAGTAGATAATAATCCTATAGATGCCAAAAAACTTCCTTCATGACCACTAATGTCCATGTTCCTAGAAATATCAATGCTACCACAATAAGAAGTCCAAAGAACATCACAATCATATCTTTCCATGTATGCATATATACCTACTCAAATGATTTCATCTACTTCATCTTTACTAGCTATTAAGATGAATGACATTAAAAACATCCTATAAAACTTCTCAAATGAGATCATAAATCTCAAGAGCAAGAAAACCATGCCCTTAAAACCCCCTTACTAGAATTACCTAAATGAAATGGCACCATATCAACATAACCAATACCATGGAGGGTAGATGTTTAATTACCAAGCATAAATACAAATCAAATCATCTTGATTCTTGATCCTTTGGAAATGGTCTTGCTAAGTTCAAATAGAGAATTTGTCACTAGATAAAAAAATTGGTGGATGACTCAAATTCTTGGTGCTTTCCATGTAATAACATGCATATGCCTTGGAGTTTCCAAAGAGGTAATATATAACAAGAATTTACTAAGCAAAAAAGATAAGGGAATGCACTTGAATCAAATCTTTATGGATACCAATCCTTGGGTGCTGAAAATGTCATCTTGATGGATCAAATGCAAGGAATGTATTTGGATCAAGATGAAGAGATAACCTTAAAACATGTAATTTTATCTTGGGTAGAAGGTGAAGATGTAGTTTATGTGATTGAGGTTCCCATGATGAAATCCATATAAGTCTAATCACACTACTACACTAGATCTAAAATGAGACTAACTAAGACCCAAAAATACTTCACAAGGCCTAAAGTGACTTTTGGGACAAGTCTAGGAACCCAACCATCACCTTTGCCATATCAAAAACAAATAAAAATAATGCAACACAAGTTAAAAGACCCTAAAATCTAGCCTCAAAGGTCATTTAATGTGGTAGAACAACTGAAGAAGGCTCTAGCTAATGTTTTCCTCTAGGATGTCTTATCTATTCTTGAGAAGAAATATCAACTATAAAAGGAATTAGAAGACCAATAAAAGTATGTGTTAACCAACTTGGCTATGGAGATAGCATAAAATAAGGGAAAGGAACCCATAAATAATACACAAATTCATGTGCCATATGTGTTCATCAACTCCAAAATGGGGGTAAGTAACACAAAACCTACCCATTTTATTTAATTTTCATAGTGGTGAATAAACTATTGCATAATTATATGATTGATTCTAGTGAAAGAACCACAGTGATGCCTAAATAAATTTTAGACACACTACAACTTTAATATGAACTTTTTAATAAAGGGGTAATATAAATAGATGGGAAGAAGGTCCAAACCATAGGTATAATCAAGGCCCTTCTCTTGACCTTTTATTCTTGTCCTAATATTATAGTTACCCAAGAATTTATGGTTATTGACATTCTACCAATCTTTGGGTTATTTATGTCAAGAGATTTCACCACCAAGATAGTTGGATACCTATCTTTGGATTGGTCTCACTTGATCCTAAGAACATATGGATTGTTATCCATGTTTTTGAGTTTTAGAGCAGTCAACATTAGGTTTTATATGTGCTTAGTGAAGTTTGGTAGTTGTGCTTTTGGCCTTGTTTTTTCTAGGGTCTAATTTATATTTTGGATAAATATAGAATTCATTACACTAATACCATGTGCCATCATGGTGCTCATTTATCACTAAAGGTTCTCATCTTACCTAAAATAAGCTCTATCTCTCCATGTGGTGACCCAACACTCATTTGAGGTAGGTTATTTTTGGTCAAAACTTCCAATAGTGCCATTGGCCAATGGTATAATAGATGGGTCCCACCATTTAGTTTCAAGGAAGGAGACAAACCTTTTATGTTTCACCCCCACACTCATTATGGAAAAGGAACAATTGGTTTCTCTAAGAGTAGTACTAGCTCTCTATATGGTGCTACCACACTCCTTAGGAGTAAAGGATATTTTTTTAAGACTCAAGATCATGCTATTGGCTGATGGAGTTAGGAATTAGACCCACCAAGTAATTATAATAGAGGAATAAAACCCACCATGAATAATCATAGAAATTATTGTGATCAATATTTTCTTATCAAGCCTTTGAGAAACACCATTAGATGAGAGGAGTGGGTCCCCCTTCCCTAACAAAATTCCAAGGGAGTTATGGAAGCAGACACATGTCACCACCAAACTTATTTTAAAAATTATGGGAATAATAAGTCATTATAGTTGTGCCATATCTAAGATCTTTAAAAAGCAACTGCATTCATGAGCCAGAGTTCCTTAGTTAGCTGTAATAGCATCATCATGAGTTTAAATACCTAGTTCTAGGTGTCACTTCCTCAAGAGGCCATTGTGTCCATATAAGCAAGGATATTTATTTTTGTAGGACTTGGATTAGATATATATTTTTTTGTATAAGAGTAGCCATTACAAAAAGTTCTAATTCTAGTTATAAAATAGAAGTAACTAGCTTTTATTTTATCTTTCATTCTATGGCCTTAATAGGTGCCCCTCATGGGTAAGATTACATATTATATACTATGCCCTTGAGGCCTTTTGTATTTTGTTCTCCAACTAATAATGAAGAGGATGTGGTGTTGTGTGTTAAACTAAGTGAATATTTATGGTTGTTTGTTATTTCCATTCTCTGCTTCTATATTATTGGTTCTTTTTTGCATTATAGACTTGAATTCATGCATGCAATCCTTTTATATTCTATGAAGTTTAGATATGCAATGCTATTTTATGTAATTGTAGGTTAATAATTTAAATATCTCAATACATTGCCTTAGTTATTTTTAGTTGTATTTGTATTTTTTTCCCTTTTCACCCCATAAAATTAATTTGAAGAGCCAACTTCTAAAATCCTACATGTTGTTTTATAGACCGCATTTGAGTCCCACCCTTGTAAAGATTCCCATATAAGGTTATTCACCTAGAGTGAGAGTTTTAGGCATCAACAATTTTTTTGGCACACTTTGTGGGACACAAAATTACTAGTCTAACTGACTAAAGGTAGTATTTTTTGATCTATAGGCCCATTACAATGTCATAAATAGTAAAGAATCTAAGATTGTTAACACCACCTCTAGTATCCCCAACTCACCAAAGGACTATAAGATCTAGCATAACACAACAACCAAAACAAATGTTAATCCTAAGGCCACCAAGAAACTTGGTATCATAGAATAGTGGAAACACACTCATCCCTTTAGTGGTGCCAGCTACATGGGACCCTATTCATACTAATGCCTTAAAGGCACTCCCTAAATTATCAAGGGAAGACTCTAAAATCATATTAAAACATCTCAAAAATGTTGTGAATGTGTGAAATATGCACTATGTTACATAATATAATGTGGACTTAAGGCTGCTAGCCACCTCTTTCAAAGGGTGAGATCTTGATTGGTAGTAGTCTTTGTCAACCAACTCCATTTCCACCTAGGATGACTTGAGTAATTAGATTATTTGAGTGGTCATCTCTCCTACAGTAACTAATCACTATCAAGAGAGCCCCATAAGAGGCTTTTATTGATTTAAATACCAGGTTTGATAAGACCTAACAAAGGATCCCAATAGTAGTTCATCTACCAGTAGGCATGGCCAATATCTTCTACCTCAAGGCCTTCAACTCAAACATTAATATCATGATCCAGTCTCTTGGAGGCTAGATGTTGTCAAATGCATATGAGATAACAATCAGATCTGAGAACTTGATAGATGCCATGAAACTTCCTATTTCATGACTAATGCCAATATTCATAGTGATATCAATGCTACTATAATAAAAAGTATTGAGTACCTCATAAATACCACCTTCCATGTATGTATATCCACCTATGTAGGTGAGCATGTCTTCTTCATCCTTGCTAGATATGGAGATGAATGACATGAAGAGCATATTATGAGACTTCTCTAATGAGATCATAAATATAAAAAGGTATTAGCTTATGCCTCTAAATCCCCCTTTCCAAAAAAACCAAGAATGTATAATTCCCTACCAAAATAACTAGTACTATGAGAGGTAAAGGCCGAATCACTAAGTACCAAATCATTAGACTTGAACTGTGAATCAAATGGTCATAGTTTCTGACCCCTTGAAAAAAATCTCATTGAGTTCAAATAGAGAATTTGTTTCCAACCAAAATAATTTGGTTGATGACTTGAATTTATGGTGTTTTCCATGAAATGATGCACATGCACCCTAAAATTTTCCAAGAGGTAATATAAAACAAAATATTACTAAGAATTGGATGCATGACAACATAACTAATTCATCTTCTTATGTATACTAGTCCCTAAGAGTTGAAAATGCTATCCTAATAGCATAAATTCAAGGAATGTCCTTAGAATAATAAGATGAGATAGATTCAAATCATGTACTTTTCTCTTAGGTAGAAGGTGATGATGCAATCTATGTAAGTGAGGCCCCCATGTATAGAGCTCTGCAAGTCTAATTGGATTATTAAAATCACTCCAAGAAGAGATTGGGTAAGATCTAAGAAAATTCTATAAAGCATAAAGTTACTTTTTGGAAGAGTTTATCACCCCAACCATCACCCATGACATATCAAAGATGGGGTGATGTAGTGAAAAATAAGGTAAAAGACCCTGAGGTTCTATATCTAGGGTCATATAGTGTTGTTGAACACTAAAGAAAGTTTTAGATAACATTTCTCTCTAGGATGTCCAATCTATCCCTGACAAGAAGTCTCTACTGAAAGAAGACAATGAAGTGTGTCAAATAGAGAGATATCCAAATATAGGACCAAAGGAATAGAGAGGAGTAAAGAGGAAGAAAGGCACACAAAGAGAATATTTAGAGAATGAGAAGTTACAAATTAGACTTTTAATAGAGATAATAGAGTTTTATTCATTCATGAATCAATATTGTAATCTAGAGTTGTAGTTCCATAGATCTGATTGGTTGGTGTCATCAGACAAGCTAAGTTGGTGCTCAATTAGGGAGTTTGTGCTTCCATAGAGTTGGTGATCTTGAAGTAGGGGATTGGTGTCTCCTTAGGATTTATGTCCTTAAATGTAATTATTGAGGTTTTCTAGTGAGGCTTTGAACTATGAGGCTAGATTAAAATAATAGATTCTAGTATTTATTCGCACCATGGGTTTTCCATGTATAAATCTAGTGTCATGTGTATTTGTGTATGCATGTAATCTCTAAATTTATATCTTAATCCTCATATTATTTTTAATCTAATTTAAAAGAATTGAAGGACTGGTTTTAGTTGATATATTGATTCACCCCCCCTCTTAGTGTCTAGTTGTGTTCCAAAAAGAAACACCACTGATGTTACCTTATGTAAAAGAGTAATAGATAAGGAATAAAAATGAACCAAATAGAAAAAAAATCTAAATTAGACTTTTTAATTTTAGGTAATGAAGTTGTTATCTAATGTAATGTATTCTTTATGTGTTAAAAGATTTGTGTCTTAATTGAATTACACATATGATAAAGATAACATGCTAAAGAAATAATGAAACATGAAAAGCATTTTAATTGATATAAATCATCATGTATACATGTTTTTATGTCTTTTATAAGTTCATTCCAAATTAAATGGAATAATAATGCAAATGAAATTAATAAAATTTTCAAAAAAAATGATACACTTCTTCTATCATTATTATCATGATTATATCAAATAAAATTAGAAAATGTATGGATATAAAATATAAATAATAAAAATGTAAACCTTAGGGTTAGCTAAGGTTAGGGTTTGTTAAATATTCAAAGTAAGTTAGGTTCACCAAATAATTTAACCTTTTATGAGTTAAAGAATGTAAATCCTATGTTTTTTAAAGAGCTGAGTAGACTAAATCAAGGTACTAATGAGAAATAAACACAACCACTGATTTTTTATAGAATTGACTAACTTTTACCTTTATAAAAATAGTATTAAATAGTTCAAGTAAAAACTTAGATATAAAATAACTAAGATGGATGATCTGGAGGTTAAAAAATGAGGTAAAAGCTAGTCTAAGTGTCAAAACATTATCAATGTTAGAATCCCTCTTAGACAATATCAATCTAATTGGAGAATAACATAATTATTATAAGTGTGGTGGTAGTTTCCTTGTATTGGAAGTAATGTCCTCTGTGTAAGACTATCCTAAAATTTTAGGTGCACCTTTGTCTATATTTGTGAGGTTTGTTCTTATGTGCATAAGTTATGAAACCCTATATATTACTTGGTTCGATTGAATTTGTGATCAAACCCTAATCATCCATGTTACTAGGGAATTTTAATGATATAAGTTGAAAAGTGTGTATGCTAGTGGGTTATGATAAATATCCTCAACATCCAATTATGATGAGAATTGCCTACATACCAATACTCTAAGGAGGGATCAAGCCTACTATAGTTCTCCCAACCTAAGTACTAGTGGAAGTGCAAGTGAAGCTAGTATGATAGTGGAATTAAGTTATTTGAATGTGTTTGAGATTGAAAATATTGATAATTTAAGCTTAGGGATGTTCTAGATGGTAGTATGCATAACTAGGGTAGAATAAGGATTGGTAACCTTAATTATGCAAAACTTGTTTTGAATTTGAATGTGTATTTTACATCTAATTTCAATCTCATAGTTAGAGGGATAAAATTCATGTATATATACCATTCTGATGCTTGTGTGGGTGATAAAAGAGGTCTAGTCCAACCCTATGAGGTTTTAGATTTGAAAAGATATTAATTTGTTAAAAAGAGAGGGAAAAGACATTAGTGCATTATTGGGACACTAAAGCCATGTGACTCTACTATCTTTATGATGGTTATAGTGTCCAAGTGGGAGAACACAAAGCAAAAAGGGATAGGATGCAAGAATGAGGGTATGGGGTTATTTTACATATGATTAGGGATGACTATGGCATTCACAAAGGATGGATAAGTGTAATATTAAGCTCTAGGATAGGTCTAGGGCTAAGATAGGGATAAGTAGTCTCAAGTATCACTCATATCACTCAAATGTAACTGTTAAGTTATTAATTATATTTACATTTCATTATAAGAATTGGTGATGACTTTTTGTTTATATCTCACTTATTTCAGCTTTTTTGTTTCATTTTCATCATGTTACTTCTTCAAATTTACTTTATATCTATGGCATTCTATTTATATTATGGTTTATTTAATTATACTTACTATCTTTTTTTATAAATATTATAACTTGGATAAACAACTTTGGGTTGTATTTATCAAGATTCAATTTCATTTCCTTATTTTCCCTTTTTTGAGATGATCACTACATTCATAGGTATTTGTGTCATATCTTTGCTGAGATAATATAGCCTCTGAGTGACTTAGACATATTCAAAATAACCCATGCCATTTTACATTACACTAAATTACATCTTTGTGATCATATAAAAGTATAACAATAATTTTACCACTTATTACATTAATAGATATTATACGATATTCATCTTTCCTTTTTTACTTCCCTTTATTAAAAAGATACATAGGTCAATTTTGAGATTGCACACTTGTGAAAAAGTCTAGGAAATTTTTGATACCATGGTTTTTGATATTCTTCTCTAGTGACCAAGTGTAAGATCTCTTATGTTTGTCATTTATTTAAATCCTAATTGGTTACACAATCATTATGGAGGAGGAACAAAAAATAACATAAAAATTTAAAATCCATATCATAAAATAAACAAAAGGCAATGATAAAAAGGCAATTAAATTATTAAAAGTTAGATCACACTAAAATACATGATATTTTAGAACATCTCCTATTTGAAGTCAAAGACCAAACTCTACATCTAGCCTCATAATAGAGTTGAGGTCCATTAGAGTGCGTTAGGCTAGTAAAAAATGATAGGAGGTCTCATTTTATCATATCATGCTACTTAATTTCTTACACAAGTACACAATCTTTATAGTAGACCAAAGTTTTTGTAAGGCGTCTTAATTAATGAGGAATATGTTGTGGGAAAGTAGGTCCATTTTTAATTTTCCTACATATAGCCTTAATGATATGATCTAAGTACTTCATTTGTTAGTTCAAGCCTTATGTTTACTATTTGGAGTGTCTTAGGTCCTTGATGTAAATTATTGTTAGTACTAGCATACTTGTTTAGTG